>JAMXBD010000506.1:0-600000 GCA_024138025.1 Combretum micranthum
ATTTCAACCGAATACTTTACAAAAGATTTTTGACAAAATCATCATAGATTCTAGCATTGTTAACATGCAAAGCTTTTACAAAAATAAAAAATAAAAAAATAAAAAAAAAAAAAAAAACTAAGGAAACTCTTTGTTTTATTTTCAAACTACCATTAAAAGACCTTAAGATCACTAATATTTTTCTATAAGAAATTTTCTTAAAAACTTGATTATAAAATCCTTACTAGTATTTGTAAACCAAAACAAGTTTTCTAAAGATAAGTTAAAAAATCAACTCACCAAGTCATGTATACGTAGGAAACAAAATTGGAGAATAACTTAGGAAGACTAAAGTTTTTGAATCAAAAACTTATTTTAGGAATTAAAGAAAATAAATTATATCACATATTTAATGACTTAAAAATGTTTAGTTTTATTTCCAAACAACTTAACATAATTTTGTCAAACTTCACTTTTTCAACTACCAAAACAAGATTGTTTTATGGAAAATCATTGGTTAAGTCAGCATCATTAGAATCATGCGTATAATATGAGTTGTCTATGTATTAAAAATATTTTTCAACTATATATATATGATTATTATGGGATTTTGGTTGATAAAAGGTGTGGAAAAAACCACGTTTTAAAGGTTGGAATTTTCGTGTTGATTTTGTACCATATCTTTTAGAGACCCAAATGACCTTTTATGAAGGAAATAACCTTAGAAATGGATAGATTTTTTCGAGTAGGTAGAAATTTGAGTAAGTAGAAAACGATAAATAATATGCAAAATTCCAAGTTAAAGTGATCAAATTATGGCCATTTTAAATTATAATTTTCACTGCATACGAATTTTGACGAGCATTAGTGAAATAGAATTGTAAGTTTAAGTAAAACTTCCAAAAAATACTCATTTTTGGTATTTCTCTTATTCAGGTGACGTGGAGTCCGAGCTTTCCTACCTAGTGGACTATTTTGACTAGAAGTTTTTGCTACAATGGCTAAGTGAGTTTAAATTCTTACATTTTTGTACTTATGTTTTTTCTTGTAGTTTAGCGACACTAGACTTTAGGAAAAGATAAAACATGATAGCGCATGTGCTTTAGCTTTACTTTTATGATTGAAATTATGTTAAGTATATCGAGGCGGGATTGTTGATTAATTATTGTATGATTTATTATAGGAATGATTTGTCTGTAAACTCTATGATTACTTTTAAAATATCTAATATTATGTCATGATTACTTAAATAAAATGATTCATGCCTTACACATAGTGAGTTACATTACATTCATTACTATACCCTTGATGAGATAAGGACATAGTAATGAGGCCCATAGAACCCAAAATTCTACTCTATGACTTTGATAGCTCGTAATAAAATAGTGGGTGGACACTTGAAATAACTACAATTTAGTGGCTAGTAGTGGCTCGTATTGCGAACTATGGCCTTGTTGCCCGAAATACCTAACCACCAAATGGAAGGGTAAATCCATTCAAACATATGATTCCTGAAAAATCGTAGGTATTGTTTGCTCACTTGTTTGATTGCATCTCATATGCTTGTTAAATAACTTGTTTGAATATTGATACTTCTCAGTACTTTATTTGTGGAATTAATTCTCACTAAGTAAGAAGCTTACCTCCTTATAGATATATTTTGCAGCATCCCTATCTATGGTTGATGCCCCGAGATTATTTCTCTCAGGTATTACCTTTTGGACTAAGGAGTTTTTTGAAGAAGTCAAAGACTAGTTGTAGACTTAGACTTCTAAGTAAATCTCTAATGTATTTATTTTAATAGACTTTGATAAACTATATCTTTTGATAAAGGAAATGCCCCTTTATATTTTCATATTTAAGATGTTTATGTTATGATTTTCATTCTTAATTGCTATATGAATGTCTTCTTCAACAACTTGTTTCAAAGATTGGTTTTCTATGATCGTGAATGTATGCCTTACACCCAGTATCGAAGCTTATGAGATGACTAAGGTTGTCATACTTAAGCTTTAATATTGAGTGTGATGGGCTATCGTGTTTAGGGTACCCTTTAGGGCGTGATAGTTCAAGTCACTATCTAATATTTTTAACATGTTATACCTATAAAGGAACGCTATGGTACGACCTAACATAATATAATAAAGATTTATCCAAAACGAAAAATTCTAGGAGTTTACACTAATTTACTAAAATTTAAAGATAAGATATTATATTTTCAAAAATTGAGAGTATAGGCATTTAACTTGCCATTATCCCATCATTTTTCTTTCTTGGTGCTTTTATATTCAAAGATTTATGATTTTACATGCAAAGGTTTATGCTTTATGTTCAAAGATTTTTGCTTGTATGTTTAAACCTATGCTTCTACTTGCAAAGATTTAGGGAAAATTGTGCTATGACAAAATTTGAATGTCTTGATGGTTTAGTAAATCACTGCATGTAACTATGAAGTTGTTGGTATTAGGGATCGTTGGTTTTGCTTAATTGCAGGAAGGAAGAGTTGTAAGGAGCATGGTTTTAGGGTTTTAAACCTTAGGGTTTCACCTTTAAGTGTTATGGTACCACTTTCACACATTTGGGGCAAAGGTTTTGACTCTCGATTTGTATGGACAAGACTTTAACCATCAATTTGATTGGTTAGGATTTTGAGTCTTCTTCTCACATTGTCATTTGCTCTCCTCCAACTAATTTTAACTCAAGTCCTTTTCACCTTTCTTTGTTTTTTTCCGCCATGTATTTACTCTTACTTCTCAATTATTCTCATTTATTTATTGATTTTGCAACAAATTGTGAAAAATCAACATGGAATGTATAATTTAAATCATTTTAACAATTGTCTAAGGGCTACTTACTCACAATAACAACTCATCATACAAAACTAACGAAGCTAGATTATGTATCACTGACATGTATGAAAAGTTTGATTAGATATGAAATTGTTTATTTCTTCACAAATTAAATACTTGATTTCATATTAAGACAAATTCAAGTACTAAATATGACATCAATCCTTTCTATTACTCAAATTATTCCCATTTATGTATATTATAATTTGAACATACTATAGCTTTACATAAATATAAAGGTAAATTACACATACCTCCATTGAAAATTTTTAAAATTACACAACGCCCATTTTTCTTAAAACAAACAATTACCCTTGAAAATTTTATGCGTTTCATCTTTTGTTTGAGTTGGTTGGTCATGTGCAATTTTATCCTTCATGTATGATAAATTAAAAAAGAAAAAATAAATGCCATGTCATATTTTATTTTTTCTGATGTTACAAGATTGCCGCTTTTTTCCAAATAAAAAAAAAGTCAAATACATCCACAAAATAAATAGTGTCTTTTAAAATATCCACAATATCTTTTAAAAAATATATTTATAAAATATCTTTTTCAATAAAAATTTTATAGTTATCATCTTTCCTACGCAATAGCTAATGGCCCATTGGTATCAAATCTATATTAGTATTACTACAATAACATTTGAAAAATACACAACCTTTATTGCAACAAGACGTAAAAGGCCAAAAAATTCTAAACAAATACAACTAATCCCCAAATGTATCAATCTGAATGTCTATTAGTTTTAATTAATTTTTTGGATGTATTTGGTTGGTTCTTTTTTGTTTTTTTCAATAAAAATAATTGATATTTCCATGTACACTAAAAAAATATGATGTGGCATTTATTTTTTTTATAATTTATTATACACATAGGATGGAATTACATGTAGTTAGCCAACTCAATTAAAAAGTGGGATCCATAAATTTTTCAAGGGATAGTTGTCTTACTTTAAGAAAACACAGGTACGTGTAAATGTAAAAGTTTTTGGAAGATTTACCCTAAATATATTGTTACGTTTAGTGGATAGTATATGAGAGAGAATGATAAATCTTTGAAAATTTGTTTAAGGAAATTGATGGATTAAAACCGTAATTAGGAAAACCAAATTTTACCTCCCATTTATACCAGTAAATATGCCTATCTTTATCCATAATTCTTTAGGTCCTCCACTATAGATTCCCGGTTCATTTTTCAATAGATTAAACTAACACAGGAAAAAGAAGAAGAAGAAGAAGTATCCTGAAAATTTCTATTTTTGTAAGGCTGTATTCTACATTTAATTTTGCAATAGAAAAATCTATATATATATATATATATTTATGTCTCTTATGTTAGAATTTGGATTGTACACTATGTGCATACATATTTATAAATACATATGGACATGTAGACGTACATGTATTGTGGCTAATAATTATATACATATTACTATTATAAAGTTTAAGGACCTAATAAAGTGATATAATTTTATGTAATGGTCCATATCATCTAAAATATAAAGTGTGGTGTTAATATATGTGTAGAATTCCTGAAGTGTAAATTATCAATTAATGATGGGCACATTGGTAATTTCACACATAAAGATTTATTATAAATAGGGTGTGGTCCCTAATTGATGTATCAATTCTTTCTTTCTAAATTCCCATCTGTCAAAAGAAAAACCTAAGGAGATACAATCAATTAGAAGATCATCTTCCTAATTCTTCAATTAATCATGAATTCTGGTACGTTTCCGCATCTTTTCTTGTTATCAAATAATTTCTAGACAGGATTCGGTTCTTGGGTTAATTAATTAATTAATTAATATTAATTCTATCAAGTGGTATCAGAGCCTAATCTTGTTCTCGAATTGTTTGAATTCTGTTTTGATGATTACTTATCGTACATAATTTTTATTTGATCAAATGAATTGATTATGACATGATCTGAGGAAGAATTTTTAATTTCAGTATCTTGGTAAATTTTGGTTTTGTGGTTCATTCATATAATTTGATTGTTGTGTACTCATGTTATACTTGTATATTGACAAAAGCACATCGAATCAAAAGGCATGCATGAATTTTGTTGTCCACCATGCATGCATGATATTTCTGATATTTATCACTTTCATTGTTTTCTTCTACGATCATCATGCGGATTCTATTAAATGTATATTTATATTGTTGATTTGTTTTATTGATGAAAAAGAAAGGGAAAACATTGCATGCACTATATTATTGCACTGATGATGGTGGTGATGACCGAATAATATGTTATTCTGCATGTCGGATATCATCATACAGTTTACAGTAAAAAGAATGAAAATAAATTGTGGCCCAAATATGAAATGATGTTTCATAAAGAGTTGTAACTCTTCCTAATAGGTGTCTTGATGGGAGACATTGTTTCATGAAGAGTTGTAACTCTTCCTAATAGGTGTCTTGATGGGAGACATTGTTTCATGAAGAGGTTACATTCATTCATTTATTTTATTCATTTTGAATAATATTTTAGTTGAAATAAATACAAAATTTTGGTTTATATATGCATTAGGATATGTATATATTTTTCTGCTTATAATTAGTGATTAATTATATAATTTAAATTAATTATACTTAGTTTTTCACTTCAATTAATTGAAATGATATAGTCACCAAAGTGACCTCTGTTGTGGACATTTTTTGTTTGTGAATCACTAAGATGGTAGTATGTGTTTTTATTCATGCGAATAATATGTCGGCCCAAAGGAAGACTATTATTTGGCAGAAATTTATACATGCATGTGGTAATGAGTGAGATGATTATAAGGTGTCCATTGTGAGCATTTAGTTAGCCCAAAGGAAGGCTAAATGTTTGATAGGATTTTATCATTTCTACTTGATTACTACACCAAGAAAGCCTACTATGAGTCAAATTCTCTATCCAAAGATTAGATTTGATGTCACATTGGTTATCTTGAGATGGGTTATTATTTTTTTTTTGGCATAATTAATCACTATTTTGGTTATGGATGTATGTGTGAGCTAATTATTTGTTTTATATATATTGTTCTTTGTACAGCTGATACTGTTAATGCTACTTCTGTTACTACCACAATCAATAGTATTCCGATGCTTAATGGTAGTAATTTTAAAACTTGGAAAAATAAGGTGACTATGGTCTTGGGATGCATGGATTTAGACCTTGCATTGAGAGAGCAACCTCCTGCACCTCTTACAGATCAAAGCTCTTAGGATAGGAAGAGTTTTGAGAGGTGGGACCGCTCTAATCGCATGAGTCTTATGATAATGAAAAATGCTATCCCAGAGACATTTCTGGACACTATGTCTGAGGAAACTAATGCCAAAAGCTTCCTTAATACCCTTGAAGAGCGCTTTGCCAAAAGTGATAAGGCAGAGACAAGTGCATCTTTAAGAAAACTTGTCTCTATGAGGTATAAGAGTAATGGGAACATAAGGGAGTACATCTTAGAAATGTCTCATCTTGCTGGAAAATTGAAATCACTAAAGATAGAGCTTTCGGAAGATTTGCTCGTTCATTTAGTGTTGATTTCACTTCCTCCACAATTTGGACAGTTTGAGGTGAGCTATAATTGTCAAAAGGACAAATGGACATTTAATGAACTCATCTCTCACTTAGTGGAAGAGGAAGATAGGATGAAACAACATAAGATTGAGAGTGCTCATTTGGCATCAACCTCTTCAGGCCATGGTAAAAAGAGGAAAGGTAAGGAGATTGTGGTGTCACAAGCACAAAAGAAGCATAAGGACATGTCCAAGGGACGTACAGAAAAGAAATGCTTCTTTTGTAAGGACACTTCTCATATGAAGAAAGACTGCACTAAGTATCACACTTGGCGTGTGAAGAAAGGTATGTCTTTCGCTCTTGTTTGTACTGAAGTTAATATGGTTTCAGTTCCAAGGTATACTTGGTGGTTGGATTCTGGTGCAACAACTCACATAAGTATATCTATGCAGGGTTGCCTGAACTGCCGAAAACCCAATAATGATGAGAAATTCATATACATGGGGGCTGGAAATCCGGTGGAAGTTCAAGGCATAGGACTTTTAAGTTGTTGTTATCTACTGGTTTTTATTTAGAATTAAACAACACATTTATTATACCGTCTTTTAGACGGAATTTAGTTTCAGTTTCTGTATTGGACAAAGAAGGATTTATTTGTTCATTTGGACATAGAAAATGTAATGTTTATTTTAATTCTATGCTTATTGGAACTAGTACTTTATCTGATTATGACAATCTTTATTTACTTGATACAATATCTTCCTATGGTGAGTCCCACAATGTTGAAACCAAAGGCACTAAACGCAAATTTTCAAATGAAAATTCTTTCTCTTTATGGCACAAACGTTTGGGTCATATCTCTAAACAGAGAATTGATAGGCTTGTGTCGGAAGGGATTATTGAAAAGTTTGATCATTTGGATTATGATACTTGTGTTGAGTGCATTAAGGGTAAAATTACAAACAAGAGAAAAGTAGGAGCCGAGAGAGTTAAAGATGTCTTAGAACTGATACATACGGATATTTGTGGGCCATTTCCTACAGCTTCATGGAATGGTCAACAATACTTTATCACGTTCATTGACGATTATTCTCGATATGGCTACCTATATTTAATTCATGAGAAGTCACAAGCATTGGACGTTTTCAAGTCATTCAAGGCCGAAGTTGAAAATCAACTTGGTAAGACTATTAAGTCCATTAGATCTGATCGTGGTGGTGAATACTACGGTAGATATGATGGATCAGGTGAGCAACGTCCAGGTCCTTTTGCTCGTTTCTTAGAAGAGTGTGGGATTGTCCCTCAATACACTATGCCAGGTTCTCCAAACATGAATGGTGTAGCAGAGAGACGTAATAGAACCCTTAAGGATATGGTAAGAAGTATGATTTCTCGTACAACTTTACCTCACTCTCTATGGGGTGATGCATTAAAGACCGCAGTCTATATCCTTAATAGAGTTCCTACAAAAGCTATAAATAAAACCCCTTATGAGTTATGGACTGGTAAGAAACCAGTCTTAAAGCACTTACGAGTTTGGGGATGTCCAGCTGAGGCAAGGCCTTATAGGCCAAATGAAAAGAAACTGGATGCAAGAACTATTAGTAGTTATTTTGTGGGATATGCAGAAAGATCACGAGGGTATAAATTCTACAATCCCAAAACAAGAACATTTTTTGAGACGGGAATTGCCCGATTCTTTGAGGATGTTGAGTTTGGAGGGGAAGATAAGGATAATAACTTTGTTTTTGAAGAGGATTCAATAAATTTTCCTCTCTATACAGGTACTGTTGATAATGATCAGGTTGTCATACCTAACGTTATTCAACAACAACATCAAGATCCATTACAAGATAATGATGTTGAACTTCCTACTCATCAAGATCAACAGGCATTACCTGTAGATCATCCAGTAGTTCCTCAACAGATTATTTATGAGGAGCATCAAGATCAAACTCAACAACCTCAAATTCAAAATGAGTTAGAGCCTTTAAGAAGATCTACTAGAGTAAAGAGAAGTACATTTTCAGATGATTATGTATATCTCATAGAGAATGAAGAACATGTTGACTTAATGGGAGATGATCCAATCACTTTTCATGAAGCAATTGAAAGTTCTAATTCTCATAAGTGGATAAATGCCATGAGTGAAGAAATGCAATCCATGAAAGACAATGACGTTTGGGATCTTGTTTTATTGCCAGAAGGTGTGAAACCAATTGGTTGTAAATGGGTATTTAAGACCAAAAGGGATTCACAAGGCAATATAGAAAGATATAAGGCTCGTCTTGTCGCTAAAGGATTCACTCAAAAGGAAGGCATTGACTATAAAGAGACTTTCTCTCCGGTTTCATCGAAAGACTCTTTTAGGACTATTATGGCTCTTGTGGCGTTTTGATCTTGAGCTACATCAGATGGATGTCAAAACTGCTTTTCTCAATGGAGACATTGAGGAAACTATTTATATGAAACAACCAGAAGGGTTGGCTTCCGAGGAAACTAGCAAATTGGTTTGTAAACTTAAGAAATCCATTTATGGGCTCAAGCAAGCTTCTCGTCAATGGTATTTGAAATTTCATCAAGTTGTTCTCTCATTTGGTTTTGAAGTGAACACTGTTGAAGATTGTGTATACCATAAATTCAGTGGGAGTAGATTCATATTTTTGGTCTTATATGTGGATGATATTTTGCTTGCTAGTAGCGATGTAGAATTGCTTCGGGAAACCAAGAAATTTTTATCAAATAAATTTGAAATGAAAGATCTTGGTGAAGCATCCTTCGTATTAGGGATCCAAATCCATCGTGATCGTTCACGGGGAGTTTTAGGATTATCACAGAAGGGTTATATTGAAAAGGTATTGTAAACCCCTGTTTTCTAAGCCCTAAACCTTAAGCCGGAAAGTCTACCGGAGACCTTAAGTCATCGGATCTTGAGTAAAACTCTACAGTTTAAATCCTGCAAACCCGAGTTCGTAAATCGAGGAGTCAAAAAATAATTAAAGTGTTTAGAATAGCCCGTAATAATATTTGATTTACCAAAAATATCAGATTGGTTCATTTTCGGCTTATTTCGAACCCGTTTGGATACTGCCTTGGAAAGCGTGTCACGGGGCTCGGAAAATTAAAAATATTTTTAATATTTTTAGACTCGTATTTTTATAAGGATTTCAAAAATATCAAGTTTAGAATTTTTCGGATTCTAAAAATATCAGTTATAGCTCATATAAGCTTATTTTACTCTTACCGGTAACTTAATTGTTAAATTTCTAAAAATAATTTAATTGATTATTTTATTTAAATCAAAAAATTCTGCACTTAAATAAAATATTTTTCTTAATTTATTTATATATTTTATTATTCAAAAAGCCACTTTATCAACCCATACCTCAAGTACACATACATTATCATTACTACACATTATTATGTCTTCTTTTGCTTTTTCTTACACTCCTCTTCCCAAAATTGCAGCTGCCCATTCCCCATAAAATTAGCCACTTTTCATTATTTTTAATTATTTATTTGATATTTTAAAAGTCTCTTTTAGTTACAAATGGATGCAATTTGTTACACTTTCAAAATACAAGTTAAAATCAAACAAAACCACCCCCTACACCACACTACAAATCACGACCAGCCCTCCCCTTGTTGCAGCTGCAAGTTCTATTTTTTTTAAATTATTTAACACACACATCTCTATTTAAGCATCTTATTCTCCCTCTTTCATCTTTACAAACCCTATATTTTTCCTCTCTCTTTTTCCCTCTCTTTTCTCTTCTTTTGGCTTGTCTTCTCCACAAACAAGCTGCCACCATTTTTATTTCTTGCTTCCATACATATTTCTTGCAATTATTTGAGGTAATCTTTCTCTTTTAGCTCTTATAAGATGTTCTAGGATGATACCATGGATGTTTCATGCATCAAAGGACATTCCAAAAGCTTAAAAGGCTATGGATGATGATGCCAAGAAGTGAAACACTCCTCTAGATGATGTTCTCTTTTGTTCTTGGTATTTTTGTTATATGGAAGGCTTGTTTATTCTCTTGTTTATGTGATAACTTGTAGATCTAGAGTTTTATCAAGCTTTAGTTATGTTTATGTGTAGATCTAGGAGTTCAAGGCTTACTACTAAGTTTTTCTTATGCTTTCATGGATATATATTGAGTAGATCTTAGATTCAAGTTGGAATGAAAAAGAAAAATTCGTAACTTGTCAATGCCCTATTTTAAAAACCCTCTTTCAAGTCTTAAAATGGAAGCTTTTGTTAAGAAAATGAAGGTTTGATGGATGTATATCATCAAGGCTTCATCTTACAAGAATCAAAGTTGATTTTCAAAGTTTATTTTCAAAAACAAAAATTATATTCTCGGATCAAGACAAAGATCCAAAATAAAAACATGTTTTCCAACTCACAAATGAGGATTTTATTCAAGAAATGAAGGGTACTTGAGATATAATATGTAATGGGTTGTTTTCCATGAGTTTTGATGAATTTTCTCAAGAGATATGTCCAAAATAAATTTATGAAAATTCGGATCAAGACCAAGACCTATTTTTGAAACCCATCATTCAAGTTTAAAATGAAGATTTAGACAAAAATATAAGAGGCTCTTGATATCGATATCTTAAGGATAGATTTTCATATGTTTGAATGGGTTTTCCTAAGAAGTATTGCATAAATCAAGTGCTTTGTAGAAGACAATATTTAGGTCTTGTTTTCATTGTAAGTTTCAAAGTGGAAATTCGTAATTATGAGAAGACCAATTTTGAAAACCTTCTTTTTATCTCAAAACAAGTATTTTACATTGAAAATGAAATGCTTGGATGATACATAATATAGGAAAAATTATTTTCATTGAACTAAGTGAGTTTTAGTAAAGGAATTACTCAAAACAAGACAATGAGTTTCAAGTTGTGAATTTCGGTTTTATGAATATGGATTCTTAGAAGTTTCTTTTGAACATTATGTTTGGGATTAGATAAGTATGTAATCTCTTAATTTTTTTTAGAGGATCTCCTTGCAAGTTTAGGACTAATATGAGTTAACCTAAGTAGTTAAATAGAGTAGATATGGCAATTTTTCACAAAGGCTCAAATCTGGAATTTTCGCAACCCTACTGTACAGTACGTTTCCGACCCTTAAATGACCTTAAATGTTTGAATTAACTTTAGAAATGGATAGCTCTTTCGAAGTAGGTATAAATCGATATATTATAAGCTAAATTCCGAGTTAAAATGAGTTAGATATGACCTTTTCAAGTTAAGGATTCAACCTAGACGGAAATTGACGAACTTAGTAAATAAAATTGTTAAGTTTAATAGAACTTCATAAGAGATGCTCTTGAGGGTATTCTTTGTACCTAGGTGAATTGGAGGACGGGTTACCACTTCTCGAGGACTATTACGACTAGTGGATTTTCACTACATGGACAAGTGAGTTCATTTCTCAATTAATTATGTTCTTGGATGTGCTTGTAGTAGTAGTGGCATTAGACTTAGAAAAAAGATAAAATTGTGTTTGAATGGTGATCTAAACTTGCATGAATGAACGATAAGTATATCGAGGCAAGTTTTGTTGTAATAATCTTGTATGAGCTACTATAGATTTGGAATGTCTGAAAATTGTATGGTCACCTTTGAATTATCTAAGTAATATGTCATGATTATATGAATAAAATGCACATGCATATCACGTAGTGAGTCTTATATCATTGTCGAGTATGTCTTTGGTGGGACAAAGGTGTACTCGGGAGGCAGCGGGTCTTTAATGAAAGGGGACTAAGGTTGCATGACTTATGGACCACCCCATTCGAATAATGAAACTATGGTTGCATGACTTATGAACCAACATTAAAAATTGTGGTTGCATGTCTTATGGACCACCCCACTTAAGATTGGGACTATGGTTGCATGTCTTATGGACCAATTTGGAATTGTAGTTGCATGACTTATGAACTACCCCAAACCCCGAATGGAGGGCGTAAATTCATTCACTTATGACTACCGAAAAGTCATATGCTTGTTTGCTCATATGGTTGTGCATTCATATGGTTGCTTAATTATAACTTGCTTGTATAGATATTTTAGCTTGGTCGGCATGTTACTTGAAGAAAATGAATCTCACTAAGCATTAGCTTATACCCCAACAGTTTTTGTTGCAGTGTTCCTATTTTTGGATGTTCCGAGAGGACATTTTGTGCAGGTTTACCACATGGAATTAAAGAGCTTTTGAGGAAGTCGAGACCTAGGGTAGACGTGGACTTCTAGAAATGTAAATTCAAATATATGTAATTGGGCTAAACAATGTAGACTCCTATTATTTTGGCGGGGGTATGCCCCCTGGCTTTTGTAAAGTTTAACTATTTATCTTGTTGTGATTTATATTCTTAATGCATGTATGCTTTCTTAAGACTACTCGAATCAAAGTGTGATCCTAAAAGTTGTGTGAGTACACCTTACACTCATATATAAACTTATGGGATGACTAAGGATGCCATACTTAAGTTTAAATATCGAGTGTGGTGGACTGTCGCGTTTAGGGTACCCTTTGGGGCGTGACAGGTATTACAACGCTTTGGCATGCAAAATTGTAAACCTCATGACACCCCTGTGTCTAAAGGAGATAAGTTCAGTTTGAAACAGTGTCCAAGAAATGATTTGGAATCCAAGTTTATGCAGAATATTCCTTACGCTTCAGCAGTAGGGAGTTTGATGTATACACAGGTCTGTAACGACCTGATCTTGCATACATTGTTGGAATGCTTAGCAGATATCAAAGTAATCCAGGAAGAGAACATTGGATTGCAGCCAAAAGAGTCTTTAGATATTTACAAAATACTAAGGATTATATGCTCACATATAGATGGTCGGATAAACTTGAGATCATAGGGTTTTCTGATTCCGACTTTGCTGGATGTCAAGATAGTCGAAAATCAACATCTGGTTATGTATTTCTATTAGCTGAGGTGCAATTTCTTGGAAGAGTGCTAAGCAGACACTTGTTGCATCGTCCACTATGGAAGCTGAATTTGTTGCTTGTTATGAGGCATCCAATCATGCTATATGGCTGCATAACTTCATTACAAAACTGCGAGTAGTCGATGGCATTTAAAGGCCACTCAAGCTATATTGTGACAATCGAGCAACAGTCTTGTATTCAAAATAACAACAGGAGCTCTCCTAGATCTAAACATATAGATATTAAGTTCCTTGTTGTGAAAGAAAGAGTTCAGAGTGGTTTTATTAGCATTGAGCTAATATGAACAAACTCCATGCTAGCGGATCCATTCACTAAGGCATGGACACCTTCGGCTTTCATGAGCATGTTGCTCACATGGGTGTCGTTACATTTGATACAGTTTAATTTAGTGGGAGTTTTGTGTCATATGTTATGTATTTGATATCATGATATTATTTGGTTTCATAATAAAGTATCAATTTGATTTACTCTGAACATTTGGTTAAGGTTGGACCAGTTGGAAATAGGCATATGTATATATCACATTACATGTAATTTTCATGCTACACATCCATACTTAATCTATGTCATTTAGTCAAGTTAATGTATGAGATTATTGTGGGTTTAGTTGCGAAATGACAACGACTGCTTCTTTAGTCCTTACGTTAATAAGTCTAATGGACGAGATTGTTTTAGATGATTTATCTTTATTTTTTTGTACACATTTAGTAATGGTGATTTGTATATGATCAAAGGTTTCTATAATATGAGCACATAATTGTGCAATCCAAGTGGGAGATTTGTTAGAATTTGGATTGTACACTATGTGCATACATATTTATAAATACATATGGACAAGTAGACGTACATGTATTGTGGCTAATAATTATATACATATTACTATTTAAAGTTTAA
This sequence comes from Combretum micranthum, assembly GCA_024138025.1. Classification (NCBI taxonomy): domain Eukaryota; kingdom Viridiplantae; phylum Streptophyta; class Magnoliopsida; order Myrtales; family Combretaceae; genus Combretum; species Combretum micranthum. The sequence goes on from JAMXBD010000506.1 coordinate 14,209, forward strand.
GGACCTAATAAAGTGATATAATTTTATGTAATGGTCCATATCATCTAAATAAAAGTGTGGTGTTAATATATGTGTAGATTTCCTGAAGTATAAATTATCAATTAATGATGGGCACATTGGTAATTTCACACATAAAGATTTATTAATAGGATGTGGTCCCTAATTGATGTATCAATTCTTTCTAAATTCTCATCTGTCAAAAGAAAAACCTAAGGAGATACAATCAATTAGAAGATCATCTTCCTAATTCTTCAATTAATCATGAATTCTGGTACGTTTCCACATCTTTTCTTGTTATCAAATAATTTCTAGACAGGATTTGGTTCTTGGGTTAATTAATTAATATTAATTCTATCATCTTACACTTTGGAATTACACTATTACTGATGCATTATTTTGGCAAAAAATAATCAACAGTACTTATGTGCTAAAATTTTGCATCGATCTGCTCAGTTTAAATAGGCATTACACGAAAAGAAGACACCATGAGATAAAACCTTTTTTTTTTTTTTCAAAGAGGACAACGAGACAAGACTTTAAGCTACAGGTTTCACAAATTACATTGCAAAGCATAAACGTTTGGGGAAATACAAAAGGGGCAATGCAAACGGAGTAAGTCATAGTCATTTAATCATTCTTTATTTCATTCATTGTCTTAAACGTTTATATTTTTTTTTAATCTCCGTAAATATTGATATTTTAAATAAATTTAACCTTTTATATAATTTTTCTATTTAAATAAGCATTACACGAAAAGAAGACTCCAGTGAGACAAAACTTTTTTTTTAAAGGGGAAAAAAAGGACAATGAGACAAGACTTTAAGCTACGAGTTTCACAAATTGTCCCTTGTCTCCGTACCATTAAAAATAGAATCCCCAGTCACTTGGATCAACGGATATATGTGCAAGGAGATCCATTCTCTGTCGATTTGTAAGCGGTTGAATTACTGCGATACACACATTTGTTGATTTCAAAATTCAACTCCTCCTCGCCAAAGTCGCTTCTAACGGACAAAACGGTTGAAAGGAGACCATCAGCAGGAAGGAGTTGTTTAGCCCTATTAACCTGTTCACTTCACCTCGTTTAAAGAAAGAATTAAAATGTAATTTAATATTAATATAATAAAGATATCATATTGATGATATTATTATTATTATACAAATTTACAACAGAGATAGGATTCAATATAATCCACCTTACTGAAAGATTAGTCATAACAATCTATTATGCCATTTCATATTGCATTATATTATATTATAATGACAAAATATTATTACGGATAGAAGATAGGTTTAGTGGTGATGTTTTCAAGATAACGGTGTATATGAAAAATAATTAATAAGTCATAGAACAAACAACATGATAAGATAATTAAATAATTGTTCCCGATTAGTAAAGATGTAGTATATGAGCATAATTTTTCAATAATCCATGTTTCCATATATAAAACTACTAGTCTAGGTTAGTAAGAGGCATTCACTATACTTTTTAAGACTGTTCATTGTATTGAACCAAACTACAAAACGCAGTTCTTTATATTTCGATGCGATTTGAGGTTTAGTTTTAGGAAGAGTTTAAACAGTTATTGTTCAGTTGAAGAGATTGAATCGAATCAAATCATTTGAACCTAAACCGAATCGTTTCACATTAAAAAAAAAATAAAAAAATAAGATCATTTTATTTATTATTCTTAAACATTAATATTATGGTCATATGTGGTATTTCACTCTAATTTCATGTGTGTGTTAAAATAGACTTAAAATGGAATTGCAATTTCAAATTCTAATGTAATTCTTGTATTTAGATACATATTTAAAAGGAAATTTGGTAAGATATCAATTTGTAAATTTATTAGAATAAGTTGTAATTCTATCCCAGCTTATGAAATGTAAAATACATTTGTAACAACATTAATGTTATTTATAAATATAAATGTTGTGTATATATATTTTGTGTTATATATTTTACATAACATTATTAAACATATTATATATCTAATAATATTAAATAAGTAACTTTTATTCAACTCAAAAAATATAAAATAGGCTTTGAATTCCTCAACGTCAAGATAATTTTTTAATACTTTCGTAGGATTTGTATTGCTCTAACATTAATTTAATAAAATGCAAAATTCTTATCAAGGAATGCATCTACAAGCAGGTTTTGTACTAGGTTGTAATATTTACAACCAACAATATTGAAATAATTTAAAATTTTGACTTAATTAGTACAATGAAAATTTAAATACCTTATAAGGGAAGAATATTATAAATAAACATGAAATTAATGCAAAAGAATCATTTTCTTAGTTAGTGTATAGATTTATTAAGAATATATGTTACTTTAAATTTGCATTAAAAAAATTTTAGGACCAAATTATATGTATATATGAAATTATTAAATGTACATGATATAATCATAGTGACTTTAATTCTTGCACAATCTTCTTCAATCTAAGCATTATTTTTTCTCGAAAACTCAAATGACTGTTAATATTATTTATTAGAACTAATTTAAATGCAATTCGAACCAAACAAACTGAATTGAACCACATGTGAAGTGGTTCGATCCAAAACCTCAAACCATTAAAAGCGGTTTGGCTCATTAAGGATTTGAACCGAATCATTTCAAATGCTATTCAGTTTGATTCGACCTCTGAACCAAGCCAAGCAAAACCAAACTATGAACACTCCTAATACTTTTACGCATTAAATAATATATACATATATATATGTATATGCACGGGTAATAAATAAATGATACTGACATTTTAACAATATTACTTGGCAATATATATAAAATGTAGATGCTACTTTTTTTTTTTTTTTTACCCACCAATTACTACTGCCATTTACCCAAGCAAATAAGTTCAAAAATGTACTCTTTCGAATATTTCAAGATCAAACTTTTTTTTTTTAATTATAAAATTATAACTTGTGTTTTAACTAATTTGCAAATACATGACTTGTGTTATTTTTTTGATAAATGGGTGACTCGAATTTATACAAAAATTCCAATGTTATTTAATAATTTTAGAATGATAAATGTTAATATTTTACTGGTTATAAAAATTGATTTTACGTTTTTTTATTTTCTAGTTTTTAAAATAATTTATAATATTTTATTTAGTAATATTTTTTTTATTAATTTTTTTAGATCAAGAAGGCTCTAACACATATCTCTCTAATAGTAATTAATTATAATGATACTTTTGTATGAAACTCGAATCACTTATTTATAAAAAAAAAAATCATATATTATATATATGCAAATTGGTCAAAAACATATATCATATTTTTATAATTAAACCTTTGTTATTACCTGATAAGCCACTCTATGTTGTGACGACACATTATTTTATAACTGTGCTTTGTTTCAAAGGTCAAATCCAATGGTGATCCTTGAAATGAACGCAAATTTCTTTCCCTGCCCTCTTCAACATCACTTGGAACACTTTAAGCATAAACTACTGCAGAAGGATTTAAATTGGCATATATAAGAAGAATCCAAAATTGGAAAGCATTTACTCCACGTTAATGAGAGGCCATGTCTATCCTAACTCATGGCTCCATCCAGAGATATTATGTTAATAATGGGTAGCATTTATGTTTACTATTCATTTAAAAAATTATGAAAATATAAATTATACAAAAAGAATTACCAACATAGCATTGTTATATCACATATTGAGAAACGATATATAATTTTATATAAATATTGTATGTTGTAAGTGTAATATAGTAAGAGTATCGCATTACTACATACAACACATGAGTATCAAATATTATAAGTATGATATTTATGTAATTAATAATTTTATCTAATTAGTATTTGAGTAATTTATTTATTTGGATTAGTAAACGAAAAATTATCTTGTCAACAATGTGTCCCAATGTAGTAAAGTTGTGTAACATTGGTTGAGTATTATCTTAATACTAAATAATATTATGTTCTCATATCACATCTGCTGCGATCTTTAATCAGGAAACTTTGATAAGTGTCGAGAAATTACATCCTACTACGCAATCAAAAGCAACTTGCATGGAAACTTATGGAATGCACTAGGGGCAAATGGCAAATAGTAACTTGAAAAAGTAGCTTGAAATTCAGAACTTAGTTTTTGTCATCACTTTTTCGTTATTATTTGAAATTCAAAAGGCTGTTCCGTGTTTATGATCAAAGTCCATTTATTAGTTGACAAGAACGAATGTAAATCAAGGATCGAGTTCGAATTGGCTTTGGTTTTCACTGTGGCCATTTTGGGCCCCCCAAAAAATGAACCGTCAAGAATCTTTTTAAGGCTGTTAACAGCTATTTTAATCTTGTCATAAACCATCAGCAAGTCCTGGTGTACTGATGGGGACTTATTGTTAAAATGGGAAGTCCTTGTCCTTCACAGAGAGGAAAAAAAAAAAATTAACTAGTTTTTATTCTCATCTTTATCAAGATGAGCAGGTAATTCCATCATATAAGTTATTTCTACGAGAACAAGTTCTGAAAGATTTATAACCAGATCCTATCCTATGATCTTTAATTCTCACCCGAATCCTATTCGACTGGATAGAGTTCGAGTAGATATTAAAGATCATAGAGTAGTATATAAGTACAAATCCTTTGCAACTTAATCCTATAAGTTAGGTTATAAGTATGAGATTTTCATATTATGTACCCACTTTAGACCTGTACTCTAATATATAAAAGGTATAGGTTTCAAATTTTCTTATATTTAACTTATTAAATATTATAAATAATCTTAATACATAAGATATAAATTATAATACTTTATTTTAAATCTACAGCTCCTTTTTTTCAAGATTATTACTTATAAATTACTTTTTGGTAATTTTCATTATCAAAGGACTTGTACTATTTTATTTGCAGAGAACATAGCTTATTATTTTTACTATAGAAGAATTACGATATACGTATGTACTTGAACTCCCGAATTTATAAAAATATTTTTTACCTTCTAAGATTGATCAATACAAAAGTAGTTCCAAATTTTTTTATTTTGGAATATGCTACATGTTTTACAATTTTGTTTAATGTCACATAAATAGGTTTTTCAGATATTTTATACAAGTTTCAAGTTTTGCACATAAATAGATTCGATGTGTTGAAAAACTTATGATATCAACATATTACTTTTGAAATTCAATTCCATATATTACTTATAATAAATATATGAAAATAAGTAAATTATATATTATATGAAATCATATCAAATACTATAAACTTAAAGTTTAAGAAAGAAATAAAAAAATATAGAGATGTCATCGAAAAATCTAAAGGTTTCACAAGGTACCTTGTGCCATGCAAGTTTTATAGGGTATAGAGTAAATACAAAGTGTCATAGGATAAGTTCCGAGTACCAAATTTAATACCATGTACTTTACTGAGTATAGTATAGGCAATACTTTATACGTTATCCATTCTATACCTAATCACCCCTAGTCATGCAATTAAAAAGTATATACATAAATTGCTCATTTCACATCCTTATTTTTATGCACATTTTTACTATTTATGCCATTAGGCCTTCATACTTAATTAAAAGGGAATTTCTACGGATAAACTCATGTTTACTATTATTTAAAAATAATAATATATTAATCATAAGAAAACAATTAAATAAATACCATTACAATGTCCCATTAATTACAAACAAAAATATCGCATTTAATAATACATACCACATGCTTTGAGAATTCTATGTTTTATTTATATACATACAATTGTATTTTGGTAATTAACTTTTTTTAATTGATATTTGTGTAATTTTTTAGCGCATTGATAAATAAGAAATTATCCCAATTTCTACAGTCTCATGAACAAAATTGTCCAATTAATAATTTAACAATTAAAATGTATTATAATCAATATATTAAGTATTCCCAATGGCATAATCATACTTGGATATCAATCTGAGTTGGTAAATACTAATGGAATCAATCCTATAAACAAAAATGATCGGACCATGGAATTTTTACGATTAGAGGGCATGTATTAGCATTTGATTAATGCATTATGATTAATTTAATGAAATATAATTGCTAAATATATTTAATTAAATAATACAATACATATTTAAAAGCATAAGAAGAAGAAAAATCATGATAGTTTTAATAAGCCATCTTAACGGTTTAGAGTAGTCGATCACTAGAAACACATAACAATAATAGCTAGCTACCTGGTTAGTGCAATGAGAACATCTTAATGTGGATGGCTACCCTAAAATCAAAAAGAGCATTTGTGTTTCTAGCTCTTAATAATAAGAAAATAATAATAAGAAGAAGAAGAAGAAGAACAACAACAACAATAATAGAGGGTAGTTGCAACCCACCAGCTCATATTCAATTGTTTTGTAACTTTTTTTTTCATATTATAAATATTTATAAATCTTTTAGGAAAAATGTTAAATTTAGTACTTGGATTTTGCACAAAAATTTAATTAGGTATATGAATTTGACAAGTTCAATTAATACCTAAAAATTTTTTATAACTATTTTTACGATATCACTTAATTTTGTTTACTTCATCAAGTGATGTGGACAAGAAAGCCAATGAATGCCTGACAAGTGTCAAAAGACATTTAAAAAAAATTGCAAGTCCTAACTACTATAAGAATGGTTAGAGCGAAAAATAAATAAATAAATGAGATCAAGAACTCTAACCATGGTTAAGTAAAAATCAAGCAGGAAAAGTTAACTGATATTAACTTAGAAGAAATAGTGAAAAGAGAGAGAGAGAAACTCTTTAACCTTAATTAGAAATTAACAGAAAGAAATTATAAGAAAGTTAGGCACATATAAACCCTCCGCATGAGAAACAAACAAATGAACCAAAATCAAAGTGAAAGTGAAACTTTAATAGTAGTCATGATCAACCGCAAATATAAATCACAATGAAACCCTAGCCTATGATAAAACCCCCAATGAAGCATAGTTTAATAAAGTGAAACCCTACTATATGTTTAACACCTGCTTTTATAACTGTCAAAGCTTAAATCTATATGTATTAGTAGCCAAAATTGCAAGTCAAATATAGAATTCTACAAATTTATGATTTTATATATTTTTTCTTAATTAAAATTGATGCAAAATTGTTTAGATGCAGACTTTAGGTAGAATTATAAATTTAGGTATACAATTTTACATGTTTACGATTTTACCGATTTTGCAAAATTTCGTATGATTCTACCGATTATGTGTATATTCCAATATATAATAAAATCACGATTTTGATAACTATAAAGGCAAATATCAAGTCTTTCCCTTCGTGTCTTTGTTCATTATGGGTTTGGTTAAGGTAAGGATTGCATTAACTATCGTTTCAATTAGGATCTATTGTTATTGAGGGGATAAAATTAGTGTTTACATTTCTTTCTTATTGATGACTTTTTCTGTACCCACCAGAGGTTAGAGTAAGATTTTACTTCTAATCCTTTACGTTTTGTTTTTAACTCAACTTAAGATGTTTTTTTTTTCATACTTACTCCAAACATTCTAATAGTAGTTAATAGAGATGCAAACTAATACTAATACTACTACTGCTGCTACTGCTGCTGCTACTGCTACTATTGCTCTGCTGTTGCTACTACCACCATTGCTACTACTACTACCACCACCACTACTACTGTTGCTGTTACTCCTGTTGCTACTACTACTACTACACACTACATAACAAAAGTCTCACATTACTTTTTTTCACTTCCATCTTACATTCCTCTGCTATAAAATGGAGAAGTAAGCTCATGTGTACAACAAAAAATTCTCGCATGGTTCCAAAGCAATGAAACTAATGTGAATTATGTAGTGCTTTTTTGTGCTTGCATTTTGTTTAAGTTAGTATTTTTTTAAGGCTTCCCAAGTTCTCTTTAAGCTCTCTATAACTAAACTTTTGCTCAAAGACAAGCAAATTATTAGCTTAGTTGTGCTAGTAGATGAGCTTAGCAATTTAGTGAAACTTTACTTGCTTGCTAAGCTCTGTTTGTCAAGCTTAACAAACAAAGCTTGGGGAGTCTAATGAATCAAGCTTGATCTTGGAATTTCATTTCGATTTTAAGCTTAAGTTTGTGTATTTTAAGCTTAATATAAACTTGGCCTGAGCATGTTAACATTTTAAACAAGTCGAGCTTAGCTCATTTTGTACCCTTAGTGATATGTTTTTTTAATATCCTTTGACACAAGTCAAGTGCTTAGTGGCTCTGTCATCGATGTTAAAAGACGAAGCAAACAAAATTGAGTATGATAATAGAAATAGTCATGAAAAGTTTAATTAGGTACCAAATTAAATTTTTTTAAATCTTAAGTATTTGATTGAATTTTCATATACCATATATGTAAATTACACTAAAACTATGAACATTTAGGGATAAGCTCATTTAAAGTATCAGTGTCTCTGGTGATTAAAAAAATGAATCAAAGTTTCGCAAAGTGAATCAAATAAGGTATCAACGTTTTGAATTAGTTTTCAATTAAGCATTCTTAATTTTCGTCAATAATCAATTATTAATACTTAATTTGGCTCATTTGTAAAATACCAATTCCTTTTTTTAACAATTTCAAATATTGATGCCTGAAATGAACTTCACGAAAGTTGAATATTCATATGAATTTACACTCAAATGTTGATATCTTTTAATGTAATTTACGCTCTATCAAATTTGACCTTTTCTCAATTTTATTTCTTAATTAATTAATATATAGTATATTTTCAATTACATTAATTATTTCGGCTAATTGGTGGCCATCATGTGGCAATATTTAACAAATTTAAGAAAAGACTTAATTTTTCAAGGTAAATATTTAGAAAAAAGAGATAAGAAAACCTAAAAGAAAGTTGAGGATACAATTAGAAAATATTGAAACAATAAGGATTAAAAGAGGTATTTATCTAAAAAAAGTATTTATTTTGCCAAAAAACATCTGAGTTGATGTTGCATCAATTTTTCATAAGTTTTATTATGTTAATTAACTGAAAATTTTTAACAATCTTACTATCTTAAATTAATAGTTACAAATCCATGGATGATGGGAATCGATTGTAGAGGTCATATATATATGTGTGTAAAGTGTGCATCTCACACCACATGTGATCTTTGAGGAATGGCTTAAGAATGACATGTAAGAATGTCTTAGAAAGTAAGAGTAAGAAGGAGAAGGACTAGGCAATTTCATATATCAGAATGTACTTGTGGTAGATAGAAGAGTTATATAATATCAACCTTCATAATTTTTAAGAGAAGTAATTTTTCTTCATTCTTTGCTATAAATCTGATTTGTTCTTATGGGATTGCAATATAATAGCACAATAACGTTTCCATGAATCTCTTGATTTACGTTAGAAGAAGAGGAGCTATGGAGCATTTATAAAGTTATTCATTAGATGACGTAGAATAGAATTCTTTCTATGGGCTCTTCTTGAGTTTAGGCCCATAGAGCTCTTTAAGTGGATGGATTTCACTAACAAATGTTAAGAGCAGAAAGATTTGTCAAAAGATTTTAGTTAAGCCCATCATGTTAAATCTTTCTTACCATCTCAAATTCCTTATCACCTATTTGAAGGACTAATAAAAGATTTACATGTGTCTCCAATTAAAAGTGATAAGGAGTTATTATGGTTTAAAAAGTAAAAGAACATGAATGATAAAAAAGGGGAAGAATGTTAGTTCTCTTAAATAGTTTTGATGATGATAAAAAGGTTAAAGTATTTACTAACTATATTACTGAGTGTGTAGTAAGAAATAATTAAAATATGATTCAAAGGATTGAATATGAATATTGCAAAATGGACCATAAGAAGAAGTGCAAGATGTTTTGTTAAAATGTATTTCAAAAGAACTATCAAAAGTTTTGTCGGATGACTTATCTAAGGATTAGTTAGAATCTCTACTAACATAAAGACGATGAAAAACAAATTTTGGAAAAATTGTTGATTCACAATTCTTAATGTGGTTAATTCGTTTTATGAAGACCCAGTTCTACTTATTAAGTGTCTTTGAGTAATGCATAGAATACATTCCATTCAATGATGATTTAAAATTCATGGGGATATTTTCAATTGGTTAAATTCAAAGTTCTTTTTAATACAAGTTATTATAGAAGCCAAGACATTTTTATCTTTAGTCAAGGTTCAAGAAAGGATATTATAGTTTATTTTTGCAAGAACACAAAGCAAGATTTTTTCATAAGTTTAACACAGATTAAGAAACTTAAATTAGGATGATTGAAGCATATCTCTTAAACCAAAATATCTTATGGCTGTTGAAGTTTTAAATTCAAATATTTTTAAAGTTAACCGAGCTTATCCATCAAGAAGTTAAAGTAATATTTACAATTGTTGAAGTATAATTATATATGAGGTAATCGATGATTTTTAGGGATAAGATCAAGCTTCAAACAGTCAAGACATTGTCTCAAGGATTTTAAGAAGATATTCCTCAACAAATCAAGTTGTAAATTTGTAAGGACCCGCTATCACCCCTATATTTGAAATAGGAGATAACGGTTCCCCAACCACATATAACCCCTAAGATTATATGTAAGGTTGCCTAAAGGAATTGTTTGAGTAATTGTTTATCTAATTCCATAAAGATATTATACAATGGGAGACATAAATTTTTTTTTTTTAAAACCTTAAGCAAAGCGATACTACCACACATTTTGGCAAAGAAAACAACTCAACTTCTAAATAGCTAAATACATACATATATATATATATATATATATATATATTACATCCAAAGGCTTCTTACAAGCCTTAACCAAAATCCTCAAAACACAACACAACTAACACTATAATTACATTATCAACAAAAAGAATTACATCTAATCTATTACATTCATAGGGGATCCATTGAGTCCATGGTCATCTCTAATCCTCCAACCCATCAAGAAAATCTTCAAAGTCGATTCCGTACCCCATACTCGTATAGAACTCATCGGAATCATCACCTGAAATAGATAAAATATGAGCCAAAGGCCCAGTACACAAGTAACAAATACAAAATGCGAAGTGGATCACACATTCTTAGGCTAAATGCATTATGCAACAATCACTTGTTTATTATTAAGTCTTTAGTTAGTAAAACAACACGGGAGTATTCAAACTCAGGACAACAAGGATCTAGTATTACGTCCGCTTCCTTGAATGGTCCCTACTGTTCATACAAACTAGGCAGCCCACCTTCCGACGTAGCCCGTAATACTAGGGGATCCTGAGTAACGCATCACAACGCTCAGGGGTTGATATGAATAGCTCGGATACTCATATCTCCTAAACAATTCTATCCATTAACGAGAAATACCTTGCCCCCAATCTGAGCAGGGTGCCACTCTCCGAACCAGATTCAACGACAAACAACGACAATCAACACTCATATATCAATAGTATTTTCTTATTTTAAGTAGTTTGATTTTGATGCCTACCCTAGCAAAGAGCAGGCAAGTTACTACGTACCTGAGATAGCTCGGGAGTTAACAGGGTTGATTGGGCGATGATCTATCACTGTTTAATCAATATTAAATTCACACTTAGCTTAAGCACTAATTAACTAGTATAAAATATAAATATATCAAAGAAATTCAAATAAATTAATACAAAGTCATAATAAAGCATTTAAGCATCCTATTATATCCTAGATCGCTTAACAAATACGTAATTGATCATATATCAAATTTCGAAAAATTTTAAAGAAAGTTTTAAAAATTCAAAAGCATATGAGATACGCCGGCATCCAAAGCCGGCGGCTTTGAGCCGGTGTTCAACACTATGAAAATTAACACTGCCAACGCTGGCAGCGCTTAAGGGTACGCCGACTGCCTTCATTCTACGCCGGCGGCTTTGAGCGGCGTAGAATCCAAATTCAAAATTTTTCAAAACGTCCAGAGAGGTGCAAACCGGCCGCTTACACAGATACGCTGGCAGCCTCTCACTACACGCCGGCGGCTTTGATTCCCAGTAGCCAGCGTACAATGTCAAAGGATGAACGCCGATTGACTTTTCCAGCGAAAGCCGGCGGCGTTCGATGGCCTTAAGAAATTTGATTCTGTGGGCTTTCAACACCGCCTATAGCCTGCGGCGTAGAAACCCCAGATGCCGGCGTACGTTCAATTTTTAGTCTATACGAAATTGTTTTTGTTTTCCCCTGTTTTATTACAACTTATTCATTTTTCCAAAAATTCCAAACTTAATCCAAACTTTCTAAAGCTTGTTATATGATCCAAATACCATCCTAACAACATGAATCCTACTTCTAAGCATCAAAACACTAATTACACTTCAAATTCACATCTTAACTATTCAATTCTTCAATCTTCCAAAATACTCATCCCCACACATCTACACTCCTATAAATATATACTACCACTCCATTAGCCACATAATCCCATTCAAACTATCAACAATGCACCAATTCAATCCCACACCAATTATCATCTCAAAATCATATATATTCTAACATTTACAAACAATACAATATAGAACATAAAATAAAAGATAAAGTTTGTATTAAACTCACATAACTAAATTTTGGCTTGGAATGATATTCAAATCCTAAAGCTTGTAATAAGTCTTGGCTTAGGGTTAAAGATTTTGGGATGAGAAAGGAAGAAAGAAAGAAAGAAAGAAAGAAAGAAGATGAAAATTCGGATGGTAAATAAGGCTGCCCAAAAAGAGGTGAAAACAAGTCTAAACCAAGTCAATTATCATCCAAACTTAGCCATTAGGGGTACATTTGTCCTAGAATTAATTTAGGCAAATTTCAAATGCATTTGGGTTGAATTTAAGCTTAAAAAGTGGGTTTAAAATTGGCCAAAATTTCTGTCATACATCTAAATAATTCAAAAATAAATTTACTAAATTCTAAACATAACACATGCATATTAATTTGAAAAAGACACACACATTCATTACACTATACACACATTTATAGATATCAAACAATAATATTATTTCATAATACTATACACATATAAAATAACACATTCACTAATTATATTAACTAAGCACACACACACACACACACACACACACACACATATATATCATTCCAATAACACACATATATGTAATTTAAGGAATTCATGGCTATTTCAAAATTATCTTCAACAACTGAGGCTTTTATCCAAGATATGGTGCTATCCATGATTATCACAAGTTTAAAGATTTTTATAATAGTTGTAATTAGCATATTAAAGGGATAAGGATCGATATAGAGCAACTTCGATATTTAAATTCAAATCTCATAAGATAAGAAATATTTTCCTTCTTTCAAGATAAGAATATGTGAGTGGTATAATTTGCTATAAGTGAAGGATATTCACTAAGATCATTCTTCCCAAAGCTTAGCCATTATTTTGAAGCATATAAAAAGAGGTAACAGTTCAAAATTTAAAACATTACCTACACCAAAAAATTATCAAGCCAAATTCTACTTACTGTTATTTGTTTGAACAGTTGTTAGAGGCGTCATCAGAAGCTACTCAAGTTTAAACATGAGAGTTTTTATTTTAATTCACTTTAAAGAATTCCTTACTTTATTTTAAGAGTTAGATTAAGTTGTGAGATGATTTAGCATCTTGTAGTTCTATGATTAGCCTAGACATGAGTTTTGTGAGGCAGAGCAAGATAAGATTGTTGTTTGTAATATCTCATTTGCTTTATTGGATTAGTGGAATGAATAAGTATGGATAATTGAATCTTCCAGTATCGGAGTTCGAAGAAAGGACACTTATAAGAAAAATTTTCTATAAATTTTACATCTCATTTATTTTATCACAATTTACTTTAATCGTTTATTTGTTTATTTCTCAAGAGTTATCACATTGTTAAACTAACTAAATTTAAAGAGGATTTTTGGCAAAAGGTTTAAAACTTGAAAATTTTCAATTGTAACCAATCCGCCTCTTTGACTGCTTAGTTGGGACGCATAACAGCAATAATAAGTGCTCTAATATGAAGTGTTATTTAAAGAAGGCTATATCTAGGTTGAACGAAGGAAAGAAATTGGAAAGGAAGAGAAAAAAGAATGAGAGCAAAAAATTATAATGGAAAAGAAATAGAAGGAAAATGTTTGCACAGGGTAACTGTGAATAAGAAGTTAATTAGGTATTTATTTAAACTGGTTAAAATATTCAAATATCCTTAAAATATATATATATTTTTTTTAGTATAAGTATCTTAACTATTTTCCCTTCCAAATTCTTTGCATATCTGAGAGAGAATGATTTTTTCCAAGGCCATGAAAAAAATTATATAAAAATTGCTTCCATTTACTTTTTCTTCATCATCCAAATAAAGGGGAAAAATATGATTTCTCCTCCAATTCTTTTCTTTTCTTTGTTTCTTTGTTTTTTTTTTTTTTAATCAAACACAGTATAAAAGTAATGTTAATTTAGTTTAGTTTGCTCTGCACGTTATCTGGCATATGTCCCATCATTGCCAGCTTTTTAAAAACATTGGAAATGATATAAAATAACAGACTGTTCCTTTTTCTCGAAGAGACCGGCTCATTCCACTATATTTAATTATTTATAAAACAAAAATAGAAAAGAAAATGTTTGCCAAGTGGCAAGTAGTCAATTCTTCTTTTTATTTCTTGTAATTTGAAGTGGCCATTCAATTGCCTAAAATTAAAAGAATGGACTGTAATTCCAGAATCCCACTCCAGAAAAGGTATTCGAAAATATTAAAGAGGAAACTGTGCTAAGATAAACATAAAATAATTATGTTTATTTAATTATTTAATTACGATTAAATATGATAAAACCATTTAACTAATAATAGGATTGATCTTATCAAAATTAATGACTAAGTGATAAAATTTTTCAAAATAATTATATATATCTTAACTAACAAGATTAAAAAAACTTTTCATACAAAGTCACGCTATTCACGGTCTAAATTCTAATCTTCTACATTCTTTATTAACTTATGATTATCTTTTTAAGGTTGTATATAAGCTTAAGAAATATGATAAATGTGGAGTTCAATAATTATTAATGATACTAGGGAAATTTGTAAGTATATTCTTTTTTTGTTTTTTTTTTTTTTGGCCCAAATATTCTTTTTTTTTTTTTTTTTTGTTTACTCATGCATACATTGATTTTTTAAAAAAAAATTCTGGGATTCTGCTTTTTTTTTTTTTTTTTGGCCAAATGGGATTCTACGTTTAGACCCTTAATTTTTCAGACAAAGGTTTTTTTTTTTTTTTAACTATATTTTACTATTTCATCTTGAATAAAATAATTAAAAGATACTAAAGACGCACTTTTTATTTTTTATAGGGCACAACAAAAAGCATTTCTTTGAAGTATTCCAAGTGTGAAATGCACAAGTTTAATATTAATGAGGCTAAATTATATATAGAAAAAATAGAAAAGTGTATTTTCCATTTACCCTTGATTTTATATTGTAGAAGATAGATGCATATATTCGATCCAACCCACGTAAATTTGTCATATCTCGAGTTTAGAGAAGGATGGATTGAAGAACCTAAGAAATACTATATTAATAATAAATAATATAGAATTGCTGCCTTCTATGAAATAATATAATAGGAAAACAATAGTCACTAAAATGTAGTTGTTGCCATTTTATATATTAATATTTTCCACACATTAAAAAATTTGACTAGTTTCGAATTGTCCCCTTAAGAAACACTATAGAAGAATTGCTATCCATCCTTCAATAATTGATGAATTCTATATAATTTAAACTTTCATTTAACTCAAGACTTTCTTAAATGATGCAAAATTTTCAAATATATGATTGGCAAAAAGCATAGCACAAAAGTGAAAATTTGTCGGTAGAAAAAGAAGATAATCCTCTAATGTGTGATTTCAATCATACATTGTAGAGTACTTATAAAAGATAGGCCAATCCAACTTTCACCAAAATCTTCCCTCCTTTTCCACTCTTATTAGTCACTTATTTACATTTCACCCTCAATAAAAAATCGTTTTGTAATGAAGCTCATAAGGTGAAAAATAATTCTGGAAAGACGAGATAATGAGTGTTTACGTCTAACCAATACAAATGGCACCAAATACATATATAATAACAATGATTACATGATGCCTCCTGCGTTTACGGTGGACTTGCACGCATACCTTCAATTGCAGGTGAGCCCGGCCCATCAACCATCGGGTCCTCAGCAACGCGACAGGCTTAATATTGACCCGCCCCGTGCTGTATGCCCACAATAATTTCTTAAAAATGAAAGTCAAGTATGTGGAAATGAATTAACATTATGACTTGCACCATCTAGGTCATTAAAATTTTTTTATACTAATGATTGAAAATTATATTTATTTAATTTGTATTGATAGAAATCTTAATATCTTGAAACCATCTTAACTATGAAAAAATCCGTGTTTTTAAACAAGATGGATGGATGGATGAATCCAATTCATCCATCAGTTACATAATAATTTAAACTTATGCACGTATCATTAAAATACTTAATATGTCAATTATTATATTTATTATATTAATCACAGTCCAAGGATCATAAAAGTTTAAGAGCTTCTGCAGCCTTGCCGACGTGAGCATGCAAATCAACCATCTAATTGTTAAAATAAATAAAATCTATTTGTTTGTTAGCAGATTACATATACAAACACTTTTTCAAACTTTTTTTCTAATAAATTATTTATAAAGAATTAGATATAAATAAAAAAATTTTGACAGTTCTCATTAAAACATCAAATATAGATAAAATATAAATATAAATCGAACATATTTACACATCATTTTGAAAAAGATACAGATACTGCTAAAAATCAAACCATCCAAAGAGACCCACAGTAATTGAAATATTAACTATTTTAGTGATTCAATCATAATTGAATATGGTATGAATCATTAGATAATGACAAAACCGATCCCATCAAAATTAATAACAAGACCATAGAATTTCCTTAAAAGTTCGCTTATCCATATCCAGTAAACCACATGGTGGAATGAATCGACTTTTTTTTCTTCTTATCACAATAATGGTGAAAGTAGTGAAAAAGAATTGAGAGTTTTAATTTAAACAATAGGAACTCAGTTGTACTCAAGGAATGCTAATGAACCAAATCGGTGCCACCGACACAGGATGCAGGAGTAAGAGACTAGATTATTAAGTCCAACAGTGTTAGTCAAATATAACTAATTCCCCAATTTACACGAAACCATAAGCTTACAAACACAAACATTTTCTTCTCAATATAAATAAGAAACATCCATCCCATCCACTAGATAATTACAATGTAGAACAAAGATCCTGCATATATATATATATATAATGGAAAAGGTCAATAAATGTTTACCTATATACAAACTATGAATCTGCATGAAATCAATTAGACATATCGCCAGACAATTTAACCATATACAGTTGACAGCTGATTCAGAAGAACATACAACCTAAACACACGTGTGGGGTCAGATGTATGTTGCCATCACCTACAGCAGCAGCCGCTTTCTAATAAAGAATGGAATTTTACCTGTTTTCAGAATCCCCCCATGTTTGATGTTT
The DNA here is from genome assembly GCA_024138025.1 of Combretum micranthum. Classification (NCBI taxonomy): domain Eukaryota; kingdom Viridiplantae; phylum Streptophyta; class Magnoliopsida; order Myrtales; family Combretaceae; genus Combretum; species Combretum micranthum. The sequence goes on from JAMXBD010000506.1 coordinate 31,734, forward strand.
TGTCTTCACTCTTTTAGCCTTACCTTCCTTCAGCTACTGCATGATTATACTTCCAACTTGCAGGGATAAAGTTCTACAAAAATGAAACCTTATCCAGCCGTGTAAAAGAATATGCCAGTCCAATCGGGCATTCACAAAGTGGAAGATGAGGTCATTCCAGTAATGGCTCATCTTCCTTCTGCAATGACTTGAGCTTCTTTTTTGCATACATAGTAATAATGATGGTAGTAGCAACTGTACACAAGAAACCAAGCACATTGAACAGGATCTGTGGAGCTGATAGGGAGTGCTTTGTGTGAGAAGCATCTGCCAGGGTCTGTATCAGGATCCCCCTGCAAGAAATAGACATAATACTTCAAGATCCAAATACACTGTTGACTTGTATTATACACATAAATACTATGGTTACTTGACAATTTCCCAATAAGAAGCACCAGTCACAAGGTTCATATGTATGTAATCAATGCAAGAGGCCCATCAACATGTTTAATGAAGTGACAATTAGTAAAACCAGCTCGGTTTGCTAGATAAGGGTGGATATAAAGCAAAAGAAATGAAAAGGTCAAACACAAAGAATATGCACTGACTTTGTACTATCAAAAAATCAATATAAGTTTCTAACTGGCTAGATAGAAATCAAAGATCACCAAAATCAGATCGCTCCTGAAACCCATTCTGCTCAATTGGTGCTACATCCACCTACATTGAAAGCTGAAGAAAATATAAATACCTGTCTCTAGGATGAGACATGAGTCACACAACCCCAGAAAAAAGTGAGGGCCTAAGACCATAGCACCTTATATGAATATACTAGAGGTGGTATCTTCTCAATTGATGCTGACCACAATCAACAGAGTTAGATAATAATAAATCACGTACCAAGGGCTACAATAACAAATAAATCATTTCATCCATAAACCACATTATAAAATTTCTTAAGGATCCATTATAATGTCTTCCCACATTACACAGATCTTCAAAGCAGGGCACTAGACAGTGGTCAGAACACAGAGGAGCCAATATGAAAGTGCTTGAATATTCTGTTTTTCAAAGCCAAATGTTGTGCGAGAACAGCCAACAAGTGAGGGTATATCACATTCTTCTACTGAAAACTTCAATCGAGCCTTTTTTTTTTTTTTTTTAAAGGAATATTATAAACAAGCTATCCAGCAAACTGAGCTTAACAAAGGAAAGAATGAAGGTAGGAAAAAATGTACACATTTTTTTTTTTTTTTTATCTCCATTGCTAACTTAAGCATTGTAATTTTAACATGTCAGACATAATATTTCATTTATACTTAAATTAAAAATAAGATTAAGAAAGAAAGAAAGAGAAATCTTACGTGTATATTGCAACAAAAATTTCAGGAATGACTCCAACCAATGACCCCAAGAGATAAGGAATGTACTTAACATTGGACGCCACAGCACAATAATTATAAAGGATATAAGGGAATGGAGATATCCTGATTAATGTAACAGCTTTAAACTGATGAAAGCAATTTCCAGCACCAGCTGATCTTATCAAAGAAGCATTCTTTGGATACTTTTCCAACCAGCCCTGCATACAAATAAAACGAAATTAAAGTGAAGCATGGGCAACAAGTTGAATTGTGCATAGATATGAAGTAAGTTTGTACTCTCTCTATATGAATGAAGAATTTACAAAGTAAGTAAAACAAAGATCTTGCAAGCAATTACCTGAATTTTATGATGGAAAAGTGAGCCAATAAAATAAGGCAGGGATACACCAATAGCCATGCCTGATATTATGAGCAGGAATCCATAACCATAGCCAAAAGTCATTCCAGCCACCCACATAGATGGAGTAGAAGGTAAGAGAAAAGTGGGAAATATAGCAATCGAAATAAAGAGTAGAATTGCAAGCACTGGCGTGCTAAATGTTGCTGTCTCCCAATTTATGATTGGAATAACCTCCTGAAGAGAACACATGACAAATCAGCATCACAAAGCAAGAGAAGCAAAATCCTGCAGATTAAAAGCTTGACAGCCTTACTCTTTTGTGAAGATATCATCAGACAACTAAAAAATAGAATGACAGAAAGCTATGACCATTGGCCAACCCTATAGTGTAAATAAGCACAGGACTCATAAAGCATTCATTGATACTTCTCTAAGCAAAACCTACAAGAAAAATCGAGTGACCTTCTTTTTCAGTTGAACATTCCAATTGTCTTTTCATCAGCCCTCTTGTCCACTAGGATGCAAAATCTGACACTTGAGGTAAGTTCATTTACATGTGAATACCTTGTTTATACAATATGATACACCTCATGATAACTATTATAGCGCAGCTTCTGTAGAGAAGTTAAATACCAAACATCGATTTTCTGATGAATTTATTGCAACTCTCTATAAACTTAGATCCCAGCAAAATGAAGCCTAACCGTAACTTAATTCTGTTAATGCTTTCTAAATCAAACCTAACTCTGCAAAAGTTCATGGAACAACAATTGCAACAAACAGAACACCAGATCTAGGTAGCATTCATAATTTCTAACTTAGGAGTAAAAGTGTTCCCATTTTCTTGGCTATTCCTCACACAAAGAAAATCCCTCCCAATACCAGGGGATAAGTAATGCCACTCGTTCTAGGATCAGTTTCAGCTATAACTTCACAATGAAACCGAATACATGCTATATTAAAACGGTTTTGCCCACGAACACTGGCCAATCGATAACAACACTTACTATGGAACTTCACAATTTTCCAATGCACGTGTTTAACTGCTAAATTGCGTGGTAGATTGTAGATTTCCCTACAAAGTATGCTTATCAAGTGAGCAGGTCACCCCATAGCAGTGTAGAAAAGTATTTAACAACTAATCTTTCGTTAACAACATTGTCAAGCATGCAAACTCATCTAAGAAAGATTCAAGATTTGGATAAAGACAGCATCGAAAAGTTATCAAATCAAAACATGCTCTAACCTACTGAAAATAGGAAAAAGAACAATCCAATTATCACAAAACACATCAATCAAAATCCCATATAACATAAATGCACTATATAAACGGCATGAAAAAACTTAGTACTGCGAAGCTTAAGACATCAGTAAATTTACTCATAAACATAGACCAGAAACATGGCGATCAAACCCTAAGTACCGCAAGCATGCATTACAATAAAAACCCACATCAAAACTCCGAATTTTAAAACCTAGGTGTTAATTCCAACGCCAAAAACAGTAACTTGCAAACCTTGTCCATGAGGTAAGGCCAAACCCATTTGAGACAAGCCCCGCAAATTAAACCCAGACAAGAAAACAACACAAAGAGCTTAAACCAACGCCACAAAAATCCTCTCCAACTTCTTATAGGAGGAGGAGGCAAAACTACATCTACACGTTCACAATTTCCCAAATTACCCTCGCCCATAATCACATATTCCCCTTTAATACCCTCCCCATCTTCCTCCATTTTCAGCTTCAATTCGGGTACGACATCATCGTCATCGCAATAAGTCATGATGAAGCAGAGGATCAAAAGCCCCCTGTCAATTTGGGGCTTTTTAGGTGCGGTGTTTCGTTACTAAGAAAATGGGGGAATGGGGGAAGAAACCCTAGGATGGGAAAAGCAAAAAGATCGGAATTTTGTCAAGTGGAATGGAATGAAAAGATGGGAGAATTCTGGCTTTTTTTTTTTTTTTTTTTTCAATCGATGAGGAAGGGAAGGAGAAGGAGACTGGTAGATGGGGAGGTTAAATCAAATATTGTTCATGGAGTGGGAGAAAGTGGTTACTTATGAGCTCAAGCCAAGCATCACTTGTCATTAAGAAACGGTAATTAGAAATAATTTGAATTATCCCTTTGTTTCTTTTTAATCTTTAAAACCAAACCCCACTGCCTCCTGTATTGTTATGGAATTCCCATAGGTTTTTTTTTCTTCCCCAAAACATGTGTATATATATATATACATAGACATAGATAGGTAGGCTTGCACCCCATCTAATTTTTGAATTTTTATCATATTATTTATAGGTTTTGTTTTTCTTCCCCAAAACATGTATATATGTATATATAGACATAGATAGGTAGGCTTGCATCCATCTAATTTTTGAATTTTTATCATATTATCTATCTTGAAATTTCTATAATCTTATTATGGAACCGGACCACTACTTAATGCTATATTTTAATTGATTATAAAATAAATTAAAGTAGAAAAATTTATTGAATTGATCAGCAATAAATAAAAATATAGATAGTTAATGATGTAATAGGACCGTACTCGTTATAACAATCACAGGACTGTAAAATTTTCTTATCTTTTTATATAGAGATGTGAAAAAAAAATCAATATATCGAAAATCGTAAATCGAACCAAAATCGAAAAATCAATCCGAAAAATAGTTAACTAATCCATCAGTTTCGGTTAAAGATTACATTTTTTATTTTTTTGGGTTTTCGATTTTTATTTCAATTTGTTACCATCAGAAACCGACAATTAATAGTTAACCAGTTCGATATTTATAAATGTATTATATACATAAAATACATATACATATAATTAATTTTTTTAATATATATATATATATATATATAGACAGAGATAAAAATCCTAAAATCTATTTAGAGCATGTTGTGATTGGAACTTTTTATTTTTTAATTATTATATTGTTGTTGTGTTATAATTAGGATTAAGGAGAAGACATCAAGATTGTAATGTTGTATTAGACTTATTATTGATTTGCTGATTTTATAGTTATTTGATTTGGTTATTTACAGTTTTTGAATGTAAGTATGAAAGAAAAGGGTTTAATTTTTCATGGTTATAATTAAAAATACGGTTAACCACATCTTTTAATTAATGATTACATTAAATGGTTAAAAACTAAAAACAAAAAATATTAACCTAAAAAAATGATTAACTGTTAAAGTGGTTAACCATTAATAATGAACTAGTTTAGGTTTATGCTATTAAAAAACCGATCATTTGGTTCGGTTAAAAAAATGAAGTCATGGATCGGTTAACTTAATCGTGTACACTGGTTGTTCTATGTGATACATTACAGAAGGATTTAAATGTGGTCCCAAATGAATTATATAGGTTAAGTTAAGGGAATTTGTATGATCTCAAGTTAAGGGAATTTGTATGATCTCATTAATGAAACTGGCAAATTAGTTATTTGACTATTAAAATATAGCAATGGTGTGATAACCTTTGAGTATAAATTTGAGCCGTTAAATAAATGATGAAATCTATCTTGCTAAAATACATAACAAAACTATAGAATTTTCTTAAGTTTAAAAATTATTGTTTACTCAAAAAACTATGCACATTAAAAATCTATCTATGTATATATTTCCTATAGGGTAAATGTCAACTTTGGTAGCTAAAGTTTTCCAAATATTCAATTAATTAACTAATTTTAAATAGGTAATTTAAAATCTAATTAGAGTTTTCGTATTTAATAATACTCTTAGCGAATAAGTTAACTTAGTTCACTAAGTCGATAGGTCTCATTACCATTCAACGTATCACATCATACCCATCATACCCAACCATGATCGAATCATCAAAATAGTTTATATTTTATTTAATATATTTATTTTAACGATTAGATTAATGGCAGGATGATCTCATCACAGGACCATAAAAGCTCCCACTGTCAAGTAAGTAATAAACAAAAAAAAAAGATAATTAAGAAGACTTTGACATATATCACTTAAGTGTTAGTTCAATAAACAAAGTTAACTTAATATTAATGGACACAAAAACTAATAATTGAGTCTTTACTTGACTTTAAAGTTTAGATTGTACATTTGAGAAGTTCAGGTACCAATTAGGACATTAGCCATCTTTTTAATAAAGTTCAATTTATTTTTTTCTAAAATCCTATAGTTTTTGTCTTCTTTTTTTTTTCTTTTTCTTATTGTGTTATATATCTATATCTACTTTATTTTTCTAACGTATCTATTATATATATATATATATATTTGAAATTTGACATTTAAAAAACTATATGATTTACATTTGATTCATTTATATATTAAATCAAAATTTTGAACATATATATACATACACACATTAATCTTCAAAATAAAATTCAAATTTATTTTTTTAAGCAGGTCAAGGCCAGCTCGTATAATTGTTTTTGTTCTTTTTTTTTTCTTTCTTATTGTGTTGTATATATCTATTTTATTTTTCTAACATATCTATTGTATATATATTTGAAATATGACATTTAAAAATCTATATGATTTGCATTTTATTCATTTATATATTAAATCAATTTTTGAACATACATACATATATATATATATTAATCTTATCTTAATTATGTTGAAAATGGTGATTATAAATGGGGTTAGAAAAAGAAAATAAGTCATTCAATAGGAAAAGTTGAAGAAATATGTTTTATTTATTAGATAGATATATTTTTAATTGGTTTACTTAAATCATGGTAAATAAATTTAACCAATTGTATTTACCAAGTATTTATTTATTTTTATTTATTTTGGAAACATATAACCTGCTTGCTGCAAAAGCTGTGAAAAAAGAGTTAAAAAAAAAAAGAAAATGCTTTGTCAAACCCATTATAGTTTAGATTATATTATAATATATATATTTTACTCATATTTATATCATAGCATAATCATTTGTTATGCTACTATCAATATAAAAAAGAATTTGAATGTTACTCTAGATTTTATTTACAAATCCCGTACAGCCACGAATCACTATGAGATGTGTTGTTATTTTTTATTATTATTATGTTGAAAAATAATAAGCTTAAACAAGATGATTTTTCCTTTTCGCAATTAACCATACAATTTGATACAGTTTTGATATTGAAAATAAATGTTGCATATATAATTTAACTATATCTGTTAGAGAATACTAGATACCCTGTGCATAATCTGTACCCTGATTTTTTAGGATCTTCAGCTAATGATTCCAAAAGCGTATGTTGTTCTTAAACCTTATTTTATTTTATTAAATATATAATTTAAAAAAATATGAGAACCATAAAACTTGTAAATTTTTTAAAAAAATATATTTTTTAAATATTCACATGATACCTTAAATAGCTAGCAATCCTTAAAGCATACATATCCAAAGTTCTTTATAAGGTCTTAAGAAGTTATGTAAGCATCTAAAAAAATTTTTTCAAAAGACCTCACCACTTTATCAGTAATGTTATATTTATATAAGATTTTTTCACTTTTTTTATGTTTTATGAGTTTAATTTAAATTTTTATAATATCTTATTTTCATAAAATAATAATAATATATTTCCAAACAAATAATCTAAAAAATTAAAAAAACTTTTCGAAACTGAAGAAGTAAAATCTTACTGGCGATATACTCGTTTTAAGCAAATTCAATATGGATCGTCTTAGCAACGCGCATGGTGTGAGAAAAGTCGTTTGACCACTTGCAGTGCAAACTTACGTCAGTATTTAATAATTTGATAAAATTTGAAGAGTTATTTATAAAACTTCAAAAACATATCCAAACAGGAAACAAAGTATAAAAAGTTATTCCCAAACATGACTTCCGTTACTTTATTTAATAAAGGATACAAATAATTGGGATAGGTAGGACCACAGCCTGGTACAGTAGGAAGATAGCTGTTAAAGACACGTGGCGCAACATGAGTAGTTGGTCGTAGCGACAGCTGAAACTCCGAGTTCCTGACTCGGAGGTTTGTTTGTCGTGACTTTATGGTTACGCAATTGGGTGTATTCCAATTCCAAAGAGGTCTTATTTTAGAAATATCTATTACAATATATAATTTTAAAAAGCTTTTCCTATTAATACTTTTTTGACCTTTTCAATTCTTATAAAATTTAATTATTAAAATGCCAACTTAAAATCATTAAAAAATGCAATATAATATCTTATATGAATATCACATCTATAAAGTATGCTTTACAAAAATACTGCAACTGCTATAGAATTTATAGATCTTTTACATGCGTATGACATGTATGTCATCAAAGTTTAGGAAAGATATGCAATATCTAAAATGCAAGAATGTTATTCAACATTTAAGAGTTATTTGTCAATTCACTAAAGTTAAAAGATGATTTATGATATTTTAAGGTTCATGCATCCCAAAATAAAAAATTAGAAGATTATTTGTATTTTCGCCTCCCATCTATGTTAATTTCTATTTGTTAAGTAGATTTTATGAATAAGAATGACTTCATGTTAATTTAACTATAATTAATAATTTGATTTCTTAGGCAATGTGAATTTGAATACACGTTTTAGCTTAAAGATATTAAAAGAACGGAAAACACATAATGAATCACTATAGCGAATGGATTTGTGATATTATTTTGATTTCTAATAGCTTGGATCAATCATCCTAAGTTCTTATCAGTGACTAGAGAGAATTAGATTTTTCAACTACAATTATTGGCACCATTAATTTCTAATAAAAGCTAAAAAGATTAATAAGCTGAAAAAGAAAAAAGAGAAAGAGGGGCGAATTAAAAGTAGCTATGGAATATTTTTGACAAAATCAATTATTACAAAGAATAAATTCATAACTTGGAGTTGGAATTTGATTTGAATCCTTCAAGAAGTGAAAGGAGCAATTTGCATAAAACTCTTAATGTAAAGATAACTTTTTTAGGCAAATTAAATGGAGATCCAAATTCCAAATTCTTGCATACTTTTTTAAAGAGCCGCAAATAAATTAATAATCACTACAAATAAGACATTTAATGAAGTGGGGGTAAAAAGAGTTAAAAAAGAAAAAAGAAATGCAATTGAAGCGTCTAGAATAGAATTTTTATTATCTTGTTTTTAGTAAAAAGGATAGAAGACTTTAACACATTATAATGGTTGTATTATTTCTTTCTTAACCTAATGTCCATATGATTGAGGCAAAATCTTTATAGGAATAAGTAGCACTATTAAATCAAAATGTTCCCTTTTGATTTTGATGAGACAAAACCAAGTGTAAGATAAAGAAGCATTTTGAAAACAAAAATAAATTAACGTACTTATCCATTCAGTATTAGAATTATATTTTTGAAGTACTATTGAAGTAACTTGAAATTGATCTCACATAACATCCCAAAAAGAGTCTAGATGATCAATGGCAAAAAAGAGTTTTTAGGGAAAACTTAGTGTAGAAGAGAATCACTTAGACTTTTATGGCTCATTTACTTCGCTGAATGAATAAGGCTGTAATGGAATTCCTATTACGGAGGAATGGAATAGAACTGTAATAGGATTTTTCTTTATTAATTTTTTATTTAAATGATGGTATTTTGAGAAAAAGATAGGTCCAACATTGAATTAGTATTCATAAGTTTGAATAAAGAATGACTATTCAATGTTTTATGTAATAGAGATTCATTGTGGAATCACTATTCAGTAAACTAAACGGCATAATAGTTATTCGTAAGAAATAAGGCTGTAATGGAATTGCAATTACAATGAAGTGAACGAGCAGTTAATATGCAATAAGCCATTCAAAAAGATCATTAGGAGTCATCTAAATGACACAAGCTTTTAATCATTTTAAGCACTTGGCCACTTTTTCACATGTTAGATCATATCATCTAATGGGAATCAAATGCCTATATGATGGAATTGCAACCATGAACTAAGTCAAAATTGAATTAGTATTGGTCCCATGATTCAATCACAGACGAAGGTTAAATAACTTAATTAAGAAAGTTTGTGAAGATCCTTTGCAATTTGAATCACAAATGATTGAAGTGGAGTTCTTGTTACATCATGTGAATTGAAGTTTGTTTGCTATAAAATTAAATTCATCTTAGAAGCAAGTGTATATAGTTTTGCAAAAGTATCTATTTCTACTTTGGTACTAATTTTGTTTCAGAGGCTAACTTGACTAAAGCTTTTAAATAATTGCAAGCATTTCACTTAGAGTGTGCGGAGATTTAATTGAAGGCAGCATTGTTAAATTATCACACAAAAGTATGGAAATTGATGTGTGTGTGTATATATATATATATATATATTCAGCAATGGGTAATTTAAATTTGGTATTATGTTGTTTTTAGAGAAAAAACGATTTTATTTTTCCTAAAAATGTTTCCGTTTTAAATTAACTATTCCTTTTATGTGTTTTGCAATAGATTTCTTACCAAGAATGTAATTTAGCATAATTTGATTAGAAAAATATGTGGAATCAAATACTTTAAGAAAGATATAACTTACAAATAATTGGCTAGTTATTTTATTTCCTTAATGGCTTGTAATTTTTAGATGGGATAATTTCATAAACGGTACCTAAATTTTGAAAAATATGCAATTAGGTACTTAAACTTTAAAAATAATCAATGTAGTACCTAATCTTTGAAATTGATTAATCCGGTGAAAAAAATTGAAATTAATCAATTTAATACTTGAAAAAATTGATAGAGGTATTGTTAGTGTGCACAAAAAAGTTCTTTGAGGTAGTAAATTTGTCAATTTTAAAGTTTAGATACTAAATTGATCAATTTTAAACTTCAGGTACCTAATTATATATTTTATCAAAGTTCAAGTATCATTTGTGACATTAACCCTTTTTAGATTGATTTCAATCTTTCAAAAAAGTGAAAGAAATGATTTTCATGGAGCTAAAATCGGGGATCAAAATACCAAATTTTTACATACTTCTTTAAATACTTGCAAAATAAATTAATAATCACTAGAAACTAGTTGATACGGTACGATTAAAAAAAAGACAACAAAAAGAAAAAAAAAAAGAGAAAAGGCAATTAGATAGTCTAGAGTTGATCAAAATACCTAATTTTTAGAAGGAATGATAAGGAGATTTTCAGAAACCATAATGGTTCTATCATTTTATTCTCTATTGAGTCATAATTTGTGTAATATAAAATAAAATATATTATAATGAAGGGCAAAAGAGTATAATTTTACCAATCAATAGTAGAGGCAATTTCATCACTACTAATAAAGTATATATAATTATTTTAAAGACCCGACACGCATTTTGTTCAAAAACTTCACATGCCAAGTCTCCAACTACGTATACTACATGAAAATATTATACATAAGGTTATCCAAAAAGAGGAGTTTATGCTCATTACTTGACAACCTGTTAAGATACAAAACTTTGCAAATACTACTCATATAAGTACGTAAGTTTACATAAATATATAAGATAACACCATCATCCATGGTACTTCAAGAGTTACAAAACCAAACTATAATATATACAATAGGAAAACTTACATACTTTACATAACAAAACATAGGCTTATAAGAAAACCATTGTCTATACTATTACATTTAAAAAATAAGGTCTTACTTTTGTCATTTCCAAGAAAAACAATATGAATTCGTCCAAAAATCCTAGTCATCCCATTCCTCAAGAAAATGTTCCTAATTCGTATCATATCCCAAATCATCATAATAATCATCATCATTGATACCTATAGAAGAAAAAGTGAGCCAGAGACCTAGTACATAGCAACACAAACAAATACAAGTGGCATATACACCTAAGCTAATGCAATGTGAGAAACAATAAAATTATTCATTTTGGTTTAAGTAAAACAAATCAATATTGGAGTATTCAAACTCCGATTACAATCCTTAGAAATCTAGGAGTTTTGAGTAATAGAAGCTGCTCAAGTTGTTGATATAAGCAGCATAAATACTTATATCTCCTATATAACTTTACAAGTAATAATCTCATATAAGATTTTACAGCTGTTACTCAACTTTCTGAACTTAATCCATAACATGTGATGGGGGATTTTCCAATCACTATTTATAAAAATTAAATTTATAACCTTATTCTTATCTTGCGACTATTCCTAAGCAAGCATACCTATCGATCACAGTAATAGTGTAAATACAAGGGTTAGGATCTATAATTACTAGTAATGACCCTTATTCTACTATTTAGCTTGTCTAAGTCGAATATAGCAAGAATAATTAATAAATACTTAATTTACTAATCATGGAACAAATAATATCATGCCTTCAAAAATATATATGTCTCAATCACAAAACATACCCCTAATTTTGATTGACCATTAACCCTATTCAAATTTCTATTAGATGTTTATTAATGGATTGTTTTGTTTTTGAACTACAGGAACCTTAGATTCATTGATCTCTCTTTCAAGATGATTGAATTCTAATTCTATATGTCTAAAGAAAATTTCTTTTTTAATAGATGCATAAAAAATAACATTAAAGATCATGGTTCCTTAAAAAGAATAAATCTTGATGTAGAAAAGTCATGCAATTTATATCTAGAATCGCATTCAAATCTCTCTATTCATATAAATCTATTCGATTAGGTAAAATGTCTTTCTATCCAAAAGAAATCCAACATGCAATCAATTCTGACTAGAAATCATTCACAAGAACAATAAGAATATGAATGGATTAAAAAAACATAAACTTCCATTATAAAATAATCCAATCTCTACATTAGGGTTAAAGTTTCTCAAGATCTAGGATATAAAGATCTATTTTTCCATATGAAAATGATTACAATGATAAAGCATGGAAAAATCAATAAAAAACATAGTTACAACCCTTAAAGGTATAGTCTTGTGATCTCCAAAAAGCTATGGCGTTTTTCCTCTTCAAAGCACCTATTTTGCTCTCTAAGGTTTATAAAAATATATGGAATTATGATATAGACAAGCTAAGGACACTATTTATAGGAAGGAAAAATTGTTTTCTATACGACCATTCTACACAGCCTGTGTTCGAGGCCATATACAATGAAAACTGGTGAAGAATCTTGACTAGACAAAGAAGGCCATCTTTTACGCCGATGGCTTTGAAGTTTATGCTATCGACCTTGAGAGTTAGGCCGTCGGCTTTAGCTAAAAAATGCCTTTGTTTGTTTTTGATCATCTACACGAGCATCCTACATGACTTATGTATCTCCTTATGTACTTTAAAAATGCTTGCTGGTCATTTTTTATCTCCAACACCAATGTTCTGCACAGCTTGTGTAAAAAGCAATGTATGTTGCAAATTTTCTAAATTCCTATTTCTTCAACAAAATCTTTCTTAACTCATGTAATTGTCTTCATTAAGCTTAAATTCTTCCTTTAACCTTAAAAGTAACATTTCAACAAAAAAAAATATCATTTTCTTTAATAATTCACATAAAATCTATATAATATCATATTAAAATAATATGAATAATAAGAGTCTTTAAACACTTATCAACACCACCTAGTTCAATTATTCCCAAAAACGTGAACTAAATCATATTATTTCCTCTTAAGAATAAGAAAATGTTACATCAATACCTTTCGTCTTATCGATTGCCCGCTGAGCCACTTATGAAAGTTATTGGATCATGACAGGGGTGGCCTAAGTGCCTAAACTACCATGTTAACCTCGTTAACAGGGTAGCTGCTCCATGGGCCGGATTCAGCAGCATACACCTAAACAATTCTTTAAGCCAATTTTAATTAGAGTTGATTTAATAACGCCTAACCTAGCATTCAATAATCAAGTTACTGCATACCTGGATAAACAGAACTATCAAACAAGTAAACTAGTGTTCAAACATAATTGGGTATTGGAACCTGTAAACCCCCGAAGTTTTGTAATCGAATTAAAGACCTACACCCTAATCAGAAGTCAACCAGATTCTTAAGTCAACCAAAACCCTAATTTACCGTAACCGCTTAACTCCAGCATTGCCGTTTTCTCAAGCCTTAGAAAACGAAGTTGAAAAAGTTAGCTATAATAGTTCGTAATAACTATAGATTATATAAAAATATCAGATTGAAGAAATTCGAGTGTCCTTTGAACCCGATCGGACATAGTTCCTGAAATATGTGTTCGGGAGCTCGGAATAGGAAAAATATTCCGAATATACCGTTAGACTCGTAAAAATATGAGATTTCCAAAAATATCAATTTCATAATTTTTCGGTAGCTAAAAATATCATATATCGCTTTTATACGCGTATTTTCTTACTACCTGTATTAAATTGTCATGTCTACTTTTACATTACACTATTTTCTACTATTCTACACTATTCATCTATCTCTACTTTTTCTTACGACCTACTCTTACAAACCATACACCTATTTCTTACACATTTTCATTTCCAATACAACTTCACATCTTTTATTTCTCACTTTCAATTAATAAAATAACAAAAAAAATAAATTTTTGTCTTCCTTATGCATGGAATTGGAGTTGGCCCCCTCCCAATTTCCCTCAATTTGTTTTATTTTTCATTTATTTAATTAATACAAATTATCTCCCATATTTTCCTATAAATACCCCCTCATACCTTCACTTCTTTCACACCACTTCTACACTAAAGTTACTATACCAAAATCTCTCAAGAGTTCTTTCAAGAAGTTCTTCCTAGTTTAGCTTCTTTAAGGTAAAAATTCCTTCAAGTTTTCTTTATGTTCATCTACTTAGTATGAATTTAGTGTGTGTTTTCTAAAACCATAAAGGTTAAGAAAGCAACAATAGGTTCATACTTTGTTTTTGTTCATAATATCAATTCCTTTATGTTCCTTTATGTTTCTTTATGTTTCCTTTATGTTTATTACTATCTAATACATCTATATATCTATATATATTATTTAGAGCATATAAGCTCATTGTCTTGCAATTTATTTACTTTTTGCAATTTATTTACTTCATTGCAATTTATTTATTTCAAGTTGTTTTTAAGACTAGTCATTCTAGTCTTAGACTTGTCCTCATCAAGTCAAAACTTTTTCTTTTCTTTTCGGGACTAGTCTTTTCTTAGTCCCGGGGTACCTTGATGAAGCTAAGGTCCCAATACTTGATTTACTTTGTTATTTGCTTAATCTTTCAAGTTATTATGTTTCTTTATATTTCTATAGTTTATGATTCATATTCATGCATGAACATAATGTTTTTGTCTCAATAAAAAAATAAATGGGGAAGTGTTTTCATAAACTAAAGGTTCTTGATGAATAAAAGTAGGAAATAGATTTCTTAAAAACTCATAAACATGCTTGGAAATGATTTTTCTTAAATAAACAAAAAGTTTTATGAAAACTTATCTTTCATCAAGAAATAGAAATTCTTTTGGAATCATTACAAGGAACCAAAAATATCATTTTATCTAAGTTTAGAAAATAAAACCACACCTTAGGAATTTAAAGTAATTACAAGAGATTAAATTTAGAAAAAGAATATTCATCTCAAATAACTCAAGATCTTTCAAAAATAAAATGAATATTCCAATAAAATCTCAAGTTCAAAGTCTTTTAAAACCTTACTTTTCATAAGTTGAGACAACTTCATTTACTTCATACATTTATTATGAGTCATTACATATATATATATATATACCTTTCAAAAAGTTTACAAAATACTTGAAATATTCATCTTCAAATGAACTTTATTTACAAGAAGGAAAACAAGTTTTTGCAAATTCGTGACAAATCTGATCGCTGTCTTTTTGATACCCAAACGACCTAGTTTTATGAAAATAAGCTTACAAATGAGTAGATCTTTTCGAGTAGGTAGAAAACGATATATTATACGCGAAATTCCGAGTTAAAATAAGCAAGTTATGGCCATTTTAAGATGTAATTTCCCCTTATACGATTTTACCACGATTTTAAGAAAAATTTAAGATCTCCAAGAATAGAAGTTTTATGAAAGACTCATTTTGGGTATTTCATCTTATTTAGGTGACGAGGGACCCGAGATTGTCTATCTAGTGGACTATTTCAATTAGACCTACCGATTATGGAGTGAGTTAATTCTTTTCCTAAGTTACATTTCCTTGTTTATGCTTGTAATTAGTGGCACTAGAAATTTAGGAAAAGATAAATGAACAATTGTTATGATATAATTGTTGAATGAAAATTAAGTATATCGAAAGACGATATGTTAAATAAAAGCGTGACTCTTGTATTGATATGATGAAATTATGGTTGATCACCTTTAACATGAATTCAACTTAAATGGTTAAATGTTTAATTGAAATTTATTCATGCATATCATACTTGTGAGTCATATTTATTTCACTACTATTCTTCGTGTGGGAAATGAGGAAGTGGTAGTGGTGGCTAGTAGGAGTCGGTAAGTCGACATGGGCCAGTAGGAGCCAGGAAGTCTATAGGGCAAGCAGGAGCCGGCAAATCTGCACATACTGATGGTCGTATGGCCTGTAACCACCCAACCCTTGTCATGGAGGGCGTTAAATCCATGCTACACTTGATTTCCGGTTAATCTTGTGTATTTGGTTGTTCATGTGATTGGTGCATTACATATGCTTGAATTAAATAACTTGGTTGTCATATGGAAATGTTATATAGTTAGGAATTATCTCACTAAGCTAGATTTGCTTATACCCTTATAGTTTTCTATTACAGTATGATTATCTACGGTTGGCCCCGAGGAGCCCAGTGTGCCAGGTATGAGCTTATACTACTAGGAGTTTTTGGAAGAAGTTTATGTATTTTTAGTTTTGAACATAGACTTCTAGGAAAAATCCCTATAGTAGACTTATGTGGTAGTTATGTTTATTCTGTTATTAGTATAGTTGAACAAAGACTTTAAGGCGGGAGAATGCCCCTAAGATGATGTACGAACTTGTTATCAAATGAAGATCTTATGTTTATCTATTTAAGTTTCATGCTTGCTTTGCTATCTATTTAAACGTAATACCCCTGTGAGTCCCCTACTATCTTAGAAGCACGCCTTGCATGTGATATCGAAGCTCCTGCGTGACTAAGGTTGTCATTCATTAGCTTTAATATTATATGCGGCGGACTGCCACATTTAGGGTACCCTATGGGGCGTGACAGAACCTGTCGAGGAAATTCATTTCATATAAAACAATGTTAACCCATAATTGAATACTAAATCATTAAACCTTCATCAAACATAAGTAAAGCTCAAATCATCACATATTTTATATTCATATAAGTGAAAATAGATGTATATATATATACACACATCGCATGTCACTATTCATTCATCTATTATTCATTTATTTATTTTTATGAATACTACCAAAAGGATTTGTCACGCTCATGACAAGGGCTGTGATGGATATCACTGCCTTGTCACACCCATGATAAGAGATCATACCCCTATCATGGCCATAATGCAAGCTGTGTTAATGAATGCAGCCGTGATAGCTTTGTTTAAAATTTTTCAAAAAGATCCAAGGAGATCATGTCCCATTTAATGACCGTAATCTAGGCCGTGTCACTTACGAAAAAGAGATTATAGGAGATCATGGCCTTGTAGGGATGGTGATCAAGGCCGTTTCATGCTTTAAAACCACTCAGAGGAGATCATGACCGTAATTATCAGGAAATCATGATTTCGAGGAAATAACGATCTCGAATACACCTGTGATGAACAAGGCATTCGTCTTTTGATACTTGCTTCAAAATTTTCGAAGTCCTACATCTTCTAACTCCTTACTAAGACCTTATTTGTTAAAAAAAAAAAAAACATGTTAAAACTAACTTATATACATAATTTCAAACATCATCAAGATTACTTATACTCATATATTCATTTCACATGTATATGTATAACAATCTTAACCTAAAAACATAAGGACATTATTCATGCTTGTTGAACTCTATTATCAACCTAATTACTAGAGTCCGACTCATTTATCACTGGCAATATCAATACACACATCATTTCATCATAAACACCTGGAGCACATACGCCCATTTGCATATCTAGTTCAACATACATGTTATCATATCATTAATTAGTCTAAGGCATTAAAATTCTACTCCTATTCGACATTAACATCAACTAAAAGCCATAATTAAACAAAACATATCATAAAATCAACTTTACTTACTTTTATAGCTATTAAAATCAACCAAACTTCACTTCCTCTTTCTTGGCTTGAATTTTTACTTCTACTTGTTTCTTAGATTGATTCTTTGCTTAAAAACTTGTAAGGCAAGATTTAGAAGAGATTTTGAGCTAAAATTTTAGCTTGTCTGAGGTTGAGAAGATGATGAAGATGAAGAGAGAGAGAGAGAGATGATGATTGGGTCTGTTTTGGAATTGATATTTATTGCTTTTTGACTTTAGAGGCATTTGGAAGAGTTTCGCAGAAGGCTTATATCATGAGCTTGATTTGTGTGTGTAGGCTTCGATTTAGACTTGTAAAGATGGGCTTGAGTTTAAAGAAAAGGAATATTAATTTCAAACACATATATTATAACATAATTCAATTCAACACACATATATCTATATACTACACTTATATATTTACACCTATACACATACAATTAAGTTTTAACATATTAGAAGACCAATAATTTATTATACTAACAATTAAAATTCCTATAACATAAATTATCACAACTTAATTATGAAATCAACAAACAAATATATGCAAATTAATTTAGTAGGTTTAACTTAGGTTATTTCATTCTTCTCCCCTTAAAGAAGTTTTGTCCTTGAAACTTATCTTACCTTATTGATCAAACAATTCGAGGTATTTCTGCCTCATAACTTTCTCTACTTCCCACGTAGCTTCAAGCTCTGCTTGATTACTCTATCGAACTTTAACCATGGAAATCGTCTTGTGTCTCAAAATTTTATCTATTCTATCCAAAATTTTGACAATCTTCTCAACTGTGGTCAAATTTGGCTGAATTTCCGATTGATTTGTATCAATGATAGCATCTGGACTACATACACATTTTCTTAACTGAGACACATGAAAAACATTATCTCGCATGCTAAACTCGGGGGTAAAGCTAGTCTATATGTTGATGGTCCAATTCTTTCAAGTATTTTATATGGGCTAACATATCTTGGGTTTAATTTTTCTTTTACCCTAAATATGAACACTTCATTGGTTGGAAATACCTTAAGAAAAACATGATTATTGATCTCAAATTCTAATGATCTTCTTCACACATCTGCATAACCCTTGTATTGATCCTAAGCTACCTTCATTCTTTGTTTAACCAATTGAATTTTGTTAATTGTTTGTTGTGTTAAATTAGGACCAATTAAAGCTCATTCACCTACTTCATCTCAATGTAAAAGAGATCAACACTTTCTTTCATACAGGGCTTCAGATGGGGCCATTTGTATCATTGACTGATAACTGTTGTTCTACGCAAATTTAACCAACGACAAATGTTTGTCCCAATGATTTCTAAAGTTTAAAGCAGAGGCTCTTAAAATATCCTCCAAAATTTGAACAATCCGTTCTGATTGTCCATCTGTTTGGGGATGAAAGGCCATGCTAAACCAAATTCTAGTACCAAGAGCTTGATCCAGACTTCTCCAAAAACAACTTACAAATCTTGTGTCTCTTTCTGAAGTAATAGATATTGATATCCCATGAAGTCTTATTATCTCTTGAATATATATCTACGCTATCTTCTCAAGAGAACTTCCAATCTTTAGTGGTATGAAATGTGCTGACTTTGTTAATCTATCCACAACAACCTATATCACTTCATTTTTAGCCAAGGTCTTGGATAGAGCACTTACAAAATCCATAGCAATTTCATGCCATTTCCGTTCAAGAATTGATAATGGTTGTAATTCACCATCAAGTCTTTGGTGTTCAATCTTTACTTGTTGACATGTTAAACACTTGGATACATGATCTGTAATATCTCTCTTCATATTGTCCCACCAATAATGTTTCTTTAAATCTTTATACATTTTGGTGGTTCTTGGATGTATAGAATAAATAGATGTATGAGTTCTTTTAAGATTTCTTTTCTTAATTCATTCATTTTTGGTACATATATTCGATCTTTGAATCTGATAATGCCTCTTCAACGAGTCTAAGCTCCTTTCTCACCCTCTCCTTTATAGCATTTCTCAGTTTCTTACTTTCAAGATCTTCTTGTTGACCTTGTTTAATCTGTTCAAGTATCTTGGGTCGTAAAGTCAAGCTCGCCAACATGACATCAACTTTTAAGGTCACTTCAACATCCAATCTTCGAAAATGTTTTAGTATCTCTCTCTAACTTGTAATCATAGCTACTATATATCTGTTTCTTCCAACTTAATGCATCTGCAACCATATTAGCCTTTCCCGGGTGATATAAGATTTCAACATCATAATTTTTAATCGATTCAAGTCATCTTCTTTGTTGCATGTTCAATTCTTTCTGAGTGAAGATATACTCTAAGCTCTTGTGATCTGTAAATATCTTCCATTTTTCACCAAATAAATAATGTCTCTAAAGTTTTAAGGTCAAAACTACTGCTATAAGTTCCAGATAGGGGTATGCAAAAAAACTGATGAAACCAAAAAACTGAACCGAAACCGTAAAACCAATCCGAAAAATATAGTTAACCGATCCGTTAATTTCGGTTTAGGATTATAGTTTTTATTTTTTTCGGTTTTCAATTTCGATTTTATTTTGTAACCATAAAAAACCGATGGTTAATGGTTAACCGTTTCAATATTTATAAATATATTATATATAATTTACATATATAATATTATTTTTAAAATAATATATATATGATTTACATATACATATAATTTATCTATGTTAATATTCCTTAGATTTTGAATAAAATACTATTGTCCTATGTTTGATAGAGTTAATGTGATAATTGTTTCGGTTTGATTGTATTAATAATGATACATCCAAAGGTTTGTTTTTTCCCTTTTTCTTAATTTGATTTTCTTTTTTTTTTAAAGCTCTTGTAATATATATGATAATTTACTTCGTATGCCGGCTCTTACGCTGCCGGTATACAATTTAAACTTACCAGCATTCGTTCAAATTATGTAAAAATAAATTTTATATAGCTTCTATTCTAGTATAAGCCGTCTCAACACCTCCGGCCTACCCATGTAGGCAGTCGGTGTTGAGCGTATACACTACCGGCTAGAGGCAGTGTTGACACTATTCATCATCTTCTTCGATTTTCTTCAATTTGAAACTTAATTTTTCTTTAACAAATGTGTATTATACCATGGTTGTCAAAACAGGCCTGGATCGGCCGGTTCGACCGGAACAGGTACTAATGCCGGGCCGGGTCTCGCCTAACCTAAAACTCGTTTTTAGAACGAACCGGTAAGACCCGGATTGCCCGGGTCGAACCGGATTGAACTGGTCGACCCGGGGCGATCAAACCGGGTTAAACCGGTCGACCCGGATTCAAAAAATAAAATAAAAAATTAGAAATTTAAATATTTATTTATACTTTATTATAAATTTATAAAATATAATCATTAAATCATATTTATTTAATAATTAATTGATGAATTTGATCCAAATATAGATTTAATTGAGTGATTACACATATATTGGTCTTTTATAATTAAATTATTCCTTATATTTTTATTTTTTCGTGACCCCGGTTCAACCTCCGGTTGAACTCGATCCGACCCTTCGACCCCTTGCCCTCTAGCTTGTCCGGGTCAAACCCCGGTCCGATTCAGACAACATTGTATTATACTTGTATTAAAGCTTCTCCTAAGTGTTTTCCTACATTCAACATGTATCATACGTGATATATCCATACATATTATTTCATGTAATCATCATTCAACCTAGTTTCTAACTTCTACATAATACATAAATCATCAATGGAGATTTAGGATTAGATATTACCTTGTTAGAGTAGAGTTGTGGGTGCCAAGCTCTCCCTCAGTGTTAGATTCGAACCTAAAGTTAACAAAATCATGGTTTAAGCTTTTGTTTAGATATAACTAAGTTAAAAATGAATCTATTTACATACCTTTGTTGATCTCTTAAGCTTGTGGTTATCTTAAAGCTTATGTGATGGATGTTGAAGTGTGATTTGTGTGTTTGTTGTTGGTTTTTGGTGAAAGATGAAGAAGAACCTTGGCTGTTTAATTATTTGCTATTTTGTTTATTAAGTGTATTATATTTATAAGGATGAAGAGGAAGGCAACTGTAACTGGGTTTAACAAAGGGAAAAATTTCCACCAAATCCCCTCTTAACTTGCTGAAGATCAAATGCAGTAATTAGGTTGTGGATTTGGGACATTCTTATTGGTCTAAGCATGTTTTCCATTGACTTTTGCTACCTTGTTTGATCCATTTGTCTTTAAATTTGGTCGTCCATGATCCAAAGAATTCCCAGCCACAAATTGAGTGCAATTTGCACCAAAAATTTGAATAAATTATTATATAATAATGTTTAGTTAGTTAGTTATCTTAGGTTTAGGATATTTTATTAGGCTAACGGTATGATTATGATAATTATTTTAGGAGTTTTATCTTCAAAAATTTATTTAGAGTTCTACAAATTTTCTAAATTGTTATTAAGTTCAACTTTGGGCTTAATGTTTACATGTTAAATTATTTTTAGAGTTTTATCTCACCCGATTAGATTTTTCTTAACTTAATAGGTCAATTTTTGTTTTAGGCTCTAATAGCTTAAGAATTTACTAACTAGAATAATAGTATGATCTAAATATTTATTTGGAGTCTATATTAAGTGTTATACATCTATTTATGTTTTTATTGTGTATTTTTAATCTTAATGGTTCATCCATAAATTATTATTTTCTAACTATAAGCTTAGTTGGTTATTTACTCTTTATTGTATTTAAAATCTTAACTAAATTATTCTAATATCTTGAGTTTTCGATACCCACTATGAAATCTTATTAGTAGTATTTAATACTATTTATGAATTTTAGTTTTAGGGTTTAAAACTATATATACGGTCTTTACTACTCATAATTCTATTCTCAAGTCTTTGTTGAGTTCAATAATAACCATCTATTTTCTATATTTATACATTTTTATCTATTTCTATTTGTATGAAAAATCTTGAGGTTTACATTCTGTCCCTTTTAAAATAAGCTTTGTCCCCAAAGCTTGCATGCGTACTTGAATTTTCAAACAAATGAGGAAGGCTTTTCCTGATCTCATCCTCCAATTCCCAGGTCATTTCTTTAGTTCGAAAATCCCATAACACTTTGACATAAGAATCTCTTTATTTCTAAGAGTTTGCACTTTTCTCTCTAGTATCTGAACAAGATGCTTTTCATATGTGATGCAGTTGAGAAGATAGCAAATAATTATTTGGAGAAATGGCACAGGATTTGATAATGGAAGTTTCGTAATTTTGGGGAGTTTTGGATTTTTACCGAGCGAGACCATATTCTAAAGGGAAACGATCCAACGAACAAAACTCACTAGCTTTGCTCGTGACCCAAGCCGGTTTTCGGTCAAATTCCTTCGTTTATGCCGTCAAAACCGTGTTTTTACTATTTTTAGTAACTTTTCTTTATGTCTAATCTTTTCATTGGATAATCTTTTTTATATGTCGTCTGTGGCATTAATCTCGTCCGTTTATTTGTTTTCGCCCTAGGTATTATTTAGATAGGTTTCCTTTTTGGTAAAATAGCATATTATATATTCTAGGGTTACAGAAAGGACAAAAATGTTATTTTGAATGAATTTTCTTTGAGAGTGTCTCTCTTTATTCCAAAATTCGTAATCTTATGTAGATTCGACTTTTGATGCAAATATCTAAGTATTTTCAAAATCAATAGATATTTGAAGATCACAAGCCGGGTATTTGTGCGCGAATCAACGTCTTGCGATTGTTTCCCTTTTATTCCGCTGCGTCAATATGTTAAGTTCTCTTTCAAATCATTTGGTTCCAATTTAACCACTTTATCTTGATCCGATACATACTTTCTTAGTACTGATATATGGAAAACATTATATATACTGGATAAGTTGGGTAGTAATGCAAGACGGTATGCCAGATTTCCAACTTGTTCCAATATCTCAAATGGTCCAATATATCGGAGGCTCAATTTTCCTTTTGTTTGTCCACTTTGAAGACTCTTGATTGGACTTATCTTCAAATAGACATGATCTCTTTTAGTAAATTCTAATTCCCTTCTTTTCAAATCTGCCCAGCTCTTTTGTCTATCTTGAGCTTCTTTCATTTTTTGTTTTATCACAGTGACCTTGTTAATTGTCTCTTGTACCAATTCAGGTCCAACCATTACTTTTTCCATATTATCCCAGAATAATGGTGACCTACACTTTTTTCCATATAGTGCTTCATATGGTGTCATCCCAATACTTGAGTGGTAACTGTTATTGTATGTGAATTCCACCAACGGTAAGTATTGATCTCAATTTCCTTTGAACTCAAGGATACACAATCTTGACATATCCTCTAGTATTTGAATGGTCCTCTTTGTCTGCCCATCAATTTGAGGATAATAAGCTGTATTGAACTTCAATTGTGTTCCTAATGCTTTTTGCAATCCTTGCCAAAATCTAGAAACAAATCGTGGATCTCGATCTGACATTAGACCAGCAGGTATACCATGTAATCTCACAATCTCCTTCAAGTATATTTATGCAAACTTATCCAATGGATATGTCATATTGATTGGCAAGAAATGAGCTAATTTGGTGAGTCTATCCACAATGACCTAAACAGCATCATGATCTGCATTTGTCTTAGGTAATGAACATACAAAATCCATAGATATTTGATCCCATTTCCATTCTAGAATTGGCAATGGTTTTAATAATCCATTGGCCTTTGGTGTTCATCTTTTATCCATTGATGTCACATTTAGCAATGAATTTTACAACATCCTTTTTCATTCTATTCCACCAATATGCACTTTTCAGCTCTTGATACGTCTTTGTTTCTCCTGGATGTATAGAATATCTAGAATAGTGTGATTCGTGCACTAATTCCTTCCTCAAGCTTTTATTATGTGGTACACACAATCTCTTACCCATTCTCAACACTCCTTCATCATCCACATGAAAATCTTTATATTTACCCTGTGGTATTCCTTGCTTAATTTCTTGAAATTTAGGATCTTCTTTTTAAGCTTCCTTGATTCATTGAAGTAAAGTAGGCTCTAAAATCAAGTTTCTAAGTTCTGATTCCAAACCTTGTATTGAAAACTTAAAGTTTAATCTCTCAAATTCCTTAAGGAGTTCCTTTTGTTCTGTTAACATTGAGGCTACTTCTCCATAATTTTCCTGCTTAATGCATTAGCCATAGCATTTACTTTACCAGAGTGATAGTTGATATTTAGATCATAATCTTTAATCGATTCTAAGCATCTTCTTTGCCTCATGTTTAACTCCTGTTGTGTAAATATATACTTCAAACTCTTGTGATCTGTATATATTTCACGTTTTTGTCCATATAGATAATGACGCCAAATCTTGAGTGCAAAGACAATAGCAACTAATTCCAAATCACGAGTAGGATAATTCATCTCATGTGGCTTTAATTATTTAGAGGCATATGCTATTACTTTTCCATTTTGCATCAATACGCATCCTAAACCATTTCAAGATGCATCACTGTAAATAACATATGGATCCTTGTTATTGGGTAAAACCAGTATTGGTGCTGATACTAATCTCTTTTTCAATTCTTGGAAACTCTGTTCATGTTAATCATTCCATTCAAATCTCTCATTCTTCCTGGTCAATTTGTGAGTGGTCGTGCAATCTTTGAGAAATCCTATACAAATTTTATGTAATATCCAGCCAATCCCAAGAAACTTCTTACTTCTGTAACTATTTCAGGTCTTTTCAATTCTACGATAGCTTTAACTTTCACAGGATCAATAGATATTCCTTCACCAAAAACAATATGTCCAAGGAATCCTATACTTTTAAGCCAAAATTTGCATTTAGACAGTTTGGCATACAGCTTATTATCTCTTGGGATCTGCAACACACTCCTTAAGTGCTCATCATGTTGCTCTTCAATAGATGAATACACTAGTATATCATTTATGAAAACAATCAGACAGATATCCAATAAAGGTCTGAAAATACGATTCATCAAGTCCATAAAAACTACAGGTGCATTGGTTAATTCAAATGGCATGACAAAAAATTCATAATGACCATACCTAGTTTGGAATGCAGTCTTTGGTACATCCTTTGCCTTAATTCGGATTTAATGATAGCTTGACTTTAAATCAATCCGAGAAAATACCTTAGATCCTCTCAACTGATCAAAGAGATAATCAATTCTAGGTAAAGGATATTTGCTCTTGATAGTCACTCTGTTTAATTCTCTATAGTCAATACAAAGTCTCATTGAACCATCTTTCTTTTTAATAAACAATACCGATGCTCCCCATGGCGAAACACTAGGTTTGATAAACCCTTTATCCAACAATTCTTGCAATTGCACTTTTAATTCTTTCAATTCCACAGGTGCCATGCGATACGAAGCTTTTGATACTGGTTCAATTCCAGGTATTAAATCAATAGAAAAGTCCACTTCTTTATGTAGGGGTAACCTAGGTAATTCATCTGGAAATACATCCGGATATTCACGCACTGTTCTAATAGTATGAATATCTAATTCTTTGGATTTACCCTTGATTGCTCAAAGAATACATCCATTTAACTCCATATCTTCTTCATTTTCAACTTCAATTGTTGTTATCCTACTCCTGGCTTCTTTGAGTATCTCACCCCTGTACTCTTTTCTTTTTCTTTGGTTGTTAACAAAAGATATTATTTTGAGACGACAGTCAACTTTCTCTTTTACAATAGTTAACCATATCATACCCAAAATAATATCATATTTCTGTATATCTACCAAGATTAAATCAAAAAATGATTCCTGATTCCCAATCTTTAATGGACAACTCTCTATCATCTCCCACGTTATCACCAAATCTCCTATTGGTGTAGTAACTCTCAATTCTTTATTCATGGTTTCAGTTGGTAATCCTACACGCCTTGCTAATCCAACATTTATGAAAGCATGCATTGCTCCTGTGTCAAACAAAGCATATGCAGTCTGATCTCTCACTTGACTTGATCCTATTTACCATTTATTAATTACATGTTATTTTTAATTCATAAAGTTTTTACTGAGCATTTAATCGTGTTTGTGTCTAATACAATAACTTTAAATAAACAATTATGTAACTACATACCTACAATGACACCATAATCGTCTGGGTAGACTTCTTCCCATATATTTCCTTCATCTTCCTCTTCTATCCCCACATCCTCAACCAGATTCCCATACATAGCAAAGACTCTACCTGTTGTACTAGCTTTGCTGGTATTGACATTTCCATTTTTCTAGTCTGCGACTCAACCATTCCTCTAATTGTGAAGAACCAGCTACAGTGTTCATCTCTGTGGATAGTTAATTGATATATGGCCAAATTTGTTACATACAAAACAAGTTGACATCTTTCTTTTTGGACAATTATTTGCCATGTGTCCACTTTCTCCACAGTAGTAACATTTGTGTTGCAATTGTGGCACTCTCTTGGATAATAAGAACCCTTGCATTTCCAACATGTAACATTTTTTCCCCTACTCCTCCTTTGTTCATATTGAGGGGTTTGAAGAATTTAGTCTTCTTAGGCACGAATTTGCCATAGAACCATCATATGTTCTTTTTCCAAAATTTGTCCCTCTTCTTATACCTTTCAACTTCATATTCTTTACTCGTTCAATGATACGGACTTTTTCTATCATAGCCGCGACGTCATCGACTTTGAACTTAGCAAGTCTCCTCTGGAAATGAGGTTCAAACCCAGCCATGAAATCTATCTCTTTAGCTCTTCACTGTCTCGATAAGCTTCTGGCGCAAACTAAAATAACCGATTGAACTCATGTTCATACTCATCTATTGTCTTACTTCCTTATGTCAGATTCATCAAGTCAATGCTATACTTTGCTTTTAGGCTGCCTGCCCGAGAAATACTCTTTTAGAAATCCCCGCCTAAACACTTCCCAAGTGATCGGTTGTGGTAAACTTCTTTGTTTTGAATTCCACCATATCATCGGTCTTAACCTTAGCAAATAGGTTTCATACAGTACCCTTAGAGCTTCCAGTACTTGAAAAACATCAAGAGATCGCTTGATTTGAGCTGGTCAGTCTTCAGCTTAATCTGGCTTTCCAGGTAGTCCTTTAAAGTACCTGTTGCATTTAATGAATTCCGGCAACAAGTTCCTCTGAGGATGTAGTGGTGGCGATGGTGGTAATTCCTGTTCATACCGGAGTGGTCCTTGCACCTCAGCAGTAGATTCATCAGGGTTCACTGGTCCATTTTCCTAAAATTGAACCAGTGTAGTATGCCTTTCATTCCCTTTGGGGGCTACTGGGGGCATTGCTGATGCCTCAATTGGTAGTGCTACACTTATTGCTTGCATATTTTGCAAAGCTTGCAAGATCAATACATTTTGTTGCTAGAGATTTTGCAAAATATCCTCTAATCTTTCTGAGATGGTGTAAGGGGCATTTGCTGGTGGATTTTCATATATTCTCGCGTGTCTACTTCTATCTCTCCCCTTGGCATTCTATTAGCATTAAACATGTTACTTAGATTAAATCATGGTTCACATTTACTAAAAGACATCAAAGTCACTCATATATATATATATATATATCACACATATATACATAACCAAAATACACATAAACTTCTCATGGTTAGTGCATTATACATATAAAAAATGGCACTAACTTTATGCCTAACTTCCACTAATAGTAGCATCAAAAGATATATCCATCACCTACATCTCATATGCTACATATACATCAATATCCATCAGATATCATATCTATCATACTATCATCAAAAAGTAATACAACGTCATCATCAATAAAATCTGGATTGACTCAAGGGCTAGGATATAGGCGTCCCCTGCCCTTCTCTTGAAGTCTAACTAAGGGTAATCATCCTCCTCTTTGGAGCTGCTATCACTAATATCAATCCTCATGTCCCTATCTCTTGGTGCCAAGGTCAGATCTGCATCCATCATCCGGATACCTCTAGGAGCAGGCCTCTACTCACCCTTGGAACTAGGTGGACATCTCTCTCAATCCACCCTCTATGTGCAGTCTCGATCCATCGTGCATAATTATAATTGGAGACATACTTCTGCACAATCCTCCTACTCTTTTCCCTCTCTTTCATCTAACAAATAAGATGTTATACTTCTTTATGAACTGTAGTTTGACGACTCCTGTACTAGACCATGCTGCAATGCCAGAGGTCGCTGAAACTCACTGCTATCTCAAGTATAATGAGGGGGCTTCACTCATCAATACACGTCGGAATAATTGCACCTAATCACCTATGCAAGCATCCAATCATCATCACAGGCCGTATCCTCTCTCCCCTAGATGTGATCATACTGAACATCATAACCATAAATCGCCTCTCTTCCAATAGATACCCAAACGCTAAAGTCAGGGGATCTGGTCTCACAGATCTAGATGAAACTATAAATGCTATATTATCAATCTCCAAACCATCTCCCTTCTGAACTATTAACCGCTCAAATCTATAAAGTATCTCAATAGTTGATCCATTATTTGGAAAAGGCCCCTCCATTAGGAACAACCATCCTTTAAATAGAGGCTGTAATCCTTTTTTCCATGTGCTCAAAATCTCTTATAAGGTCTTGGTAATCCCACATAAATACAAATCCTTTATAAGGACTCGCAATTTGCGTTTGTAATCTGTCAGGGTTTCTTCCTCTTGCATACTGAATATCTCCCGTCTAATATGGCATGTAGCAGGATTAGTCTGCACACAACAAACTTTGCATGGTTAATAATAATTGCACAGATTTTGTTCCTAATAGTGCATCTAACACTACCCATAACTCCCCGACTAATACTAAGGGTGCTAATTGGATCTTGTCACGCCCCGAGGGTATTCTAATAATAACAATCAAGAACCACTCGATTATCATTATTAGGTTACCTTCTAGGAATGACATGATTTCCAAAAACAGGATCTTTGAGTTGCTTGGATGGAATAAACAAACATATATAAGATGTAAACTAGTAAACTATTTACAGCTATCATATTACAAATCATATACTTCATAAGTACTTACAACTATAGCTGATGGTTATAATGCACTTTAAATGCATCAAAAGTCTATTACAGATATCGATATGCTAACCCTATACTAAACTTTAAACTTCTGTCTTCTAATCTCTTACCGGGACCATGCTCCTGCTAGTAATGAGCCACGGTCGCAGAGTGAACCTGAAAGGACTGTGGGAGTGTGAGCTAAAACACGAGCTTAGTGAATACCCAGAATTTATTACACATAACATACAAGTTATTTAACAATCATATGAAATGCAGCAATCACACAAATGAACATTACAAGCTTGGATAACCCGGAATCCAAACAGGATGAAGATTTACGCCCTCCCATCGGGGTTGAAGGATCACAATCTATGGTCCACCTACCCAGGAGAGACTTAAGCTTTCAGGAAATAATAATCTCAAATTTAATTATCTCTTTAAACTTATCATGTTTCATTATTTATTTCCTGTTTTAGCTTTAGAAACTCCATTAAGTGTTAGTTATTCCCATGTAATACCATAAGCGGCGTCCTTCATTTACCATGTTGTTCCTATGGTATTAACAGAACAAAAGTAATCTTGCAATTAACCACTAGCTCTCTGGCCTAGATAATTCAAGCATTACTAGAGATCTGAGAATCTAACACGTAGTAGGCTACCACTTACT
Organism: Combretum micranthum; assembly: GCA_024138025.1. Taxonomy (NCBI): domain Eukaryota; kingdom Viridiplantae; phylum Streptophyta; class Magnoliopsida; order Myrtales; family Combretaceae; genus Combretum; species Combretum micranthum. Next base: position 62,175 of record JAMXBD010000506.1, read on the forward strand.
CAATGCTTTTTATGCATAGTATGTAATGCATGATTATTTTCCATTATGGTACCAGTAGTTTTTAGTCAATTTAGGGGTGATCAAGCAATACAGACACTCAATTAGATACTACAAACATTATCTAGATACAGGCAATTGTGTTATCACTTATTTTAGAGTGACATGGCAATCAATGAAATACAATACACAACTTTCATATTTCAAAGATCATCTATTTTCATTATCTTTTTATTTAAGGTTCATACTAGTACAAGCACAACCAATGTAATAAGACTGAGTCACTCACCTGCTCATCCTAGTTAATCGTAGTAAATTTCAGGTAGGTCCTCCCCAATACCCGAGTCACCTATTGAGATAGATAATATAAAAATTAAAATTCCAGACTATACAATTTAGTTTCTATGAACATTTAAATGTCCTAATGGTTGTTTGGTATTGTTTTATTCTTAGCTAATTCTTTTGAAATAGCTCTAAGTTCTAATTCCTTGTACTCACAGTTTTATTGTGTTGGTTCTGGTTGGATATGTGAATCGATCAATTGGGTATTTGAAAAGTTAATAGCTTCGTTAATTCATTTTTATTGTCCAAAAATATCAGTTTTCTTTTAAATTACTTAATAAATTTTTCTTATAGAATTAGATGTTCCTATACTCACAAATTTGGAGTATTTAAATTTCCATTGTTATCTATTTATATAGATATTCTAGTATATACTTAATACTTACTAACTCATAATTTATACATATATATATATTTATATATATCTTTTTATGAAAACATACTCACTAATAAAAGAATTTACTAACTTAATAATAACTATTTTCGAAATTATTTTTCTCTTTTCGAAAATCGTATAAAAACATTAATAATTATCATCAATAATAGTACCAAAATAATTATACTATCAATAATACTAATAATATCAATAATAACGATAATAATAATAATAACAATATTTAATAATTAAATTTCCGAAAATAGATTGGATAGGATAATTATATTTCATCACATTAAGAATTATACTAATTGTCTTATACTTTAATTAAAGTAATTTTAGTCTTATATCCATATTATTTCAAAAATAATATTTTCGAAAATTTTAACAAAAATTCTTTTAATAATATTAAGATTATTAATAATTACAATTAAAAACTTATTATGCGGAAATTACTTACTTAGGTTATTTATATTTCAAAAATTTCTTTTTAGATTAATAATAATAGATTAAGTATTAAAACATCCTATATTTAAAAGTCAGAAAAAATAATTTTATTTTTAGATTTAAATAAATAAATAATTAGTTTCAGATTTAATATTATTATAATGTTATTATTACTATTCCAGAAAATAAATAAATGCAGGAAAATATTAAAATTCCAAAATTACTTATTTTAATATTTATTATATAATTATATTTATTTAGATTCGTTTTTCTTTTTTTTTTTATTTTTTTTATTTTTGGCCGAGAGGTACACGGGGTGTACACGCCTGTGTACCCAGCCCGTGCTCATCGGGGAGCACTGTTCATTGTCTTCCCCGATGAGCCGCGGCAAAATTCGAAGAATCCCGACGTCAAAACGTCGGGAGTTTGGATCTAAATCACTCCTAGGAACCTTAGAAGCCTAAATATCCAAGAAAACTAAATAAAAACAACATGTTAACCATGAATTCGGATCATCAAGTTCGGCTAGGGTTTGGGAAGATTACCTCTCGTTGTGACCCTCGATGAAATTCGAAGCTCCTAACGACCTTGGTTAGCTTCCTAGATGTCTAAGAGTTAGTCTTAATCCTTAAAACTGAAAGAAAGTTCGCGGAATAACATCACTTACCTCGAGCTCGTTTTTCATGCGTTTTCCAGGGTTTTTGTTGGAAATTTCGAACTGGGTTGATGCGAGGGTCTAAAAATTGTTTCTTGGATTGGTTCGACTCCTAATAAGCTATGGATGAATTCTGGAAGGTTTGAGGAGGTTTGGAAATCGTTTGCTTGTCTATCCGAGTTTGTTTGCATATATATATATATAATATAAACCTAGTGCAACTTCCCAGCCGCGTTTCTTCTTCGAATCTGAACAAATTGCCCTTGTTTGTTGTCCATTTGATCCTTTGTTTGTTTGTCATTAAGGCAGGAGTGAGTTGTCCATGTTAGATTGTCCTAGAAGGGGATTGGGATTGACTTTTATACAAATAATTGAAGAAATTCGGCTCACCAATATTAAGAAGATCTCAGCCCTCCAAAACAAGTGAGCAAGCTAAGAATATGTATATATATTATATAGTAGTTAAATATTATTTAGTTAGGTTTTCGGGTAGTTTATTACACTGTTATGATATATTTTCGCTTATATATGTAAATATCTATATACAAGGGTCTTAAATGAATCCTACAAGGTGTTTAGTTTAGCGAAAAGTACAAATTTAAGTTGTAATAGTACGTATCTATTTATTTAAGAAAAATTTACCTTACGTGATTTAGGTTTTATAAGCTTTTCGAGTCAATTTTTGTTTTAGGTTCCAAGGGCTTTAGAAAACCCTAATTTGATTATTAGTATGATTTAATTCTATATTTGAGGTATAGATCTCAAGTTATACATCAGTTTATGTTTTTATTGGGTATTTATAATCCTAACCGTTTATCTTAATATCACAATTTCCTAACTAAAGTCCTATTGAGTCCTTTATGTAATATTACTACTAATATATAGACTATACTAGTTATGTACATTAGATTTGGATACTTACTATGAAATCTTATCAAAGTAGTTTATTATTGACTAAAACTCTCACATTTTAGGGTTCCAATGCAAATATAGGTTCATTACTATACCTTGTTTTAATTCCCGGTCTCTATTGAATACTAAGGTAATCACTTAATACCCATATTTAGGTTTTCCTATAGCATTTGTCTGTTTAACAAGGATTTGGGTTTAGAATTTGAAGTTTCTTTTGATAACAACCTGAATTATCAGCTCAGAATACAAAATCTTGTTTTTGGAATCAATTAGGGTCAAAGAAGTCCTTTTATAAAATACATAAGTCTCAAACCGTTCAAATTGGAAGTATCTATCTAAACTAGAGTTTCTAATTAACTCCTAGAGTTACTAGTCGACTTATAATTTCTAATTTAGGGTCGTATCATATGGTGGAAATTTTCGAGGTTTACAGATCTAAAGTCACAACATTTACCAATGTATTTCTTCCATATATTTATCTTTCTTATACCAACAACCACACTTTGATACCAACTTAAAATTGTCATGCCCCGAAGGTACCCTAATAGTCGCATATAAGCCACATTTGAATACTATCACTAGATTACCTTCGGATAGTGACATATTTTTCAAACAATAGGATCTTTTAGTTGCTTTGATAAGAAAGGATAAATACATGTAAAACATAAATTAGTAAATAACTGCCATCACAAGTAATATGTATTATAAAGATATTACAAACCTCGTAATTCTCTTGGAAATCTTCAATTACATAACAGATAATCCATAAACTAACTAATTTATACTAAGAATAATAGAAAACAATATATCCCGATTTGACCCATGAGCTTCTAGCTCCTAAGCTCTTACCGGGGCCATACTCTTAGATGTAACTAGCCACAGTCGTAGAGTAAACTTGAAATGTCTTTAGGAGTGTGACTGAAACTACGGGTTTAATGAATAACCAGACATATTATGCATCAAACAAGTTTATTAGCAAATCATATGTAATGTAATCACTCAATCATATGCTCAAATACAAGCTTAGATGATATAGAATCCAAATAGGAAAAAGATTTACGTCCTTTTTTTAGGGTTGAAGAACAATTACTTTATGACCCACCTGCCTAGGAGAGACTAAGTTTACAGGAAAATCAACGATTTCTCGTTTTAGGGTTATCACTTTGAGCTTAATGATGTTTTTAACTGACCATTTCTTGCATCAATCCTTAAAGACTCCCTAAGTATTAATCATTTCAAAGCGATACTACGAGCGGCGTTTTCATTACCACTTAGTTCCCGTAGAACCGACGGAATAAAGAAAACCTTGGAAGAACTAACACTTTAGAAAAACCAAGTATTAATAAAGAACTTAAATATTAATACGTAGCAAGCTGTTACCCGTTTGTATATGCAATAATGCAGTACGTGCAATGCTTGGTCAGGTTATTTAATAAGTTAATAATTCTTATACAGTTTCATCGTGGTCATACATTGCACACAATAATCATCATACTATCTCACATCATCATACCATTTTATTAACACTTTTCGTAATCGTAAATTAACAATCATATAATCATATCATAACACATTTCAAATATAACATCAAACAATCATATTATTATCTTTGCATTACATATTCAACTAATTACAAGCACAAATAGTGTAATATGATTGAGTTACTCACCTGCCCATATTGGCTAGTTGTAATAATCAGCCGAAAAGTCCTCTATAGTATCAAAGTCAACTAGATGAATAAAAATATCCATCAATAAGGCATGAATTATACAACTAAACTCCTATGAATGTCTAAGTGTCCGATATCGGTATTTAGTTTTGTTTCCATTACTATATTGGTCCTTTAATGGTCTTATAGTAATCGATTATTATTTAACATTTATTTTCATTTTACTTGTCTTGATCTTGTTTGATATTTATATACATTTATCTGGTATTTGAACAATTGATATTTAATAAGCTTATATTTTTATAGCTATTATTACTGCTTTTATATTATTGTTTATCTGACCTATTATAGTAACTCATATTTGTTTACTGTTGTTTAGTTTCGTCGTGTTTTCCTTAATACCTAGATGCCGACGTTCTTAAGTTTTACTTGTTATTTTGTATCAAGGTAAGCTGGCCTGTAAGCCGCCAGCTTTACTACGTACGCTGACTCCTATGCTGCCAACGTAAAATTCAAACTTGCTAGTGTTCATTCAAATTACGTAAAAATAAATTTTACGTAGCTTCTGTTCCAGTTTAAGCTGTCTCAACACCTCCGGCCCACCCATGTACGCCACTAGCGTTGAGCATATACACTGCCGTTGTAGAGGCAGTGTTGACGCTATTCATCATCTTCTTTGAATTTCTTCAATTCGAAACTTAATTTTTCTTTAACGAATGTGTATTATACTTGTATTAAAGCTTCTCTTAAGTGTTTTCCTACATTCTACATGTAACGCCCTAACCTGTTGGCATTACAACCTGCCACGTGTTCTCTCTTAATAGAACACGCTAAGGCTATAATTTCCATAAACTACATGAATATCACCTGTATAACTCACAAGGTATAGAAGAAATCATATGGTCCTCATAAATAAACATTCTGATAAATATAAAATCTCCATAATCAGAAAACTAGACATTGTTGACATAACTGTAGGTCAACAAGTCAAACCATACCTAAAAACTAATACCACACATAGAACTCCAGGTACAACCGAAAATCCAATGGATATAAACATAAGTCTAACACTGAATAACAACAAAACATAAAAAGTCTTCCTTGATCCATCCTATGTCATCTATGACTATACAACTATTCATCAGCAGGGTAGTCAGGACCACTAACACCATCCCCATCCTCATAGATGATATCAAAACCCGAAAGATCATAAATCACATTATCATCACCTGCACCTGAAATATAACAGGATGAGTGGCGAAGCCTAGTATGATAATATCCAATCTAGTTCAAGCAAGGTTATGCACAAACAACATGTATAAATAAATGCAACTGAACTAAATGCATACAACAGTTTATTATCTATTTTAGTCCAGCAAAACAACACAATTCAGAATCTAGTATACATAAATCCTGAACTCAGAGTAACTCAGACTCTGCTATAAAAACATCCAATTGATTTGAAAATAGGTAATCATATATGGATGAGTGGGTACTCCCCAAACATCCCAATTCCTAAACACCTAAATTCTATTGGAATCATTTCTTAGCACGACTCCACTCGGGATAACCTCACACTAAGATCATCAGGGTGCCTCACCAGTATCACTGTCTGCCAGGTCCCTACTGGTCAAAGCCAACCACAACCAGACAGATAATTATTAAGCCAAAATTTATTAAGTTCATTATGCAATTCTGTTCCTACATCCATTCACAAAAATTCTAATCTATATGCACATACATCAAACAATGGATCGGTCGTACCTTTTATGTTCAGGAGATCACTTAAACTATTCAAAGACAACCGTCAACACCTACTAGAAAACCAAACCACAACCCTACCAAGCTCTCAAACTCCCAAACCCGATGTCAAACAACAATTCCAAATTTCAACTTGTAACATATTAACATATATCAAATCACCACATTCATAGATAATTCAAACTTAATGTAAAACAACCTATCTAAACTAACCTGATATAGAACTCCTCAAACTCGACCTATACTGATCAAAAACTCCAAGCACCTCCAATAATATCGAAGAATGGATATTTCAAATCCTTAAATCAGAATCTTCACCAAAATCCTATAAAACATATCATATGATCAATATCGTAATATCAAGGCTGTCCAATTTCGTATAAAAATGATTCAAAATTTATACTTACTGATATGGAACGTATAATACTTGTTTCTTCTCTTCCTATTCTGATCAAAACACGAGCTAAGGTTTATTCTTCAAAATCCTTCATGAAATATTCATCCAAACCCTAAGAGACTTATGCAAATTTGTATATAATCCAAATGAGATGGTTAAGATCACTTACTTTTAATTAATAATCCCCTCCGAATGATTCTCCAGACTCAAATCTCCAAAAATGCTTCACAACTCTCTTATACGAAGGAGAAATGACAATAAAAAAAAATCTGTCAAAAATGATTTTTGCATCTCGTATTTATAAAAATTTGGTCATACACCGGCCCTACGACGGCAGCGTACCTGCAGATTTTGCCGGCTTACACCATACGCTGGCCAGATCTACACGAAAGCTGACAGCGTTCGTCGAGGCTTTGATTCCCAGAATTCAAATCGTGCCTTCATACGCCGGCAAATCTTGGACCTACGCCGGCGGCTTTCATACCGGTGTTGAGGAGAAACCCTATGAACACCTGCAGCTTTCCCCCCAGCGTTAAGAAAAACGCTACTGTTCCCATCCTATGCCGTCTGTACGCCGGCGGTGTAGATTCTCCAGGAGATGGCGTACAGTGTATTACAGAGTAAGCTAGCAAATTTAAGTCCTAGGCCGACGGAGTTCTTCACCAGAGATGCCAACCTTTATTGCAGAAATTAAGAAAATCGATCCAATTAATGCCAATCTTGTTCTAACACGAAATTGATCAAACTTAACCTATTTTTAACATCAACATAAAGGCATATTGGAATCTAGTAGCTTGTGAACACTTATCACTTAAAATTATTTTGTATATTACACTACATGTATCATACATGATATATTCGTACATATTATTTTCATGTAATCATCATTCAATCTAGTTCCTAACTTCTACATAATACATAACTCATCAATGGAGATTTAGGATTAGATATTACCTTGCTAGAGTAGAGTTGTGGGTGCCAAACTCTCCCTTAGTGTTAGATTTGAACCTAAAGTTAACAAAGTCATGGTTTAAGCTTTTGTTTAGATATAACTAAGTTAAAAATGAATCTATTTACTTACCTTTGTTGATCTCTTAAGCTTGTGGTTGTCTTAAAGCTTATGTAATGGATGTTGGAGTGTGATTTGTGTGTGTTGTTGTTGTTGGTTTTTTGTGAAAGATGAAGGAGAACCTTGGCTGTTTAGTTTTTTTGTTCTTTAGTTCATTAAGTGTATTGTATTTATAAGGATAAAGAGGAAGGCAGCTGCAGCTCGGTTTATCAAAGGGAAAACTTTCCATCGAATCCCCTCTTAACTTACTGGAGATCAAATGCATTAATTTAGGTTATGGATTTCGGACATTCTTATTGGTCTAAGCATGTTTTCCATTGACTTTTGCTACCTTGTTCGATCCATTTGTCTTTAAATTTCGGCTGTGCATGATCTAAAGAATTCCCAACCATAAATTGAGTGCAATTTGCATCGAAAATTTGAATAAATTATTATATAATAATATTTAGTTAGTTAGTTATCTTAGTTTTAGGATAGATTATTAGGCTAACGGTACCATTATGACAATTATTTTAGGAGTTTTATGTTCAAAAATTTATTCAGAGTTCTACAAATTTTCTAAATTATTATTAAGTTTAACTTTAGGCTTAAAGTTTACATGTTAAATTATTTTTAGATTTTTATCTCACCCGATTAGGGTTTTCTTAACTTAATAGGTCAATTTTTGTTTTAGGCTCTGATAGCTTAAGAATTTGCTAACTAGAATAATAGTGTGATCCAAATATTTATTTGGAGTCTATATTAAGTGTTATACATTTGTTTATGTTTTTATTGTGTATTTATAATCTTAATGGTTTATCCATAAATTATCATTTTCTACCTATAAGCTTAGTTGGTTATTTACTCTTTATCGTATTGAAAATCTTAACTAAATTATTCTTATATCTTGGGTTTTCGATACCCACTATGAAATCTTATTAGAAGTATTTAATACTATTTAGGAATCTTTATTTTAGGGTTTAAAACTATATATAGGGTCTAAAACTATATATAGGGTCATTACTACTCATAATTCTATTCTCAAGTCTTTGTTGAGTTCAATAGTTACCATATATTTTTTATTTTATACATTTATATCTGTTTCTATTTGTATAAAAAATCTCGAGGTTTACAATATTCTTGCCCAAGATTGGCTTTTTCCCTTTGCTTGCACTATCGTATCTCCTACAAGAAATGGATGATGCGAATCTCTTTCCTAAAAATGCAGCTCATCTATTCTTCTGTGTCTTGTTCTCATTCAAAATTTGTTCCGCTAACTTTGCTTTGGTGATAGCATCAACTAACGTCAGAATTTGGAACATCTTGACTTTACCCTTGACCTCAAAGTTTAAACTATTTTGAAACTTTTGAACTTTCATTCTTTCATCATTGTATCATTAACCTGCAAATCTCAGTAGTCTACAAAACTCATAGTTATATTCGTCAACAGTCTTACTTCCTTACCTTAAAGTTAACAAATTAGAAATCATTCATTCTCGAATTGTAGCTAGAAAACATTATAAAAAGAAAGCTTCTTTAAATCGAATCTAAGCAATATGCCTCACTAGGTTCTTACTTGCAAGTCTCCACCACTTATAGGCATCTTTCTTCAGCATATAAATTGTTACATCCACTTTCTTGTTTTCAAGCACTTCACAAGCAGTAAACGCTTTCTCCAATTCTTTGCAGTTGCTGAGTCTGAAACAATCCCATCAAGATCAGGTACTAGTCCGATAAAGTCGTGTTTTGACCTAATCATTTTGTTCACCCATTTGTATGTTATCCTCTTGCCCAACAACCGGTGGATTATATTGTTGCATGAACTATTGCAATTGTTATCATATGTTGATACTATTGCATTATGGTAAACATATCTCAAACCATGGTGCACATTGTGTTTGGATCTCTTATAGGCACTTAGGGCATTTGTGGGAATGGGGCATCTGTGGTGGTTAGATTCTAAGCCGTAAATGCCGATGTAAAAGAGAGAGTAGTAGTAGAAGCTGGAATAGAAGATGAAGTAGAAGCTAGAGCAGTCAACTGAGGAGGTGGAGAAGGTATATTCTCTCTTTTCGGGTTGTTGTCGACTTTGTCTTCATAACCTGTTCATCTTTACAAATATACACAACATATATCCACAATATAGACAACCAGTTATACATTATTCTAATGAGATTCAATTAAAGTCTTTTTAATATTAATTAAAGCAAATAAACAAATAAAATACATCATTCAAATAAAATCCTAATTTTCCTCTACATAGCTCACCGCATCTAAGGTTAGGCCAACTTCTACTCTTTTACATTGATCAAACAATCATATAAACATAGCTTTGATACAACTCTATAAAGACTTGACATGCACTTGTCCAAAAACTTCACATGGCAAGTCCCCCAGCCACGTATAATTCACGAAGATATTATACTAAAGTTGTCTAAAAAGGAAGAGTTTATGTTCATTGCTTGATTAACCTGTTAAGATACAAAACTTTGTAAATACTACTCATTTAAGAGTAGATAACTTTACACAAATACATAAGATAACGCCATCATCCATGGTACTTCAAGGGTTATATAATGAAACTTATAACATACATGATAGGAAAACTTACGTACTTTACATAACAAAACATAGGTCGATGAGAAAACCATAGTCTATACTATTACATTTCAAAAACAAGGTCTTACTTTTGTCATTTCCAAGAAAAACAATATGGATTTGACTAAAAATCCTAGTCGTCCTATTCCTTAAGAAAAGCTTCCTAATCAGTACTATATCCTAAATCATCTTAATAATCATCGTTGATGCCTGTAAAAGAAAAAATTAGCTAAGAGCTCAGTACATAACAACGCAAACAAATACAAAGTGGCATGTACACCTAAGCTAATGCAATACGAGAAACAATAAAATTTTTCATTTTGATTTAAGTAAAACAAAACAACATTGGAGTATTCAAACTCTGATTGCACTCCTTGAGAATCTGAGGGTCCTAAGTAACAATAGTTGCTTAGTGGGTTAATATAAGCAGCTCGAATACTTATATCTCTTACATAACTTTACAAATAATAATATGATATAAGATTCACAGCCGTTACTCAACGTTACTTAACTTAATCCATAACACCACCTAATTCAATCGTCCCCATAAATGTGAACTAAATCATATTGTTTACTTTTAAGAATAAGAAAATGTTACATAAATACCATTCCTCCTATTGATTACCCATTGAGCCACTTATGAAAGTCATTATATCATGATAGGGGTGGCCCAAGTGCATAAACTATCATGTCAACCTCATCAATAGGGTTGCTGTAAACCCCTAAATTTTTGGAATCGGTTTAACTTAAAACCATAAACCAGAAGTCAATCGGATTTTCAAAGTCAGCAAAACCCTAGTTTACCGTAACCGTTTAAGTCCAACATTGCCGTTTTCTTTAGCCCTAGAAAACGAAGTTGGAATAATTAGCTAGAATAGTTCATAATAACTATAGGTTATATAAAAATATCAGTTTGCGAATTTCGGGTGTCCTTTGAACCCGATCGGATACAGTTATTGAAAAACGTGTCCGGAACCCCGGAATAGTAAAAATATTCTGAATACACCGTTAGACTCGTAAAAATATAAATTTTTCAAAAATATCAGTTTCGTAATTTTTCGATAGCTAAAAATAACATATATAGCTATTACACTCGTATTTTCTTACTACCGGTACTTTATTAGTCATATCTACTTTACATTGCACTATTCATTACTATTCTACACTATTCTTTTATCTCTACTTTTTCTTACACCTACTTTTACACACTCTATAACATTAACTTTTACTTTTTACCTTTCCCATAACTTATTTCACATCTACCTTACATATTACTACATTTATTTAACAAAAATCAAAAAAATAAAATCACTCTCCCCCTCTCATGCATGTGGCTGGCGCTACCCCCTCCCATCTCTCCTTAATTTGTTTCAATTTTTTTTTATTTTAATCATACAAAAATTCGTCCACATTTTTCTATAAATACCCCCCTCCTCTTTCACTTCTTTCACACATTCACTACCCACAAATTCTCTACAAAAACTCTCCCAAAATCTCCTCTTAAAACTCTCTCAAAATACCATCCCAAAACTCTCTCAAAATAATTTCACAACAACTTCTACCAACAACTAAAATTCATAACCACATAACCATACCAAAGTCTTTTTTAGGTAACCATCTTATATTACTTTCTTCTTCTTCATGTCATGTAACTTTACATGACCATAGTATGAGTTTCCAAAGACTAAAAGTTATGGAAGCTACATTATGTTCATGTAATGTTTTTGTTCATGAAAAATCTATTTATGTTGATGTTATTATTTTTGTTCATATTATTATTACTATATCTAAATATTATTATCTATATAGACATACATATTCTTTAGAGTATATAAGCTCACTTGCAATTTATTTACCTTTATGCAATGCAATTTATTTATTTTTTCCTTTGCAATTTATTTATTAATTCCTTGCAATTTATTTATTTATTCTTTGTTATTTTAAGACTAGTCTCTAGTCTTAGACTTGTCCTTATCAAGTCAAAACAAGTTTTTCTTTTTATTTTACGACTAGTCTACTTCTTAGTCCCAAGAGCCTTGAAAAAGCTAAGACTCCAATACTTGATTTTATTATTTATGTTATTTTTGTTTACTATTATTCTCATAAATCATGTTCATTTAGATTGTTGTCTAAAAATTTTAATTTCTAAAAATAATTAAACAAAAGAAGATTTTGTCAGTTAGAAATAAGTTTATGTAAAATATAAAATCTATGAGTTAACAAAAATAAACTCATTTCCTTTCAAGTTACAAAAAGAACTCACTATAATTTTAGAAACTACTTTTACTTTGAAAAGCTACTTAAACCTTTATTATTCTACTTTGTTTTTCAAAAAAAAAAAAAAATTGTTGATACAAAAATGATTTTTATGAAAAAGATAAACAAGATGAAAGGCTAAGGAATTTTCAAATAAAGACCTTTACAAACAAATAAGCAAAGAAAATTGTATAGGAAAAATAAATAGGAAAAGTGATACTCATATAAGAGAACTTAGAAAATAGAAAATTGTATTTCCAAAAAGGTTACTTGGGAAACATAATAAACCAACATGAAGTATTTTTGGAAAAACAAAAAGAAACAAGATATTTGTTTCAAGAAATTTACAAAATCGATTTTTGTAAACTATATTTTTCTAGCAACTTCAAACTAACATTGTTTTATTCAAGAAATATAATTGGACAACAAAACACTTGAGCATACTTAATATGAGTTATATAGTTATAAAAGATAATTTTTCAACTATATAGATAACTAAGTATTTATCAAGCAAGTTTTGAATGGGTGAACCCAAGTTGTTTTTAAGTTGGAAAATTCGTGGTGAATTTCATCACCACTGTTTCAGGGTCTAAATGGTTTAGTTTGACAAAAATAGTTTTAGAAATGGATAGATCTTTTCGAGTAGGTAGAAATCGGTATATTATATGCACGATTCCGAGTTAAAATGACCAAGTTATGACCATTTTAAATTATAACTTTCCTTTATACGAACTTTAACGTTCTTTTGACATTGTTTTGTCAAAATTCAAGAAAATCATCAAGAAATACTCATTGTGGGTATTTTCTTTGGCTAGGTGACCCCGAGGAAGGATTCCTTTATCCCAAAGATTATTACGATTAAGTGGAGTGTGTGAACGACTCACCCGCATAGAGGAATAGTCAACATGGCATCGTGAGTTTATTTCCGTTAAATGCTATACTTGTTGTGCTTGTAAATTAGTAGCATTAGAGTTAGGAAAAAAAAATGGATATGTATGTTAATTAATTCTTTGAAAGAATCCTAAGAATATCGAAGCCGGAATTGATTTAAAATGCTTGTTTTAGTATAAACTTGCTTTGTATGAAATGCCTTGATCACCTTAAACTTGATAATAATAATGTTTTGACGTTATAAATAAGTGGATTCATGCATACCATGAAGTGAGTCACATTGCATTTTGGGTTATTATCCTTAGGTGAGAAGGATAGTAAGCTCATGTCGAAAGCAACACTTGGCGGAAGATCCGAAAGCGATTGCTTGGCGGCTTAGGGAAATGCTTGGTAGAAAATCCAAAAGCAAGGTCAACTCAAGTAGATTCGGAATGCTTGGCGATGAGTGCTCGCAAGCATAAAACTTTTTAACTAAAACTACTTGATTTGAGGTTAAGTATCATCAAACCCCGAATGGAGGGTGCAAATCCATTTAACATATAGTTCCCGGAAAACTATATGCTTATTTGCCCACGTGTATGTTGCATCCCATTTGTTTGCTTACTTAACTTGTTTGAAATCTCGTTACAAGAAGTTATTTATGGAAATAGTTCTCACTAAGCCTGTTAGCTTATACCCCAATAGATATATTTTACAGTTTCCTTATTTATGGTTAAGGCCACGTGGATCCTGCGGGCAGGTAATTTATTTTTGGGTAAAGGAAATTTAGATGAAGTGTAGTATTAGTATTGATGTATACATATTCTTGTAATAGATTAGTAATCAAAGGAAAATATCCCAAAGTTGTAAAGAACATTGTTATAAGAGAATGATTATTATGAATTCTCTTTTTCTTAATATGTTTTTATATCTCCTTAAGTTGAATAATTCCATATTTGGTCCTCTAAAGTTGTGAAAGTACGCCTTACACTTAATATAAAAGCTTTTGGGAATGGCTAAGGTTGTCATACTTAAGCTTTAATATTTAGTGTGGCGGACTGTCATGTTTAGGGTACCCTTTGGGGTGTGATAGTTGCCACTCTCCGGATCGGATTCAACAGCACACGTACAAACAATTCTTTAAACCAATTCTAATTAGAGTTGATTTAATAATGCCTAACTTAGCATCAACAATCAAGTTACTACATACCTGGATAAACAGAACTATCAAACAAGTGACTATGTTCAAATAACTGGCTATTGGAACCTATCGAGGAAATTCATTTCGTATAAAACAATGTTAACCCATAATTGAATACTAAATCACTATACCTTCTTCAAACTTAAATAAGCTTAAATCATCACATAATTTATATTCCATATGTGAAATATATGTATATTATACATTGCCTTTCATATTCATTCATCTATTATTCATTTATTATATTTATTTATTCATTCATTCATTTATTTATTTTTATGAATAGTACCAAATTATTTGTCACGCTTGTGATAAGGACCGTGATGGATATCACTTCCTTGTCATACCCATGATAGGAGATCATGCCCCTTATCACGGTTGTGATGTAGGACGTATTAATGAAAACGCCCATGATAGCCTTAATTAAAATTTTTAAAAAAGATCCAAGGAGATCACGTCCTATGCACAACCATGATCTGGGCCTTGTCACTTGCAAAAAGAGATCAGAAAGAATCAGGCCTTAGTAACGACCATGATCAAGGTCGTTTCATGTTTTAAAGCAACACAAAGGAGATCACGAGCTACATCACGGCTGTGATCATTAGGAAATTATGATTTCGAGGAAATAACAGTCTCGAACGTGCCCATGATGAACTAGGCATTGATCCTTTGATACTTGCTTCAAAATTTTTGAAGTCTTACATCTTCTAACTCCTTACTAAGACCTTATTTGTTATAAGAACTTGTTAAAACTAACTTATATACATAATATCAAACATCATCAAGATTACTTGTACTCATATATTCATTTCACATGTATATGTATAACAATATTAACCTCAAAACATAAGGACATCATTTATGCTTGTTAAACTATATTATCAACCTAATTACTAGAGTCCTACTCATTGATCACTAACAACATCAATACACACATATTTCATCATAAACTCAGAAATTCATTTCTTCAAACACTTATAATACATATGCCTATTTGCAATATGTAGGTCAACATACATGTTATCATACCATTAATTTGTCTAAAGCTTTTAAGTTCTACTCTTATTCGACATCAACATCAACTAAAAACCATAATTAAACAAAACATGTAAGAAATCAACTTTGCTTACTTTTATAGCTATTAAAATCAACCAAACTTCACTTCCTCTTTCTTAGCTTGAATTTTTATTTCTGCTTGTTTCTTAGATTGACTATTTGCTTAAAAACTTGTGAGGCAAGATTTAGAAGAGATTTTGAGCTAAAATTTTAGCTTGTTTATGGTTAGGAGAATGATGAAGATGGGGAGAGAGAGAGAGAGGGACGATGGTTGAGTCTATTTTGGAATTGATATTTAATGCCTTTTGACTTTAGAGGCATTTGGAAGAGTTTAGAAGAAGGCCTATATCATGGGCTTGGTTTGTGTGTGTGGGCTTCGGTTTGGACTTGTAATGATGGGCTTGAGTTAAGAAAAGGAATATTAATTTCAAACACATATATTATAACGTAATTCAATTCAACACACACAAACATATATATACTACACTTATATATTTACACCCATATGCATACAATTAAGTTTTAACATATTATAATACCAATAATTTATTATACTAACAATTAAAATTCCTATAACATAAATTATCACAATTTAATTATGAAATCAACAAACAAATACATGCAAATTAATTTAGTAGGTTTAATTTAGGTCATTTCAATTATAATAAAAACTTCCCACCTAAAGACTCTCCCCAATAGGTTTATAAGAACCAAACCCTAAAACTCTCTCATGCTTATATATCCCTAAAAGGAACAATGCAAGCTAGGCAATCTTGATAAGCTTTCTTCTTTTCTGTCTTTTGATATTCTAGAGATGTCATCTTATCATAGTTGAACCATAGGTATTAAAGGTGTTTAGGCATCTAGAGAAAAATTAGGAAACCCTAAGCTTTTTTGTGGCTGTTTCGACTGTTGATTGTGTAAAAAGGAGAGAATGGATGATTAATTGCATGCATAGTTGTCAAAATCGCGATTTTACCTATACGATTCTATGAGTTTATGATTTTTGGAGGTCCTTTCAAGTTGATTCGTGGATAGAATCTTTTTTTTAGCAGAATGTTACGTTTTTTTTTACTAAATTTACCGATTTTATCTTTTTGAGTCAAATAAGCTAAACAATAAAAAATACAACTGTGTGTTTACAATCTCATCAACTATTAGGAATTAGGATGATATATCTCTTTTGTTGTTATTTCTATTTGATTTCCACACACACTCTCTATCTTTTCCTCCCTTCTCCGAAAACCCTTATTGTACATTAATAGAATTCATTCAAGTTAAGTTACAGCTGTAAAATTCATACGAAAACTTATTTATTTCATTTATATAATTAAGCATTTAATAAGTTGAAATTTTTTATTTTCCTTCAATTTATCACTTATTTCAAACAAAACAATATAAAATAAATTAATTTTGACTCTATTTTCTCTTTTTTTTATATATTATATCATGGATTAAGAGTTATTATGAAAGAGTGAACTTAATTTCTTTATTTTTTTACATCCATTATGCATTCTAAGTTTTCCACATCTTCTATAAGTATATTTATAATTTTTTAAAGCTATTTTGTAAAGGTTGTAGAAACTTACGTTTCGATTCTATTGATCCCTTGGTGATTCTATATAGAATCGTGAGTTTGATAACCTTGATTGCAGGCATATTGATTACAAAAGTAATTATATCTTGATAGATTTGATCTTGGAGTTTTTATCTGGTTAATAGTCAATGAGGACATGTTCTTGGGAGAACTTTTGTACTTTAGAGCGTAGATGGTACGAAGAGGGAGTCGCATCCATGATTTCGGCCATGATCTCCATTGTGCCAAATGTTTTGGACATCTCCGATATTATTATGGCTGTGACAGAGGCCATGAAAGTCATGGCCATGGTCAATCGGCTTATCACCACCCTCATCATGGGCATGACACAAAGGGTGATAGCCATCATTCCCTCGTGATCTTAGGAGAGACAAAGTGCTCTTTTTCTCTAGAGATAATTACACCCCTAATCATGGTTGTAAGATATAGGGTAATGTTGTAACCTTATCTTTACCTTTTTTTTTTTTTTTATGGCCTTCTCAAATATCTAAACCCCTAGCTTAGCATCAAAGTACACCTAAACCTAAGTAGGATTATATATCTAAACCTATGATGGTAGTAGCTCTTAATAACTTAGGAAACAGAGCGTGCTTTCCTTTTACTAAAGTAATAAATTAATATTGTTATGTGTGATCAGATATTCCTAATAGAGTTGAATTATCTGTTCGAGACTTTGTATTAGGTATGTCATTACCTTGGTTGTTGCTTGTGAGTATGTGCTTAACAATTTTAAATGAATTAAACGATACCTCGCTTTAATTATTTGCTACTTTGGCATGGCTAGGTCTAGTAGACTGAGAGTACCAGTGTTACTAAGACGGTGCCCTGATGATCTATATGTATCGTTGTCCTGAGTGGAGATGTACACGAAGAGGATTTCGATAGACTAGGGCTGGTACGAGTATAGTACCTAGGATGTTGGAGAATAACTAACTCCAATATAGATAAGATTGTATATATATATACATACATACAAATATATATCTATTTGTTGCGGAGTCATGAGTTATTCCAAGTTTAGGGCTAGTTGTAAGTAGTTATAAACTATATTGGTTGCTTAGCTAATTTAAAGATAATAATTTATTGTTGTTGTATTTTTGCCATGCTGTATGTGGATATGCATGTTTTTTGTTCACATGCATGTGGGTTTGGTTTTGGTTTTGGCATACTAGGCCGTGCTCATTCTTTTTATCTTTTTAGGATCAAGTAAGGAGCCTATAGTGTTTGGACTTTCAGGTTGCGGCATATATGTGGACTATGGGGATGACGATAGTAGTTTAGATTATCCAGTAGATTGTGATCTAGTCTTTTGTGATGTTAGGCAGTTGATGTCTTAAGACCATATCAAATGTTTTGGTTCAATTTAAAGACTAGGTTTCTTTCCTATCTTTAGGTTAGGTTTAAGTTGGCTTTTAGTTATGCCATCTATACTTTGAAGTATTTATTTGAAATTATGTCCATTAACGAGACAATCTTTAATGTGAGTTTGGACGTATGTTATATATTTATGGATATTAGCAAGTATCTGAGTCATAGCATATCCCCTACTCATGAAGATACATAGCAGGCTGATAATGAACTAAGTTTAGGGCATTACAACTTATGTAGCATCAAAGCATAGGTTTATAATCCTTAGGGAACTTAGGAATATCATCAATAAGATGATGAGATGATGAGAGTGAGTAGATTATGGGATTGCTAGGAGTAAGGGAAAGTTGTAGTTGTTCCCCTTTTTGATTCCTGACCTTATGTTTCACCCATAAATAATTCATATTGCTTATTTTTAGTTTAATAGTTCTATATATACATTTATATATAATGCTTGTGCTATTACTTTTTTGCATCTATATTCATTAAGTTTTGTTATTTTCTTTTCACTTTAGTTGTTACTCCTTAAGAATATGTAAAGAAGTGATCATTCAGACAAATTAAACTCAATTAAAATCTGAAGGTGAATTATACATCCAAAAGATGCCTCTTTAATACATTTAAATGTTGAGACACTTATAACATTACATGAGCACTTATACATGTGTACAACAATAGAATCTAAACAAGTAATGATGGAAAAGTAACATAAACAAATAAAGTGGTAAAGTAAACAAGTGAATGACTAAACCCCACATAAGCTATACTAGGAAAAAAAAATTGAATTTAATATTTAAATTGATGTTAATGTAAGGCCAAAATTTAAAAGGATTGGGTGGTGATAAAAACCCCATATGTTGGCTAAGACACCAACTACATTAGTTAACATACCTCTCTACGAATACTCATAGAAATATAAAAGTTTTTGAATAATAAGATGGATTTTCTAACTATAAAATGGAAACTATTTTGTCATGATATCTTAAAATACAATAAGTAGCAGCGAAATCTTAAATACCAAAATGTAATGCAAAAACCATGATTGCTAATTAAAAGGACTTTGACCAATAAAATTGTTTCAATAAAATTAACATAAAGAGCAGTGACATTTTTAATAATGAAAATTTACTATTTCTTAAATAAATAGCGATAACTATGAGTCAAGTAAGAAAACAAGAAATAATTAATGTTTACAATATGTTAGCTAGAGCATTAGAGATGGGGCTCATGGTGTACTCTTTATATAGTTTGGTTAATGTGTCAAGTGTTGTTAGTGGTCTTGTTTACATATGTCAAGTGTTATCAGTGATCTTGTCTAGCGAATCAAGTGTGGTTGTGTTGAGTCTTATTGTGTCAAGTGTTATTAAGTCAAATTTCGTTGTGTTGAGTCAAGTTATGTAGTCTTATCTTATGAACTAAGTCATTTATATTTCGTATTGTGACCAATCTTATCTTATGTTAAGATTCATCAGCTTGGCTCATAAGTGTACTAGTATGGAAATATAAAAACTTGGATTATTTAGCTTTAAAAGAAAAAAAAGAAAGTGTATATATATGATGAAATAACTAATTATAAGTGAGACGGGATTATAAGTAAATATGATGATAATTGTTGAGAAATAGTAGATCGCTTAAAATATGCAATAAGATTCTAAAACAAGTAAATTAACTTTCTCAACATTAACTACAATAACAATACTAAGAAAAAAATGAAAATCATGCGAGTCAAAAGCAAGAAAAAGGATGTCACAATGATGAAGCATGAAGCTCTAATGAAAATCAGCTAAAAGTAGTAAGTGAACTAAATATGAGACTAACTTTGGGAGTTTCTATGGTCCCATCGATGGGACTACCTGGGACTATCCAATCGATCATTTAACTATTAAAATGTATATAATAATTTGAATATTAACTATTATAGTGGTTCAAACACGGTAAGGTATGATGTGAGTTATTAGATAGTTGATGGGACCGGTCCCGTCAAAATTAATGACGGCATCATAGAATTTCCCAACCAACTTTATTAGATGTGAAAACCATCATATGAACTGAAATAGCCATGAATTCCTTAAAATTTTATATCAATGTGATATTAGAATGAAAATATATATTTATGTGTATGCTTAGTAATATAATAAATGAATGTGTTATTTTATATGTGATTAGTAATGAATTAATATTATTGTTGGATGTTTATAAATGTTTGTATAGTATAATAAATGTGTGTCTTTTTGCAAGTTAATAGGCATATGTTATGTTTAGAATTTAATTAAATTGCTTTTGAATTTGTTTAAAACATGATAGAATTTTTGGCTAAATTTAGACCCACTTTTTGAGCTTAAATTTAATCCAAATGCATTTGGAATTTTCCCAAATTAAACCTAGGACAAATATACCCCTAATGACAATTGTTGGATGAGTATTGGCTTGATTTTGAGCAAATTAAGACCCTCCTTTGGCAGCCTCAAATTTTCATACGAATTT
This sequence comes from Combretum micranthum, assembly GCA_024138025.1. Taxonomy (NCBI): domain Eukaryota; kingdom Viridiplantae; phylum Streptophyta; class Magnoliopsida; order Myrtales; family Combretaceae; genus Combretum; species Combretum micranthum. The sequence continues at coordinate 83,209 of JAMXBD010000506.1, forward strand.
CATCTTCTTTCTTTCTTTCTTTTCTCAATCCAAAAATCTTAAACCTTAAGCCAAGGTTTACTACAAGCTTAAGGATTTGAATAACATTCCAAGCCAAGATTCACTCATGTGAGTTTAATGCAACCTTTATTTTTCATTTCATGTTTTATAATGTGTTGTTTGTAAATGCTAGAATAGATGTGATTTTGAGGTGATGTTTGGTATGAGATTTAATTGGTGCATGAATGATAGTTTGAATGGGATTAAGTGGCTAATGGAGTGGTAATATGTATCTCATAGGAGTATTGAAGTGTGGGGATGATGTTATAGAAAATTGAAGAAATGAGTAGTTGATATATGAATTTGAAGTATGATTAGTGATTTGATGATTAGAAGTAGAATTCATGTTGTTAGGATAGCATTTGGATCATATAACAAGCTTTAGAAAGTTTGGACTAAGTTTGGAAAATTTTTAAGAAATGATCAAAGTGTGGAAAAACAGGGGATTTCAAAAACAATTTTCGTATATGTTAAAATTTGAACGTACGCCGGCATCTGGGGATTCTACACCGCCGGCATAGAGACGGTGTAGAAAGCCCATAGAATCAATTTTCCAACGTCGTTTGTTACGCCGCCGGCTTTTACGCTAAAGATTTGCCAGCGTCTGTTCTTCAGAACGTACGCTGGCAATTTGAGTCTCTACACCGCCGGCATAGAGGCGGCGTTGAAAGCCCACAGAATCAAATTTCTTAAGACCGACCGAACGCCGCCGGTGTTCTTTCATCCATATTGTACGCTGGCTGCTTGAAATCAACGCCGCCGGCGTATGTTTCAAAGCTGCCCACGTACCTAAGTAAGCGGATGGCTTAGACTTCTCTGGATGTTTTTGAAACTTTGGGTTTTTGATTCAACGCCGGCTAAAGGCCGCCGGCATAGGAAGCAAAGGCTGACGGCGTATCCTTGAACACTGCCAGCGTTGGAAGTGTGAATTTTCAGGACATTGAACACCGGCTCAACGCCGCAGGCGTTGAGTGCCGGCGTATCTCCTGTGCTTTTGAATTTTAAGAACTTTTTCTAAAATTTTCCAAAGTTTGTTATTTGAGTAATTAAGTATTGGTTAAGCGATCTAGGGTATATTAGGATGTTTAAATGTTTTCTTGTGACCTTTATTAATTTATTTGGATTTCTTTGATATGTTTATCTTTCATATTAGTTAACTAGTACTTAAGCTAAGTGTGAATTTATTATTGATTTAAACAGTGATAGATCCTCGCCCAGTCAACTCCGTTAATTCCCGAGCTATATCAGGTACACAGTGACTTGCTTGACTCTTTGCTAGGGTAGGCATCAAGATTAAACTACCTAAAAAAAATAAGAGAATACTATTGTTATTTATGTGTTGATTGTCGTTGTTTGCCGTTGAATTGGTTCGGAGAGCGGCACCCTGCTCAGATTGGGGGCAGGGTACTTTTTCGTTAACGGTTAGAATGGTTTAGGAGATATGAGTATCCGAGTTGCTCATATCAACCCCCTGAGCGTCGTGAAGCGTTACTCAGGAACCCTTGGTATTACGGGCTATGCTGGAAGGTGGGGCTGCCTAGTCTGTATGAACAGTAGGGACTACTCAGGGAGGCGGACGTAATATTAGAACCTTGTTGTCCGGAGTTTGAATACTCCCGTGTTGTCTTATTAATTAAAGACTTATTAATGAATAAGCGATTGTTGCATAATGCATCTAGCCTAAGAATGTGTGATTCACTTCGCATTTGTATTCGTTACTTGTGTACTGGGCCTTTGGCTCATATTTTATCTATTTCAGGTGATGATTCCGATGAGTTCTATACAGGTATGGGGTACGGAATGGACTTCGAGGATTTTCTTGATGGGATGGAGGATTAGAGATGACCATGGACTCAATGGACCTTATGAATATAATAGATTAGATGACATTCTTTTTGGTTGAGGGTGTAATTATTGTGTTAGTAGAATTGCGTTTTAAGAATTTTGGTTAAGGCTTATAACGAGCCTTTGGATGTAATATGTATATATGTATGTATGTAGTTATTTAGAAGTAGAGTTATTTCTGCTGCTAATATCTATGTCTTTTGTCATATAATATCTTATAGAATTAGATAAACAATTACTCAAACAATCCCTTTAGGTAACCTTACATATAATCTTAGGGGTTATATGTGGTTGGGGATCCGTTATCTCCTATTTCAAATATAAGGGTGATAGCGGGTCCTTACATGAACATAATAATAGTAAACTAAATAATACGAGAAAGATTATAGTTAAAAAAGGAAAAAAAAATCATCAAACTTAGTGTGTACGAATACTGACGCAGCGGAATACGAAAGGAACAATCGCAAGACATTGATTCGCGCACGAATACCCAGCTTGTGATCTTCAAATACCAATTGATTCTAAGAATACCTTGATATTTGGCATCAAAAATCGAAATCTATTCAAGATGATGAATTCTGGAAAAAGAGAGAACACTCTCAATAAAATTTCATTCAAAACAAATCTAATCTGTCTCTTCTGTAACCCTAGAATATATAATATGCTATTTTTACCAAAAAAGGAAACTATCTAAATAATACCTAGGGCGAAAACAAATGAACGGACGAGATTAATGCCACAGACGGCATATAAAAAAGATTATCCAATAAAAGATAAGACATAAAGAAAAATTACTAAAAATAGTAAAAACGCGGTTTTGACGGCCTAAACGAAGGAATTTGGCCGAAACCGGCTTGGGTCACGAGCAAAGCTGGTGAGTTTTGTTCGTTGGATCGTTTCCCTTCAGAATATGGTCCCGCTCGGTAAAAATCCAAAACTCCCAAAATTACGAAACTGCCCTTATCATCAAATCCTGTGCCATTTCTCCAAATAGTTATTTGCTATCCTATCCACTGCATCAAATACCAATAATAACAATGATAATGATCTTTTCTTTATTTGATGATATGGGAGCTTAGCAACTAAATGGAATATATTAAGTATAGTATTTTTGTTTTTTTTCAATATAGTGTAGTGGCAATAATTGTAAAGGAAACTAAGGAAGATTTTTGGTAATTAAATTGAAGGTCTTTGGCAAGCGTAAGTATGGAAAAGTTATGTTGCTATAGTTAAATGTGTATTTAACATAATCTATTGCGAAATTTAAAATGACTCGTAATAGTGTGATGATGATGAATGGTCAGAAGTGAAAGGGAGTAGTTGGCAACATAAGGATAAAACAATAAGAACTATTGAAGGAAAATAAAGTTAGTAAAGATCTTAAATAGACAAAAATTTTCTTTTGAAGAGGTAATAGATAGATAAATGGAGTTGAATAGAAGGAATTAGTGACATGATTAAAAGGCAGAAAAATCTTATTAAAGGGTCAATAGTGTAAAATGTGATTGTTGGCTTAATATACATGAAGCTGTAGACATGGAGGTAAAATGAGAGAAATCATTACTAAAGAATATATGAGAAGAATTTTGGGATAACTAGCATAAATAAGAGAATAGCTAAATCTTATAAAAGATATGGAGGTAAATGTGGAACAACTATTACAAGATGGAGAAGTAATTTAAGTGAGTTATAAGGTATGATAAATCCAAGAATGATGGGCATTAATGACAACCATACTAATATATGATGATTAGTTTTACGATGATTCTTAGAAAAGTCGATATGAACCATGGATATCAATTGCCATATAATGTAGCATTACAGTTTTGAAAAACATTTGGAATAACAAAAATGATAAATGAAAGTTATAGATTAACTATGTGTCTAACAATTGTGGTAAAACTAGATTGAACTAATAGAAATATAGATACCATAATATCATTTGAAACGTCAGAACAATGTGTCATTTGATCTTTAGAGTTGAGATTGAAAATTACAAATTCTAAAATTTTCATCTTTCTAATTATTATTTAAGGAATTTTGAGGTGACTATGTACTGAAGAAGATTTAATGGAAATAGTGGTAGTTAGAGATAAAATACAATGATCGATATTGCTAATGAATTGGACTGATATTCCTAAAGTGCACCATATGGTTATTTTGAAGGATCTGCTAGTGGGTTTATGAGTTAAGGAGATGTAAGATACGAACAAAAGAAGATCTTTTGCTATGAAATAGAAAGAAGAAGAGCAGTAAAATACCAAATCTAAGTAGAGAATAATCACATACTATTGAGAAAAAAGATGAATTTGTTGAGTAATGATTATAAAGACAAAGTGGATTTGGAAACTGAATATCAAGGAAAAATTGGAACACTAGAGGTAATAATGTCAAAGGAAGGTTTAGAATTCATTTCAATGATTAAGAAATATTTACTTAAGGCTATAAGTGTAAATTATGAGTTCCCTTGCTTATAATGATGACAAATTAAAAGGAAGGATATTATGATTTGAGAAAGAGTGTGGAAACGATATAGTTAATTAATAAATGTTTTGGGATTTGATTAATGATGCAAATGACATAAATTAGCTTTGATATAGAACAATAGTGGTAAAACTAAGTTGAATTAATAGAAGTGCAAATGACATAGTTTCATTAGAAGCTCTAGGTGAATGTGAGGTTTGACCTTTAGAATTTAAGGTTGAAAACATAGTTATAAAATTTTCAACTTTCTAAATGTCGCTCGAGGAATCGATTTGGAGATTAAGCGCAAGGGAGGTTTTCAACCAAAAAGATAATAAATAAAAGCAAGATTTCATGATGGGCATTGCTAATATGTTAAACTTATATTCTTAAGGTGTATCATGTAGTTATAGAGGAAGAAAACCTAACATGAGCAATGAAGGTTATGAGTTATAGAGATGTCAACTGAATTATATTCTAGTTGGAAGATATATTCATGTGAATAACAGGGAAAAAGTTTTGGAAATAAATGGATATGGTGTAAGGAATCAGTAATTGAGTAAAAATAACTCAAATGCAGAAGAGTGGAAGGAAACATGGATTAAAAGAGTCGAAAACAGGATAAAAAAAGTTAGAGTAGAGGTTGAAAGTTTTTTAAGGAGGGAAGAAATATAAAATATATTATAATGAAGGGCAAAAGAGTGTGATTTTACCAATTAATAGTAGGGGCAATTTTGTCACTCCTATTAAAATATACATAATTATAATAAAACCAGATTGTTTGGCAAATTATTGATCATAAACTTCTGTGATGTTGGGCAGTTGATGTCTTGAGATTATATTAAATGTTTTGGTTCAATTTAAAGACTAAGTTTCTTTCCCATCTTTAGGTTAGGTTTGAGTTGGCTTTTAATTATGCCATCTATACGTTGAAGTATTTATTCGAAATTATGATCATTGATAAGGCAATCTTTAATGTGAGGTTGGAAGTATTTAATGTATTTATGGATATTAGCAGGTGTTTAAGCCTTAGCGTATCCCCTTCTCATGAAGATTCGTGGTGGGATAATAGCACACTAAGTTTTGGGCATTATAATTTAATTAAGGCAAAATTTTTAGTAGAGGAATTGGACAATCTTTAGAAAAGGAAGTGGACAATATTGAAGTGATAATTCTTGAAGTAATTTCAAAATATATTTTGAAGATATGAAATCTGATAGTGTTGTAAATATAAATTAGAAATATATGAAAATTATTTTACTTTCTTAACAATATTATTTCCTTTATTTATTTCTTTTCATATTCTGGCATTTTAGCCATTGATAAGTCCCTAATGGAAACCTATAAGAATTATCAGTGATTGAATATCAATAAAGTTTTTCCTTGATGAAGTTTGATCTATGTCAAAATTCTATTCTTATTAGTCTCTTTTTTTTTAAATTAAAACGAGTTAAAAACTATTTAGTATATTTATGAGTCATATCAAATAGGTTACGGATAACTTAATGTTTCATAAGTGATATTCAAAGGAGTAGACCATTTTTTAATTGTGTTTTTATCCAAAATATCCAAGATGGTTGCTTCTTATTGAAATTGGTGACTATTTTACCAAGACATATGTAGGCATTAACGATCTTCCTCTTAAGCACATTGCTATAGGTCCTACTACAGTGTCACCGAAGTATGAATTAAAGTTTGCAAAATCTAATGCATGGATTAATGATGAATAGTCCTACTAAAAAATGATCAAATCTACTTATGTACATATGGAATCTATGCTGAAATTGATCTAGAAGATTTTGTATTATTCAAGAAGTGATTAATTAAAATAAATAAATACTTAAAAAATGAGGAACAAAACACGGTCGCTTAAGCATAATGCATGTTATTGGAGAATAAGGGTTCGACAGCAAAAGTTGTAATCGACCCTAGCTTAGTCAATGGTTAGGGAAAACTCAAGGCTAACTAATGGTTGACTAAATCATTAGAAGCATATACTCACTAAAAGTGTAAAACTATTCAAAATTACATTGGTATTAATTATGCTTAGAATAGCAATGGTTCTATTATAAAGTGTTTTTATGGCTTGTTATGTGATGTTTAGCTCAAATTGGTTCTTATTTAGCTCAACACATATTTTTGTTCAATTGATGTTAGTAGTTTGAAAAAAGATCCATGCCAGTGACCGCAAATGGCATGGTACTCATTCGGTTAAAGGTGTTTGTTGAGCTTAGGTTTTAATTTTTTATTCAATTTCTTTTAATCCAATGTATATGAAACCTAACCTGTCTGGCATAAACCCTTAGTTAAGAATTAAAGGATTTTTTTTTTTTTGAAAAATTTGGATTCACCACTAGATTAAAGTCGGGAAAAAAAATCAAATGAGGGTCAATTGGTAGGTTGACCCTAATTTATCTAGAGATATGCGAAATTTTTTTTTCTTTAAAACAATAATTAGAAATTACTAAGTCTGAGGGTTATCATATCAAAACTATAACGCTACCACCTAAATTCTATAATTATAATTCATTCCCTTAACATTCTTATTTAAGATATATACAAAGAATTAGTCAATTTTATCAAAATTTACAAAGTGACATTCCTTACATGCTATTATTAATTAATTTACAAAAAGCGTAACTTTATTTGCAAGAATTATCCAAATTACATCAAGTAGGACAAAATAAAATTTTTACATGTTTTAAGTTATCTGTTAGGTATCTATTTACCAACTATTCGGGATCAGACGGTACGTAATTCTTTTAAGAAAAAATAATTTGTTGTTTATTTTGAATTTTAAAATTCTTCTTACAAATTCAATTCATTCAATTTTATTAATTTTATGAAAATTTTTTTATTATAAACCCTAAATCTATCAATCTGGATTTTGACAATTTTATGAAAAATAGATTTTTCTAAGTAATAAAAAAATTGAACAAGAAACTATAAATCATATCAATTCAGTTTAAATGTTATTACAAATCAAATTACAATAAGGGATATCAATTTTCAACATATTGATCAAGATAGATTAAATTTCATGCATCATCTTAATTATAACAAAATATCAATTTACGCTATTATGAATATGAATGATGAAATATTTACAAGATTCAAAGTTTCTAAACATCACTATATCATAAGATGTTACTACTTGCCAATTACAAATTTAACTCAAATTAAAAGTATTATACATTGATATCATGACCTTAAAAAAAATTCCATGGTATGTTATTAAATCAAGGTATCAATATAATACATGTATCATGACAAAAGTCACATATTCATATCAATAAGATATTAATAGAACGTATCATAGTTAAAATTGGAAAGTTTAGAAGATGTACTAACATTAAGGTAAAAGTTTATGGAGATTATTTGCACTTTCCTTTATATAGTGTTAGATTATATAATGGTAGTATTTGGATATAAAAACTGGGAAAGATAAAGAAATCGGAAAGTGTAGTATAAGGAAAACTAGACAATACAATTCTCATGTAACATGCTTGGTATGTATAGCACCATGGATTTTGTGTTGTTTTTTAGTATATAAACACAAGATGCTATATTTTAATAATTATACTCTTAATTGATATATTTATTTAATCAATTTTTATGTTATTTAATAAGTACAATTTAATTTAAGTTAAGTAAGAACTCTGAACGTGAAAGAGACAATGGTAAAAATAAGGCCATAGAGACTGTCACATCATCACAGGTACCCTAGCAGTATCCATGCACCATGTAACCAATTGGAGTAATGGTCATACAAAACCATTTGACGCATCTAGAAAGACACATGAGTATCATATAACTGGAATGCCTCGTGTTGTAGACAATTTAACAGGATCAAAAGGCTGTTTAGAATAAGAAATACATTGCATACATATAATTCACATACAAGAATAGCATTACATATCTCTTACATCATGTTCTTAACTATCACATCAAAACTATATAAACATTGTTCTTAAATTGTTCTTTACACAAAATATTATTTTATTGCTTCTATCCGAGTCTTGTCTCATTTTCTAAAATACACTAGCTCCAACTTTTATATGTAGATCAATCCTAATAATCTGTATAACCACACAACTCTATAGGAAGGCAGTGAATAACCAGATCCTAACACGATATAATTAATGTCAGACAAGTTTAATTAATAAATATATGCAATGCAATAATCAATTATATGTCATAAATACAGTTTGAATGACCATAATCTAAACCAATAGAGATTTACGCTCTCTCTTTGGGGTTGAAGATTAGTTCTAGTAATTTCACGCTGAGGAGAGACTGAGAACTAAGGAAGAAGAAGTTGTTTTGAAACTCATTTGTTATTTTACATATATTTATATAAGCATTATAATTCAACGTAACCTCAGAACTTAGAAACGTCACTAGTTATTACCTACATAATGTCAACACCATAGATGACATCCTTCTTTGTCTACTCAGTTCCCATGGAATCGATAGAATAGTGTAGCCTTCCATAGAACCAAATTTTCATTTTACTCACTAGAAAAACTCAGCATTACCATAAAAACCAAGATGCTAATACATGACATGAATACCCTTTAAATGCAAGTTATGCAGTCGTGCAATGCATGTTTATTTCATTTAAGGTTAGTTGAGGTTTATATCAAATTACTTAGTGACCATACAATTTTCAAAAAATCATTAATGCACATTACACAATTAGTACCAAGCGAAATGTTCTCACTTATGATATTAAAGTTTGTCATTCGTCCAATCACCGTACAACATGCATTATTCTCATCCCCATACACAACTAGTTACAATTGTAATTAAAACTAATGTCACTATATTATACACACAAACAATTAAAAGTTTTTTTTTTTTTTTTTTTGCCGAAACAGTGTGAAAAGGTTAGAGTTACTCACATGTGCATCATAGTTATCTATTGGGAAGTTTAAATCTTGACTTATAGACCCTATAAGATAATAAATACATTTGCTAAGTGTATAACTAACAAGAATTTCTATTAATGCCTTAGTGTCTTAGACTTATGTCTTAACTTACTTAGTTTGTTTGTCTTTTAGGAGTTAGAAACTACTACAAATAGGACAATTTTGCTATAAAACAAATTTGAAGATCTGGGTCAAGAAATCTTAAGAAAAAGTCATATTTCTGAATCACAGGGTGAATCATGAGTGCTACAGTAACCATGATTACACAGGGTAATAAAACATAGTCATTGTATAACTCTCAGCCTAAATCGCAAGGTCAATGGCGAGCACAGTCTAGGCCGTGGTTAAAGTCGTGGCCAAAAGCAATTCCACTCTATTTACTTAGCTTCTATGTGGTTATAAACTATGGGGTGATTCGATCGCAATTTTCATCATGCTCAAAACAACAAACTCGGTTTATTCCACTTTACAAACTAACTTTTCTTCGATCTAAAACACTATTAAAGCATGGCTAGAGAAGGACTTAACATAACTATAACTAGCAAATCTACTAGTTAAGCTTAACTCTATAAGTCTTTCATATTAACTAGAAGTTCAAATATGAATTTTTTGTGTAGTTTTTCAGTATTTTTACTTTGAACTACCATATTTGTATTTGTTAAGTAAAGTTATACTTATTATAAGTTTTTAACAATTATATTACAACACTTAGACATGGTCAAAGTTACCAAATAAGTTTACAAATGTTTCTATTATCCTTAGTAAGTTCTATTTTAGTTCATTAACCTAAGATATCTGCTAAACTTAGTGTTTTACTTTGTAACAATAAAATATGATTATACTAGTGTGCATAACAAAGAAAACTTATAGTAATTTTAAAAATAGAACTTACCTTAGTTTTATTGATGTTTTTAGCATGATTGCTTTACATTTGAAGTGGTATTTGAGATGTGATTTCTTAAAATTTTCTAATATTGAAAGTGAGGGTTTGAAGAGGTAGCTTATGTCACGCTCAAATGGTACCTTAAACATAACAGTCCGCCATACTCAATATTAAACTTAAGCATGACAACCTTAGTTATTCCCAAAATCTTCGATATTAAGTGTAAGGCATGCTCTCACAAATTTAGAGGACCATACTTTGAAATATGAAGTTTAAGAAGATACAATAACAAATTAAAAAAGGGAATTCATAATATTCATTCATTCATAATAATTGTTTACAAGTCTTAGGAGCATTTGCCCGGAAAAATAACTATAATCTATTATAAGAAATTTTCTATGAAGTCTACATCCAAACTAATGCAAAACTTCATTTAAAAATTCCTTAACCAAAAAAGGGAAAATACTAGCTGCAGGGTCCACGTGGCCTCAACCACAAATACTTAAATTGCAAAAGATATCTATGGGGTATAAGCTAATAGGCTTAGTGAGAATCATTTCCATAAGCTAATTCTTGTGTAGTGAAAATTTAAACAAGTTATTTAAGCATTCAAGTGAAATGCAACATACACGTGAGCAAGCAAGGCATATAGTTTTCCGGGAACTATGTGTTGAATAGATTTATGCCCTCCATTCGGGGTTTGGTGATAAGTAATCTCAAAATGAGTAGTTTTAATTAAGTTATGCTTTCGATCATTATCGCCAATCATATTAATTCTACTCGGGTTTAGCCATGCGTTCGGATTACCACCAAGCATTGGTTTAGTTCGAGTCGCCAAGCAATCGCTTTCGATCTAGCTGCCAAGTGTTGCTTTCAACCATGCTACTATCTTTTTCACCCAATGATAATAACCCATGCAATGTGACTACTTCGTGGTATGCATGAATCAATTTATTTAAGATATTATAGCATCATTATTATCAATTTTTAAGGTGATCATAGAATCTCATACATATCAAGTTCTATACTAAAACAAAAAATTACTTACAATCAATTCTCGCATCGATATTCTTAGAATTCTTTCAACAATTTTTGCATACATATCAATTTGTCTTTCATTAATTCTAGTGCGACTAAACTACAAATACAATCAAGTAACGTATTTAAGGAAATAAACTCACGTTGCCATGGCGATACTTCTTCTAAATGAATGAGTCGATCAAATAATCCACTTAGTTGAAATAATCCCTAGGATACGGGTATTTTCCTCGGGATCACCTAGTTAGAAAAATACCTGAAATGAGTATTTCTTGATAACTTTCTTGAAATTTGACAAAACTATGTCATAAGAACGTTGAATTTCGCATAGAAGATAATTCCAATTTAAAATGGCCATAACTTAATCATTTTAACTGGAAATTGCGCATATAATATACCAATTTCTACCTATTCAAAAAGATCTATCCATTTCTAAAACTATTTTCATCAAACTAGGTCATTTAGGCTTTTAAACAGTGGTGATCAGGTTCACTACAAATTTTTCCATCCTAAAAGCATTTTTCAAACATTAAATCATCTAAAAATTGCTTTGATAAATACTTAGTTATCTATATAGTTAAGAAATTCCTTTTTATATATTATAGCTCATATTTCATCCATGCTTAAGTGTTTGTTGTCCAACAAAATTCTTTATAAAACAATGTTAGTTAGAAGTTTAAAAAAACCATAGAAATCCATTTTGTAAATTCTTTAAAATGAAATTGATTCTTTTGTTTCCAAAGAATTATTTTATATTTATTTTACTATTTTCCTTAATGACTTTTTAATGAAAAATAAATTTCTCTATTTCCCTTTTACAAATTTTCAATATTAGTGTCACTTTTTCTATTAGTTTCCTATACAATTTTTCTTTAACCATTACTAAAAAAATCTTGGTTTGAAAACTCTCATTCCTTTCTTTGGGGTTTCCTTTATATTATGTTTTTATGGAAAAACATTTTTAGTATCAAAAGTCATTTTCTTGGAAAACAAATTAATATAGAAATGATTTAAGAAAACTTTTCAAAATAAAGGTAGCTTTAAAATTATAGTGAGTTCTTCCTAAAGGTTTGAAAAGAATAGATTTATTTTTATTAAATCATAGATTCTAGATTTCATATAACCATCTTTAGGTGATAAAATCTCCTTTTTGTAAAAAGTATAATTGAAGCTTTAAAGTTTGACAACAATCTTTATTTGCATGATCATAAGAATACTAGCAAGCAAATGTAATATAACTAATAATAAATAAAGTCAAGTATTGGGAGTCTTAGCTTTCGCAAGGCTCTCAGGACTAAAAATAGACTAGTCCCTATAAGAAAAAAAAAATAAAAGAGAGAAAATTGTTTTGACTTGATGAGGACAAGTCTAAGACTAGAGACTAGTCTTAAAAAACATGAAATAAATAAATTGCAAAGAAGGAAAATAAATAAATTGCTTTGCATGAAATTAAATAAATTGCAAGTGAGATTATATGCTCTAAAGAATATATATATATATATATATTTATATGTAGATACATAATTATATTTAGTTAGATAATACAACAATAATAAAGCAAAGTAAGATAACAACATAAATATATAAATAGATATTCATGAACAAGAACAATACATGAACATAGTGTAGCTTCCATATCATTAAGTTTTAGGAAACTCACACCATGGTCATATAAAGTTACATGACATGATAAGAATAAACATATAAAGAAAATTTTACTTAAAGAGAATTTTGGAATAATATATGTGAATGGGTTTTGTGTATGTGGAAGGGGTTTAAGAGTATTTTGGGAGAGTTTTGAGAGTATGTGTGAAGAGAGTTTTGAGATGATAAATTTAGAGAGTTTTGGTAGTGAATTTGTGGGTATTAAATATGTGAATGAAGTGAAAAAGGATGGGGGTATTTGTAAAAAATGAGGAGTGAATTTTGAGTGATTTAAATAAAAAAATAGGAAAAAAAATTTGACAGAGAGAGAAAGGGGGGGCGCCGATCATCTTGAAGAGAGAGAGGGAGAGATGATATTTTTTGTATTTTTGTTAATTAAATGTAATAATAAGAAAGGTAGATATGATATAAAGTTACGGAAAAGGTAAAAAGTAAAGATAATAGATGTATAGAATGTAAGAATGGGGGTTAAAAAAAGTAGAGATAAATGAATAGTATAAAATAGTAATGAATAGTATAATGTAAAGTAGATATGACTAATAAAATACCGGTAGTAGGAAAATACACGTATAAATGTGATATATGATATTTTTACTTACCGAAAAATGATAAAACTGATATTTTCGAAAACCTTATATTTTTACGAGTGTAACGGTATATCTGAAATATTTTTACTATTCCGAGCCTCGGGACACGTTTTTCAAGAACTGTATTCGTTCGGATCTAAAACGGATTACGATTTTACTAATCTGATTTTTTAAGCTTTCTTATGTTATTACAAACTATTCCACATACTAATCTCTTACTTGCTCTCTTAGGGTTGTGAACACGGGATTGCCAGACTTAAACTGTTACATCTAACTAAGGTTTTGTTGATTTTAGGGTTTCCGTTTGATTTTTCGATTATGGTTTAAACTTAACCGATCATAAAACTTTAGGGGTTTACAGCTTATGCATTAGTTGTAAGTGTAGATTAGAGATTAGAAATTAAAAATGAGTGCTTCATAGAAAAATGACAACAAAAGAAGTTTGTGCTTATCTAATGTGGTGTTTGATAAAAGCTATTTTGTATTATTTTATTAAATTACATTAGTCTAGTGGATTTTAAAATATTTTGCATTTATTCTCTAGTGGTAATGACGTCTAGCTATTGTAAATTTGCAAATTACAACTGCTTCTTTTGCAAGAGAGAAAGGATAAGATAAACTTGGTTTGAAAATGTCATTTCGGCAATTAATACAAAAAACTTTATGAAAATTGATCAAGTTTACCCTCTTCCTTATAACTTACAGTAAAATAAATTTTGCAAGACCTTTTAGCCAGTGAAAGAAGTTTAATTGTAGATGATGAAAATTAAAGTCTAATATATATAATATGAAAAATTTATGATATCTGACATATATTGATTATTGTACAGAAAAATCATTAATTATTTCAAGAAATAAAATTAAATAAAGTTTATATTATAAATGGGTAAATTACACTAGAGGGTCACAATGTTTAGAGGTATATTCATTTTAGGTCATAATGTTTGGAAAAGTTCATTTTGGATCATAACATTTAGGGGGTAAGTTCATTTTTAGGTCACAACATTTGGAAAAGTGATTCATTTTGAGTCACAATAGACACATGTCAACAGGAGAAGGGTAACACATGTCAATAAGAGGGGGTGACATGTGTCAATAGGAGAAGGTGAAGTGAACGGCAGCATCATTGCTTTAAAATGGCAACATCCTCTCTTATATTTAATTACACATGAAACATAACTCGAGAAAAAGGAGGAAGTCGGTCATAAATCATGAAATCACGGCTTTTATGTAGAGACTATAATAGTCAATATAGAAGATCGCTTAATAAAGTCAATATCAACACCAAAGAAAATCAATGTTTATGGTAAGTTCAAATAGGGATTAGCATTTTAAGTGATTAAATAATAGGATAAACATTAAACTATACAAATAAAGGATCGGATACAATCCCTTATATGTTAACAGAGTTGTCACCAATCCCTTATTCCAATCACTTTATATAATATTTATCTCTGTTTTAAAATATTGATAACTTATTTAAATTTATTTCACACATTATTCCTCTCCTCTTTGTGAAAGTAAATACCCCCACCGTTTACAAAACTATTAAATAATTAATACATAATAAAAGTTTATAACTGAATAAATAAATTTTATACTTTATAAGGTTAAAAGCTATTAAAAATATAATAGTTCATCATCAAGAAAAAAATATATATCATGAGCCCAAAAAAATATTAAAATGAACAAATTGATTTTAATCAATATTCATTAAATAATAAATATCAAATGAAATCATATGAACATATAGTAATATTATTATATTTTTCTAAAACGGTTTAGTACGGTTTTACGGATTGATTTGGTTTACCTTCCAAACCAAACCATAAATTTACGGATTGGTTCGGATTGGAAAATTTTTAAACCAATCCATTAAAAAAAACCATATTTTTGGTTTGAATTGGTTCGGTTACGAATTGGTTTGGTTCGGTTGGTTTTTTTGCCTAACCCTATCAGTAACTGGTGACATGACAAAAAGATGTCATTATAATATATTTAAATAAGAAAAGAAATATTTGTTGTATTTTTACATTGATGAACAAATTATATTATCATGTTTGATGTAAGTAAGCTAAAAAGTCTATGAGACTTTTTTTTTAAGAAATTGATAGGTAAACTTCAATTAACATGTGTTGTGACGCCTTGCAACTCCATCCATTGAGATATTGTCTGCTTTGGCCACACACCACACGGTTTTATCTTTTTGGTGCCAACACCTCCTAGGGGGTCATCTCTCATGGGATTACTTTGCACAGAGCACGCTGAACTTTGGAGTTTCAATGAACTGCAAACCACTACACCAAAAGGTGACTCTGTCATTCAAGTTCCACTATCTATATATGAGGGGTATCGCATGTATACATACATACATATCTTAGCAATAAGATAATAAGTTTATTATTTAAGTAATATATCAGTGTACTAAGCATTGATAACCATTTCACAAAAAAAAAAAAAGTTTAAATTTTAAATTGCAAACATCATGTTATATATAACTCATATTGTAAGCATGTACATACACATATATAACATATTTTATATGACAAATGAATTATAATATATATGATACAAATTATGTATTTTAGCTTGTAGATTTTATATATGTATAAATATATTGTGTATATAGATATTATAAATATTCATTATACATGTTATGTAATATATATAAATTATGTTATATACATAAATATATACAATATACATTATCTATGTGTGTGATATACCTTATAGATTATATGCAATATTATGTATATATATAACGTTATGGATTATTTATAAATACAATGTATTTAACATATAAATTACATTTAGAGAATGAATTATATATAAATGGATATATTATTATATTTAATTTATTCCATGTTATATATAATTCATATTTTCTACATATTCTATATGTTGTATATATGTTTTATATATAATACTATGAGAAACTCGATAGCCAATCATTAATTTTGACAGGATCGATCTGTCAACTATCCAAAGGCAATACTCAATTATGATTGAACCATTAAAATAGTTAATATTCAAATTATTCTATTTATTTTAGCGGTTAGATGATTGGCTGGATAGTCACATCGGTAGGAATATAGAAGCTCCCATAAACTACACAACATATAAATTTATATTATTTATACCCAAATATCTATATATTTATATCATATGTTATATATAAGGCATATTATATAATACGGACACTTATGTATATGGCATAACATTTATGGGATGAAAAACATGTTTACTAACCCTAAAAAGGAAAATTACCTAAATACAAATTATATAATTTTAAATTATAAAAGTACCAACACAAAATCACATTTAGAATACGCAGTATCAGTATTAACAAATAGATTACATGAATAAGATGAGATTTAGTGATTGAAGTGCATCACTAAATCACATGTCACATATGCAATTTATATGCAAGTACATATATTGTATGTCATTTACGTAATTTTGCATCAATACTTTGATAATATTTTAATATAATTTGTATTTTGTGTAATTTTTAGGCAATCAATAATCATACAATTTTCTCACATTTATGTATTAGCAAGCAACATTATATATATAATTATATGCTATAGATATACAATATATATTGTATGTGTGTGTGTGGTTATATAATAGCAAACATATCAACTATATTTAGCATGTATATTATATGTATAACTTTATTTACTAAATATAATCTATATTTTATATATGTCATGTGTATGTTAGATATCTATGTATAGAGAGAGAGAGAGGATTTATGATATTTTAATATAGCATTGCTGATGATTGAGTCTAGTGACATAGTTTTTGTCTCACTTAAGTGTTAAGATAAAACGATGTAGACAAATAATTTTAACTTTTAAGGATATAATAGGATGGAATTAATGATTAATCTAAACCATTAGTTTTTAATAATCAATATCTTTATTCTTTAAGGCTTAAATAGAAGAAAATTAGGGAAACTTAAATAAATAGATCATATCTTTAGAAAATTGACTTAAATAAGGTAAGTTTAGAGAAAATGGGCAATTCCTTATACTTCAATGAAATATAAAAAGAAAAATCCCCCTACACCTCCCATCACTTTAAATCCACACACACAAACTTGTGCATATATACATTCTATATGCTTGCAAAGCATATTTGCCAAGTAATGTGCCAAATTTCGTCAAGAAAGTAAATATCAGATGTATCTTCTTGATTAATGGCATCTCTCCTACTTTTCTAAAAATTACAAAAAGTAGGATTGTTGCCATTGATTCAGAAATATATATGACCTTTTGTGTTATGATTCTTCTCATCCATGCCAATCAAAAGATTACACAACTAAAAAGAACACTTTGAATAAGTATTATGATGCAATACATACCTATAAATAAAAAATTTATCACAATTTCTAGCATAAAGTTTGATTGTGAAATTCCCTCTGCTTTTCTTGAATTAATAATTCAATATAAATAAATTAATAAGAGTTTTGTATACACTATGATGTCATAATGGGCTTGAACCATCTAAGGTCAGGGAAGCGATGCAAATTTAGAACTTGATTATTAAAGACATCTAAGAATTAATTATTTGTTTGGTTTATCTTTTTTTTTTTTATCATTTTTGCATCTTATTTTTATTATTTTTCAAACAGATATTTGTCAACAACTAAGTAAAGATGAAAAATAGATATTTTTAATCATAAACAAATCAAACAAATAAGATGTGATAATATATAGATAAAATATAGATGCAGATCAAATACAGATAAAAATTAGACAATCGAAACAGACTTTTAGCTGGCAAGATGTTATACCTAATACAAGTTCTATTTTATAACATATAAGCAGCAACATTTAGATGATGTAGCAATCCATACTAACCATAAAGGACTTCACATGCCCTCTCGTTGACTACCACATACAATCCATATGCCAAGAACAATATCCTTGCCATTCAACCGACTAAGAGTAGCCATACAAAGGCTTCTACAATTCTAAATGCACTTTAGAAATGAATTGCTATGTTTTGTTTCATAAAACTTTTTAATTTCAAGAATGCTAGTTATGGGTGTGGATAATCTAAAACTTTTGATAATCTTTCTTAGGATTCTTTAATGTTTATCCTCTTTATTTAAATCCTTTAAGTTTATGTTAATCATTATTGATTGTGTGTAAGTAACATTTCAGATTCCATAAGTATTGTTTCTAGTAAACCTGTGTAGTTATTTTACTAATTGTGAGTCAAAACTTGAATTCTTGGCCTGACAAACAAAATAGGTTATTACTTTAAAATGGCAACGTCCTCTCTTTTATATAATTACACATATAACATAACTCGAGAAAGAGGATGAAGTAGGCCATAAATCATGAAATCACAACAATCAACATAGAAGATTGTTTAATAGAGTCAATATCTACACCAAAGAAAATCAATATTTAGGGTAAGTTTGAATAGGGATAAACATTTCAAGTTATTAAATAAATGGGATAAACATTAAACTATTCAAATAAAAGATCGGACACAACTCCTTATATGTTAACAGAGTTGTCATCAATCCTTTAATCGAATTACTTTATATAATATATATCTTTGTTTTAAAATATTGATAACTTATTTAAATTTATTTCACACATTATTTACTCGATTATAAATCTCATAAAAATAAATTTTCTATTAATACCTACTCGATTATAAATCTGATAAAAATAAATTTCTATTAATATTTAGTGTTTTATATTTACGCAATTTATTTCTAAACGATTATTAACCACTCAATATACATTAAAGATCTAGTGGTTCACACTATATTTAAGTTAAAAAAAAAAAAAAAACTCAAGTACTATGGAGACAATGGTAAAAGTATTGCAGTTTAAAGCTTTTCAAAAAATGCTTCATCGGTCATGTGACTTGAGAATTTGTACCATCATCCTACGTTAATTTGTACTATCACTTAAGATTCCCATTGTCTAAAATCATAACTCAAAACAAAAACCAAATGAGGGACTAATACTTTTGTATAGTCCAGTGCCACAAATTTTGCATAACCAAATGCTTCCTATATTTTATTATATAAAAAACATTATATAATAATTTAAGATAAGTGCTTAACATCAAGATATGTTGTATACACCAAAGTTCTTTTACTTTTTTTAACTTTGAATGTTCAAATACTATAATGGTGGCATGATCTTAAATATTAGTTTTTATCACTTTTATAGTCTTAGTAAGGTGGCAAAAGGTTCTTTAGTGTTCCTACGTAATATCAAAAGCAAAAAAAAAAAAAAAATAAAAATGCATGACATTTGAGTGAATGATCTTGGAGAACTCACATAACATAAAATTATGTTTGCATATAAATGTGAGAAATAAATGGATATAGATACATATAATATAGTATTCCATTGTAAATAAGTTGATATTCAAGTTTTGACTCACAATTAGTAAAATAACTATGTTAAATAGAACCAATACTTATGGAATCTAAAAAGCTATTTACACACAATCAATAATGATTAACATAAACCCAAAGGTTTAAACAAAGAGGATAAACATTAAAGAATCCAAAGAAAGATTATCAAAAGTCTTAGTTTATCCACATCCATAACTAGCATTCTTGAAATTAAAAAAGTTCTATGAAACAAAACCTAGCAATTCATTTCTAAAGTACATTTGGAATTGTAGAAGCCTTTGTATGACTACCCTCAGCCAATTGAATGGTAGGGATATTGTTCTTGGCATTTGGATGGTATGTGGTAGTCAACGAGAGGACATGTGAAGTCCTTTTATGGATAGTATCGATTGCTACACCATCTAAATGTTGCCTTATATGATAATAAAATAGAACTTGTATTAGGTATAACATCTTGTCAACTAAGAGTCTGTTGGGATTGTCTAATTCTTATCTATATTTGATCTGCATCTGTGTTTTATCTGTGTCTTATCTGTATCTTATATATATCTTATCTGTTTGATCTATTTATGAGTAAAAATATCTGTTTTTCATTTGTATTTATTTATTGACAAATATCTGTTTAAAAAATGATAAAAATAAGATGCAAAAACGATTAAAAAAATAATAAAACAAACAACAATTAATTCTTAGATGCCTTTATCAATTAAGTCCCAAATTTGCATCACTTCCCTGACCTTAGATGGTTTAAGTCCATTATGACATTGATATTATATATTAAACTCTTATTAATTTATTTATATTGAATCATTAATTCAAGAAAAGCAGAGGGAATTTCACAATCAAACTTTATGCTAGAAATTGTGATAAATTCTTGATTTATAGGTATGCATTGCATCATAATACTTATTCAAAGTGTTCTTCTTAGTTGTGTAATCTTTTGATTGACATGGATGAGAAGAATCATAACACAAAAAGTCAGATATATTTTCTAAATCAATGGCAACAATCCTACTTTTTGTAATTTGTAGAAAAGTAGGAGAGATGCCATTAATCAAGAAGATACATCTGATATCTTTCTTGATGAAATTTGGCACATTACTTGGCAAAATATGCTTTGCTAGCATATAGAATGTATATATGCATGAGTTTATGTGTGTGTGTATATATATGGAGTGGTGGTAGGTATCTTTAAAGTGATAAGAGGAGTAGGGGATTTCTCTTTCTATATTCCATTAAAGTATAAGGAATTTCCCAATTTCTCTAAACTTACCTTATTTAAGTCAATTTAATAAAAATATTATCTATCTATTTAAGTTTCCCTAATCTTCTTCTATTTAAGCCTTAAAGAATAAAGATATTGCCTGGTGGATTATTAAAAACTAATGATCCAGATTAATCATTTATTCCCTTCCTATTATATCCTTAAACGTTAAAATTATTTGTCTACATCCTTTTATCCTCTTACGTAAGACAAAAACTATATCAAATTATCATAAATCATCTCTCTCTCTCTCTCTCTATCTATATATATATATATATAATATACACATAACATATATAAAATATAGATTATATTTAGCAAAAAAAAGTTATACATATAATGTACATGCTAAATATAGTTGATATGTTTACTATTATATAACCACACACACACACACACACACAATCTATATTGTATATCTATAGCATTGATATGTAACATAATATAATGTTACTTGCTAATACATAAATGTGAGAAAATTGTATGATTATTGATTGCCTAAAAATTACACAAAATACAAATTATATTAAAATTATTATCAAAGTATTGATGAAAAATTACGTATATGACATACAATATATGTACTTGCATATAGATTGCATACGTAACATGTGATTTAGTGATGTACTTCAATCACTAAATCTCATCTTATTCATGTGATCTATTTGTTAATACCGATACTGCGTATTCTAAATGTGATTTGGTGTTGGTAATTTTATAATTAAAATTATATAATTTGTATTTAGGTAATTTTCCTTTTTAGGGTTGGTAAACATGTTTTTCATCCCAGAAATGTTATGCTATATACATAAGTATTCATATTATATAATATGCCTTATATTTAACATATGATATGAATATACATATAGTTGGATATAAATAATATAAATATATATGTCGTGTAGTTTATAGGAGCTTCTATATTTCTATCGATGTGACCATCTAGCCAACCATCAAACTAGTAAAATAAATATAGTAATTGGAATATTAACTATTTTAATGGCTCGATCACAATTGAGTATCACCTTTGGATAGTTGATATGATTGATCCTGTCAAAATTAATGATGGGACTATAAAATTTCCCGTAGTATTATACATAAAACATATATACAACATATAAAATACGTATAAAATATGAATTATATACAACATAAGGATAATTTAAATATAATATATATCATTTATATAGAATTCATTCTCTAAATATAATTTATATGCTAAATACGTTGTATTTATAAATAATCCATAATGTTACATATAATCTATAAGGTATATCACACACATAGATAATATATTGTATAAATTTATGTACATAGCATAATTTATATATATTACATAACATGTATAACGAATATTTATAATATCTATATACACAATAAATTTATACATATGTAAAATCTACAAGCTAAAATACATAATTTGTATTATATATATTATAATTTATTTGTGATATAATATATGTTATATTTGTGTATGTACATGCTTACAATATGAGTTATATATGACATGATGTTTGCAATTTAAAGTTTAAACTTTTTTTTTTGTGAAATGTTTATTAATGCTTAGCACTGATATATTACTTAAGGAATAAACTTATTATCTTATTGCTAAGTTATATATATATATATATATATATATACACATGTTAATGAAGTTTACCTATCAATTTCTTAAAAAAAGGTATCATAGACTTTGTAGCTTAGTTGCATCAAACATGATAATATAATTTGTTCATCAATGTAAAAATACAACAAATATTTCTTTTGTTTTTTAAATATATTATAATGGCATCCGTTTTGTCGTGTCATTGGTTACTGACATCATATAAATCTTATCTCAATTTTAATTTTACTTTGTCATTTATCTAGAAATTAACATAAAGAATTTAAAAAAAATAGATTAAATATCCTTAGAAGTATGTATGGATAAATTTCTAAAAAAAACTATATCTTTATTATATTAATATCTTAGATTATGTTTTTATAACGAAGGTTATACTACTTATGGCTTATTCATTATCTGATGAAATTATAATAAATAATAAAAATTTTGATAGTTTTGGAAGGGGGTGAGGGTATGTTACTTATTTCACAAAGAGAGAAGAATAATGTGTCAAATAATTTAAATAAGTTATCAATATTTTAAAACATAGATAAATATTATATAAAGTGATTTGAACAAGGGATTGGTGAGAACTCTGTTAACATATAAGGAGTTGCATCCGATCCTTTATTTGAATAGTTTAATGTTTATCCCATTTATTTAATCACTTGAAATGTTAATCCTATTTGAACTTACCATAAACATTGATTTTCTTTGGTGTAGATTGACTTTATTAAGCAATCTTCTACATTGACTATTATAGTCTCTACATAAAAGCCGTGATTTCATGATTTATGGCCTACTTCCTCCTCTTCTCGAGTTATGTTTTATGTGTAATTAAATATAAGAGACGATGTTGCCATTTTAAAGCAATGACCTATTTTGTGTGTAACCCCCGAATTTTTCAAGAATGATTTTGGAATATCGAATCGAAACACTAAAGACTAACCCAAGTTGAAACCGAACCTTAAACAATTTCAATCACGAGATTTCATAAGAGATTCTTCAATAAGAAAAAAGAAAGTTCAATAATCGTTCGGCACAAAACTCGAACACCAGACAATCCATCCATTTGATCCTTAATGTAAACCATTAAACCTTAACCTTAGTCAAACCAAAGTTTCAAAAGTCAACAAAGATTAAGACAATCTAACAGTTTCAACTCTAGCGAACCTTCGCTCTCAAACCCTAGAAAACGAAATTGAGTTAATGGCTTATAATAATTCGTGATAATATAGAGAAGTATAAAAATATCAGATTCACAATTTTCTAGTGTCTTTCGGATCCGAATGGGATCAGTTTTTGAAAACCGTGCCCCAGTGCATCGGATAGTAAAAATATTCCTATAATACCATTAGAATAATAACAATATCAGTTTTAGAATTTTTTTTATAACTAAAAATATCAGATATAGCTCGTTTACGCGTATTTTTATTACTATCGATATTTTATTTGTCTAGTCTATATTCATAACATTATTTCTACTATTTATTACTATTTCACTATCTCTACTTTTTCTTACACATATTTCTTACTACCTACATACCTATTTCTTACATTTTTACATTTTTAACACAACTTTATTCACATCATACCTTACACATTACTTCTTTTCATTACAAAAATACAAAAAATAATCAAAAACTATCTCTTTCTCCTTCATATTACCGGCCTCCCTCTCTCTTTCCTCTATATTATTTCTTTTTCAATTTATTTTATTACATCAAAATTTCACTCCAAAATTCTATAAATACCCCATCCCTCTTTCATTCATTCACACATCCATTTTACATATCAAAACTCTACTAAAATTCTCTCTCAAAACCTCTCTCCAACAATCCTCTCTCAAAACATTCTCTATCAATTACTACTATTCAAGAAAAGAATAGCAAAAACACCACCCATTCATCTCTTTTCAAAATCCTCCATCCTTAGGTAAAATCCTACCTATATCTCTTTATCATGTTCATATAACTTAGCATGAGCTTAGTGTATGTTTTTTAAATTCATATGAGTTAAAAAAGCAACAATATGTTCATGTTTTGTTTTTGTTCATGTTCATATTTTACATTATGTTATTATGTTTGTTATTATTGTTATTATTATTTTTGCTCTAATCTAACTTCTATATAGTATTATGTATACTATGTATATATATTTATTTAGAGCATATAAGCTCACTTGTTATTTATTTATTTTCATGCTTTGCAATTTATTTATTTAATTCATGCAATCTATTAAGACTAGTCTTTCTAGTCTTAGATTGTCCATATTAAGTCAAAATGATTTTCTTTCCTTTCTTTTCTTTCTTTTCTTTTGGGACTAGGCTATTATTAGTCCCGGGTTGCCTTGATGAAGCTAAGCTCCCATACATGATCAGGATACCTTGATGAAGCTAAGATTTCCAATGCTTGACCATATTATTATTATGTTTATTTGCTTACAAGTATTTCTTTCTATCTTATTATGTATTATTGTTACTTTTACATGGCTACATAATCATATTCATGCATGATTAGAATGTTGTTGTATTAATAAAAAATAAAAATGGGTCCTTTCATAAGCAAAAAGGAGTACACTAGATTTCTTAACAAAGGAATTTTCAACCAAAGATCTAAGTTTTGTTTTTAATAAACTCTTTTCAAAAGATAAGCTAATCATAAATTCTAAAAGAAGTAGTAATGAAGATTTCTTCAAAATAATAAAAGGAACTCATTTCTTTTAGTTCCTTTTATAATCAAACTAAATACTCCATAAAGATAGAATTTTTAGCATTTGAACTTAAGATTTTAACTCAATCATACCTTTTATAAAACTTAAATAGGTTCGCTACAGACTTCGAAAATCATATACTAAGAAAATTTTTATACAACTTAATTATTATATATTGTTATTCTCTTTTCAAAGTTAAAATAAAATTCTTACTAAGTTTTAATATTGACAATTCTTATTAGAAAAGTTTTTCTTATAAACTTATCTAAAAAGAATTATTCCACCACTCGATAAATATTAGGAATAAAACAAGTTTTTCAAATCAAGACAAAATTAACTCACTATTTTAGAAACCAACTTAGAAAAATAAAATTTGTCAAGAAAGTAAAGTTTAAAGGTAAACTTATTTTCTAAAGAATAAAAAGGATATAAAAATGAGAGGAAAACATACATTTAACACAACTCTAAATACTTGATCACACCAACAACTTAAGGAAAATTTTGAAAAGCTTGTTTTTCAATCACTAGAAGTAAAGTTAGTAGATAACTTAAAGAACCAAATTTTTGGGAATTAATTTACTTTTGAAAAGTGAGCAAATGAAGTTATAATAGGAAAACACTTACTCAAAAGAACCCAAGTATATTTTAGTTTTCTTTCTAGCAATTTAAAAAAGAGAAATTTTCAAAGTTTCATCTTTTAAAAACTCTTAAAGAAAAATTGTTTGTGAAATATCAATATTGAGTCAACATTACAAAAATCATGCATACAATATGAGAATATATATATATATATATATATGTTTAAAGAATTTTCAACTATATAATTATCCATATATTTTGCTTAAGGATTTTTTAGTAAAGAGAAGTTTGGAAAAATCATATTTTGTGAACTAAAAATTCGTAACTATTCTGTACCATAGTATTTTGCAACCCAAATGGCTCTTTATGACAAAAAATAACCTTAGAAATTGATAGATCTTTTCGAATAGATAAAACGGTATATTTTATGCTCAATTGCGAGTTAAAGTGACCAAGTTATGACCATTTTAAGTTAGAATTTCCCTCTATACGAATTTTAATGATCTTATGACATAGTTTTTGGTAAGTACCATAGAATCAACTAGAAATACTCATTATGGGTATTCTTCTTAAATAGGTGATGCGAGGAGTGTTCATACCCGAAGATTATATTGATTAGTGGAATTAACGATCGACTCATCCATAAGAAAAAGTGTCCTCATAGTTGAGTGAGTTTATTTCTTACTTTTACATACTTATTTGTGCTTGTAGCTAGAGGTAGTAGAAGTAGAAAAATGAAAATGAATTATGTATGATAATATTGGTTGAAAGAATTCTAAGCATACCAAACATGAATCGTTGTTAATTAAATTATGTTTTACTATTATTATGTTGGAGTGTGTGCAAATTCTGTGATCACCTTTAAATTACGTTAATCATATATTACGAGTTATATTAATTGATTCATGCATACCACGTAGTTAGTTTCATTTCATGAGCTACTATACTCGATGGCACAGGAGTATAGTAGTCGGATTTGCAGGAGCCATAAATCTGCAAGATAGGCAAATAGGAGCCATAAAGAACTATTTCAAGATGGGCGAGTAGGACCAAAAATAAACTACATAAGTTAGATTTCAAAGATGGGTTTTAAAGAGCCTGAAACACCTAACCCTGAATGGAGGGGTAAATCCATTCAAACATATTATTTCCGATAGATCATATGTATTGCTTGTTCATTTGCTTGATGCATTCATATGCTTGTTTAATAATTTGTTTGAAATTATTTATACGAGTACGTTAATTCAAGGAATATTCTCACTAAGCTAGTTATACTTATGCTTCGATAGACTTTTGTTGTAACAGGACCAATACCTTTTATGCTCGAGGACTTTATATGCTCGAGCGGATTATGTTTTGAGGAGCTTCTGAAAATCCTTTGAAGATCTTAGGCTAAATATCCTTTAATATCTTTTGGTATTAGCATTGTTTCCTTGTGAGAAAGACTAAGTCGATATTATATTTGTTTGGAGATTTATAGGTGAAAAACCCCTAAGATGATGTAAGGATTATATTCTCTTAATGTTGAATTAAATGATTATCTAGATTTTTTGTATGCTATATGTCGAGCCTGGTTTTTTCTTCGATTTCCTTTAATCCGATTCGTACTAAACCCTAACCCATTCAATACGAATCATCGACTAAGAATTAAAGGAAATTTTTAATTTTAAAAATATTTTGGAGTCGCCACTCGACTAAAGTCGAGAAAAAAAATAAACCAAAACTAATGGGTAGGTTGATTTTGGTTTTGCTACTGATCTTGCGAAAAAAATCATTTTTGAAATGAGAACCAGAAATTAACTTGAGTTCGGGGGCTAACCTATTAAAACCTAAATGGTTACCACTTTAACTTTCCATATCTAAATTGCTTTCTTTTAAACCCTAATACTAGGATCTAATTAACTAAACATATGTCTAATATGCATAAAAAATACTAATCAAATTCCATCGATAATCATATATAATCTAAAAAACTCGAAATATTCAAATTAATCAAATTTTATCAAATTCTATCAATATTCATATATTCTAAACTAAACTAAACAAATCAAATAAATTTAAAAAATAATTTTTTTACATATTTTAAGTCGCCCGTTTAGGTGCCTACGTACCTGCTAATCGGGATCAGACTACACGTAGTTCTTTTAGAAAAATTTAATTCGTTGGTTAATTTTAAAATTTTTCGAAATCTTTTCGCTTTAAGTTCATTAAGTTTGTAAATTTTGTGAAAAATATATATATACCTTTTAACATGAACCCTAAATCTATCAAGTTAGGTTTTAGCAATTTTTTGGAAAATCGGATTTTTCTAGGTGACAAAAATTTTGAACAATAAATCATAACCACATATCATACATATCATCAAGAATAAAAATATTATAAAGAATATCAATATTTTAACAAGCTAATTTCAACAAAGCAATATCATGGCATAATCAAGATTTATATATCATTGACATTATATTATGAAGGGCAAGATTTTAATATGGTTTCATATACGGTGAAATCATAAAATTCAATATCATTACAATCAAGGTCATCACTACATTATGGCATAAAAGGAATATTGATGACTATTATCATACATGATCACACAATCTCAAATATCGTAAACCTAAAACTAAAAAATTCCATATATTCCTTATGATTAGGGCATGATTATGGGTATATTATCAATAATAAGATCTTAATGTAATTCTATGAACACATGCTTAACATGATAATAAAAAAAAATCAATTTTATCACCAGAAAACAAAATCATTACTATATTAATGCAAAAAGGACCATCAAGTTATGTTTTAACAAATTTATACGAATTAACTTTTCTAAGTGATAAAAAAGATTTTGAATAATGGACTAAAATTATATATCATGGCAATTGTCAAGCACATTAATTAAATCAATATATCATCATATATAAAATCCTATTCAAACAGAAAAATC
This sequence comes from Combretum micranthum, assembly GCA_024138025.1. Lineage (NCBI taxonomy): Eukaryota > Viridiplantae > Streptophyta > Magnoliopsida > Myrtales > Combretaceae > Combretum > Combretum micranthum. The sequence goes on from JAMXBD010000506.1 coordinate 112,159, forward strand.
CGTACAGCAAATACACCTTCCTACAACTTACGAAATAAGAAAACTATCCCAAGAAACAAATGCAACCGACTACTCAAAATCAATTTCAAATTCCAACCTTACAGCGAGTGAAAACATAAGCCATCAGGATTCGAAACCACAGATTCGAGCTTCAAGTCATCACCATTTCATCATCTAAATCTAAATTCAAAAATAATACATTCATAACAAATTTTAAAAATATAATCATATACTACTTATTTTCATTTTTTTTTATTTTTTAATTTTCTGTTTTTAATATCATAATATTATTATTATTATTATTATTATTCATAACAGATTTTGAAACTTTAGTGTGTGAGTTGTTTTTTTTTTTTTTTTTTTGAAAGAGAAAATCAAATTTAAATGATTAATCAAATTAAATTTCATTCAATAAAAATCCTAGAAATACTAAGTTTGCAAGTCTATTTTGTGAAAAATCTGGACGCAATACAAGTTTTTGAAAAACACCAATTAATGTATTTTTATTTAAGAAAACATATCTAAGTGAGAAATGGTTTTTATGTAAGAATGGGACACATGATGTGATGCCATATGCTAAATTAGGAAATTTTACAATTTAATTGTTTTCATGAATTTTGATATTCATAATATAAACATCATATACACAATAGTCGAATGACATAAAAGGAAAGGAAAAGAACAAATATATGTATGAATATATAAATGTGACCAATAACATTAAATTTAAATTTGCAAAAACAAAACTTGTTAATGATGTCGTGATTCCTAACCATGAATTTGCAACTTGCATGTTGACCATCACCGTAATAACAAAACCAAATAATACGGAAGGACGACGAAACAAGCAGGGTCATGGACATTTTGTTAATGGCATACTTAACACAATGATAATGAAGATATTAATATATATATAATATATATATATTTGTTTGACCTCCAATAACTATTGTTCGGAAGAAACAGAGGTGCGGACGGGTCGAACCTTCAACCGATTCAACAAACGGTGACGGTAGCTAACGAGCGACTTCACGAAGACCAGAACAAATGAAGACGAAGACAACCAGATCGGACGAAGACGAAGATGACCAGACTAGAGTCCAGACTAGACGAACACGAAAGATGGAATGAGGAACAGAGACGCGGATTGAATTCGGATCCGACGGCCACGAACTCCGGTGGTCTTGGATTCGGCTGGGGAAGTCGGGAATTCTCCAATGACAACGGCCTGGTGGTCTTAAGTATTCAGATGTTCTAATTTGTTGTTGCTTTGTTTTCGTGTTTTTTTTTCGTTTTTTTCTCTATTATAGATCTAAATTTAGGGTTTTTTATTCTAATCCGAAAAAACAAATTACAACTATTAATTAGTTGTCATTAACATGAAAAAAGCTGTCATTACCGTAGATTTGAACGTTAAACAACAAATCTCGATTTTGCCTTTTTTTCCGAAGCTAAAAATGATTTTTTTTTTTCGAATTCAAATTTCAAACCCTTTCTCTTATGAAAACAACTAAATTTTATACCAATATAAACTATTCCATGCCTATTTTCAAAATATGTATTTATTTTGTAAAAAACGGGTTTGAAAACGGGTCAAAAATAGACTTGAAAACGCCCCATCGGGCGGCCGGAGTAGAGACATGAACATGTGTTTTTTTTTTTTTTTTTTTTTTACGAATTTTCAAAATTACATTATACTATATTAATTATCCATATTACATCTATTGTATTTATTTCTATTAATTGATTCATTATTATTATTATTATTTTTATTCCTACTTTAACATTATAATTTGCAAATTCAATATATTTTAATTATGTATATACTAACCTAAGTATTTATTTTTGACAAAAATGTCAAAATGAGTGCTAACAGCTGCCCCTCTTGTGATGAGGTTTGTCAAAACCTTATACAAAGATAAGTAGACCTCATTTTGACTTTACCTCGTTTGAATTCTCACTTCTTGACGGGATGAGAGGTTTTCATTTCTGATATGCTTATTGAATCACTTCTTGGGCAAGATGTTTCATATACTGAACCATCCCTTGATTCAGTCTCATGTACTGAGTCCTTACTTGAAAAGAGGTCGTTTCTGAACAGATAGAACTGTTCTTGACAGAGATAAGTGTTTCTCAAATAGAAATGATCATGTTCTTGAAGAGAAGGATGGCGCTCCTCTGCGCTAGCGATCCTTAAGCTTGAAAGCAAAGAAGGAGGCGCTCCACCGAGCTTGCATCCTTAAGCTTGAAAAGACTCTTGAAACGTTTCACATGTTCTAACGTATATGCTTCATGTTCTGACTGCCTTTTGAATTGGATTGCTTCTGCTAACATTTGTCTCATTTTTGATACAACCGCTCTTTGAGCTGGCACCTAATTTAGATAAGCGCTCCTTGAGCTAGCATTTGATTTGGTTCAAGCGCGCTCCTTGAGCTGCATTTGATTTGGATAGCGCCCTTGAGCTAGCCTATGATTTAGATTTATACAAACGCTTCTTGAGCTGGCACTTGATTTGGATAAGTGCTCCTTGAGCTAGCATTTGATTTGGTTTAGGCGCGCTCCTTGAGCTAGCATTGTCTTATATTTGATTCAAGCACGCTCCTTGAGCTGGCACTTGATGTGGATAGCGCTCCTTGAGCTAGCATTTGATTTGGTTTAGGCACGCTCCTTGAGCTGGCACCTGATTTGGATAAGCGCTCCTTGAGCTAGCATTTCTTAGATTTGATTCAAGCACGCTCCTTGAGCTGGCACTTGATGTGGATAGGCCCCCTTGAGCTGCCTCTGATTTGGTTCAAACGCGCTCCTTGAGCTGGCATTTGATTTGGTTATGCATTCTTTGAACTGGGTCTCATGTTCTGATCCCCAAATCTCATGTCCTGAGATCTTGATTTTCCTCATGTTTCGCATGGCTTCTAGAGCTAATTTCCTGAAAAACTTAATTCTAGCAATATATATTCATTTTCATTTTTCATTCATTTTTTTTTTTCATTTTTTAAACTTACCAGATTCTTATAGAAGCTTCTAAACTTGTCAGACCACTTGGTGAAGTCCGCTCATCACTAGGTTTATTCCGTCAGGCTAGAGCTCTTCACAGTGGCTATCTTTGAATTGAATCTATTTGTCTTTTGATGGTAATTGGATTCTTTTGATGGTCTTGATGTCGGAATGATACAGGAGATGTTCTTTGTATCTCCCTTACTTTGTAGCTTGAACTTATCGACTTCTTATGTCATAGGCATTTCTTTAAGAAAAGATCAAATCTCAAAGTATTAAATGTTTTTATAACTTTATCAATTGCTCAAATCTCTCTCTCACGATACACTCATGTTTTAAAAATTTGAAGATATAAGGATGAAGAAAACTTATCAAACAAAGTGGATGTTCAATGATTGATCTGATGATTGGGAACTGCTAGAGATATCTTTTCGTCGATAGATAACAAAATTAGACACACATAGACAAAGTAGTCAACACATTTCTGAACTTGATAGAATTTTCATTAATTTCTCAAGAGTAGTACAACTTGACCGCATCAGAATTTACAGGGTCTTTCAAATCTGGACCATCCACTCTAGTCAAAATTAGTGCACCACCAGGCACACCCTCTTTACTACATATGGTCCTTCGTAATTAGGAGTAAACTTTCCTCTAGGATCTTGAACGTTCGGAGTACTTTTCTCAAGACTAAGTCTCCTTCCTTGAAATTTCTCGGGCGAACTTTCTTATTGAATGCTCGAGCGATTCTTTGCTGGTAAAGCTGACCATGATATAAGGCGGTCATCCTCCTTTCATCAATGAGATTTAACTGATCAATCCTATTTCTTACCCATTCAGCTTCATTCAATTCGTTTCTGCAATATTCTGAGTGATGGAATTTCAACTTCAACTGGCAAAACTGCTTCCACACCATATACTAATGAATAGGGGTTGCCCCTGTTGATACCCTAATGGATGTTCGATAGGCCATGAGTGCAAAGGGTAGCATCTCGTGCCAATCTTTGTAAGTGATAGCCATTTTTCTATTATTTTCCTGATGTTCTTGTTGGCTGCTTCAACTGCCCCATTCATCTGAGGTCGATATGGGGTAGAGTTCCGATGTTTGATTCCAAAGTTTTGGCACAATTCAGACATTAATTTGTTGTTCAAATTGGTACCATTGTCTGTAATGATTGTATCAGGGACTCCATATCTGGCTATGATATCTCTCTTGATGAACTTGACAACTACTCCTTTGGTAACATTAGCATAGAGAATGCTTCAACCCATTTAGTAAAATAGTCGATCGCCACTAATATAAATCGGTGACCATTTGAGGCTTTTGGCGAAATTGGTCCTATCATGTCCATACCCCACATTGAGAAGGGCCAAGGTGAAGATAATGACTGCAATTCTTTAGGAGGAGCATTCATCTTGTTGGAGTATATTGGCACAAGTGGCAATGTCTCACGTGTTTAATACAATCTGATTCCATAGTTATCCAGAAGTAACCCATCCTCATAATCTTTTTAGCTAGCATATATCCATTCATGTGAGGTCCACATATCCCTTCATGGACTTCCTCATCAACATATCTGCTTCCGCCTCATCTACGCATCTCAAAAGTAGTATCAAATGATTTTTTGTATAATGTATTACCACTGAGCATGAAATGAACTGCTAAGCGTCTTAGTGTTCTTCGCTCCTTAGTTGAAGCATTTTCAGGGTATTTGCCATCTTGGAGGAATTCTTTGATATTAGCATACCAGGGATCTTTCCTTGGGACTTCCTCGGTATTCAAGCAAAATGCCGGTTCTTCCTCAATGCGAACCTTTAAGGGCTGGATCTCAACTCCATCAGTGATTTGAATCATAGATGCTAATGTGGCTAATGCATCCGCGAACTGGTTCTGGTTTCTTGGCATATAAGTGAATGATATTTCTTTGAATTTCTGTGCCAATTCTAGTAAATTGATGATAAGGCACCAATTTTGCATCCTTCGTCTTGTATTCTCCTCGTGTTTGAAAATGATGAGAGAGGAGTCTCCATATACTTCAAGATCATCTATTTCCATGTCAAGTGCCATCTTGAGGCCCATGATGCAAGCCTCGTATTCTGCCACATTATTAGTATAAGGGAAAGTCAATCTTGCTGAAGCGGGGTATTGTTTACCATCTGGTGATATTAAGACTGCCCCAATTCCACATCCGCATACATTAGCTGCTCCATCAAAGTACAACTTCCATTTAGGAGTAGACTGTTCTGATTCTTTATCGAATCTGCCAGCAATATGCCTTCATCCGGGAATTGAGCTTCTCCATCAATCACACTATCTTCAACCGGGTTTTCGGCTAGTGATCTACAGTGCTTGACCTTTAACTGAGTTTTGATTCACATAAGTGATATCAAATTCTGATAACAACATCTGCCATTTGGAAATTCTCCCAATCAACCCTGGTTTCTGAGCCAAATACTTCAACGGATCATGTTTCGTATAAAGCTCGATAGAATAATACAATGTATATTGTCTCAGTCTGTGCATGATCCACACCACGGCACAACAGGTTCTTTCCACTTCAGTATACTTCTGTTCTCCTTCAGTGAATTTCTTACTCAAATAGTAAATAGCCCGTTCTTTCCCATCTTCATCTTTCTGTCCAAGCATACCTCCCATTGATTCAGGAAGTACCGTCAAATATAGGAAAAGAGGGCGACCAGGTGTTGGTGCTACTAACACTGGTGGATTCATCAGATATTGCTTGATTTCATCAAATGCTTCTTGACAATCTTTATCCCAATCAATAGCTGCATTTTTCCTCAACAATCTGAATAGAGGGCGACATTTGTCGGTTAATTGAGATATAAACCGAGCAATATAATTCAAGCGTCCCAATATGCCCCTGACTTCTTTAATCGTCTTCAGGGGAGGTAATTCAAGTATGGCTTTAACTTTATCTGGGTCAACTTCTATTCCTTGTTGACTGACTACGAATCCCAACAACTTCCCTGAGGTCACCCCAAATGTACACTTTTCGGGATTCAACTTAAGATGGAATTTCCGTAATCTATCAAATAATTTCCTCAATATTTCCACATGATCCTCATCTTCCTTAGACTTAGCAATCATATCATCTACATATACTTCGACTTCTTGATGCATCATGTCATGAAACAAGGTGACCATCGCCCTTTGATATGTTGCCCCGGCGTTTTTAAGGCCGAAAGGCATGACTTTGTAGCAGAATGTTCCCCAAGTAGTAAAAGGTTGTCTTAGTTTTATCCTCTTCTGCCATTTTAATCTGATTATATCCCGAAAAGCCATCCATGAATGAAAATAGATGGTTTCTAGCCGTATTATCCACCAAGACATCTATGTGAGGTAAGGGGAAATTATCTTTGGGCGTGGCTTGGTTTAAATCGCGAAAGTCTACACAAACTCTAACCTTTCCATTCTTTTTAAGTACCGGAACCACATTAGCCACCCATTCAGGATAATCGGATACCTCTATAAAACCGACTTCCAACAATTTCTTTACTTCTTCTTTAATCTTGAGCAAGATATCTGGTCTAAATCGTCTTAATTTTTGCTTCTTTGGTTTGATATCTGCTTTAGTTGGTAATTTATGAACCACTATAGAGGTATCCAAACCAGGCATATCTTCGTAGGACCATGCAAACACGTCTAAGTAATCAGTCAATAATCTTATCAATCTTTCTCGTTGCTCAGCGGATAAGGTGTGCCTATTTTCAAATTTTTAGGCTCATCTTCAGTTCCAACATTCACTACTTCTGTAGGTTCACTGATCTCAATTCTTCCTTGTCATATTTTTGCCAACTTTTCTCTATCCCAGTGTGATCACTAATGTCATGTTCAACGACTAACTCATTAGGGTTAGAAATGATATCAGTATTTTCGTTATCTATCGCGCAAGATATCTCTTACTTTCACCATTATCATCAGATCTGAAAAAAACAAGGTAAAGAAAGAGAAAAAGAAGAAATGTGAGAGAAAAAGATGAAAAAACAAAGAATCTTTATTAATGACTATGATTCATGGAGTACATTTGAGCAATTGATAAAAGAAACAAAACATAAAACCCTTCATGAATTCAACCCTTACTCAAAGGTAACCCTAGAGTTATTAAGGGGATAGTGAACCAATTATTCAACTCCCGAACTGGACGGGAGCTGCAAGAAGGCTCCAGAACCGATGCAGTATCTGGTTTCTGGACATGAGCCGGTTGTGGGAATGTGACTTTGATATCTGGAGACTCGATAGGGGTATTATACCATTCTTCTCCTTTCTTCTTTCGGGCTTTCTTTTTCATCTCTTCTATCTCAACCGGAGTAGGAACATATCCCAGTCCAAATGTCCCTAAATGTCCCTCTTTTTGAATCATATTGGCTTCTTCAAAGATTTGTAAACCAAAGTCTTCGGATCCTTCTTCGCCAATATAGGGTATAGCAGTGTCTTTGAAGATAGCATGGTCTTGTTCTCCTAATACCGTAACGATTTGTCCATTTGTTATAAACTTGACCATCTGATGCAGACTAGACGGTATTGCCCCAGCTGAGTGAATCCAAGGCCTTCCAAGTAACAAATTGAATGATCTTGGTATGTCTAGAACTTGGAACGGAATAGTAAAGTCTTGTGGGCCAATAGTAACTTCCAAGTCTATTTCTCCTGATATGCCTCTCTTGGATCCATCAAAAGCTCTAACAATAGTAGAACTGGACCGGAGGTTAGATGCATCGATACCAAGTAAGTTCAAAGTAGCCAATGGACAAACATTCAAAGACGACCCATTATCGATGAGGACTCGGGCTACAATCATTCCATTACATTTGGCCATTATGAATAGGGGCTTCGTGTGTTGAGTGCCTTCTGCTCCCAACTCATCAGGTGAGAAAGAGATTTGATCCAAAGCAAATACCGAATTTACTACATGTTCCATTGTTTCAGTAGCAACACCTTCGGGAACCTTGATTTGTTGGAGTATCTTAAAGAGAGCCTCCCGGTGTTTTTCAGAAGTCATTAACAAACCCATTAAGGATATTTGAGCCGGGACTTTAGCGAGTTGATCAGCAATCTTATAGTCACTTATCTTCATAATCTTGGTCAATGCTGTTTTCTCATCAGATTCCTCCTCCTTTTTCTTATCTTTTCTTAGTGGGAAGAATTCCTCTGCTAATGTTTTCTCTCTTTCGGGCTCTGAAGATTTCCCAAGTTTTCCGACCATGGGCCTAGGAACTTGATTAACAGCTTGATAGTTGAACGGGGCGGCTTTATAGTCTTTCGGTGCAATGGCACATGGAATTGATACCTCATCGATTTCACCTCATATGGGGCTTCTTTCTGCTCTCCTTGACATTGGATAACTATCTTCTTTGGATTGGACTGGATCATTCCGATAAAAGGCTCGGGTTCTTCAATCGTGATCATGTTGATCGTGGGCCCATGGTTTGGGAGAGGATTGGTGTTGACATTAGGGGTCGGGGTTTCAACGAAATCTAGTTGGACCAATTTAGCATCAATGAGGTCTTGAATCTTGTTCCGAAGCCTCCAACAATAGTCAGTAGAATGACCTATTTGCCCCAAATGATAATCGCATTTTTGCTCGGGGTTATAATATCTGGGTTTGTAGTCTTCTCTAGTGTTTCAAAGGTGATCAGATTGTCAGCTCTAAGCCGGGCTAGAACTTGGCTAAGGGGTACGGAATTTTGGTGAACTGTCTTCTGGTCTATTGAATGGTTGGTTTTGGGATTGTGGTTGTTGTGACGGGTGAAGGGTTGATTAGTGTTTGGGGTTTGTTGGTAGGTGTAGGATTGAGTAGGTTTAGTGTATGGGGTTGAGCTGACTACACTAACAGTGGTATCCTTCCCTTTGTTATTGTTGGAGTACTTGAAATTTGTAGCCTTTTTCTCCACGTGGATCCTCCCGGTAATAATGGCACTTTCAATTCTACACCCGGCCAATACTATCTCAGAGAAATTAGCAGTAGTGTGTCCAATGAGATGAGTAAAGAAGGTTCTTCTAAAGTATTGATGAAAGTGAATGTCAAATCTTTCTCCGGGATAGGGGTAGATACCATAGATGCCATTGATCTCCATCTTTGAGCATATTCCTTAAAGGACTCATCTTTCTTCTTCCTCATATTACTTAAATCCCACATAGAAGGGGCCACTTCAATATTGAACTTATATTGATTGTAGAAAGCCCTAGCCAATTTGTCCCAAGTATTAATCTCATCAAGATCCAAATGAGCATACCATGCTAAAGCTGGACCGGTAAGGCTATCCTGAAAAGTTTGGATCATGAATTGCTCATATTGAGTGTACCGGCTCATCTTCCTCACATAGAGCCTAGTATGCAACTTTGGACAACCAGTACCATCATACTTCAAAGTCGGGAATCTTGAACTTCTCGGGAAAGCTCCCGCTTCGATTGTAGGAAAGCTTGTGATTCCAGTTTGATCAAATCCTTCCATTTTCTCAAAAACTTTGAGTTTCTCGTTGAATTGAGAAAGAAGCCTTTTCTCCATTTCTTTGTTTTGAGCCTCAATTTCCTTCTTAAACTCAGAAGAATCGTTTCACAATGGCTAGTGGTTCATGATTAATTACTTGTTCCTCAATAGTTTGACTATCGTTCCTTTCTTTACCCCAGAATGTCCTGCGGTAGTATCTTGAGGGGCCTTAAGGTTTTGCGTGAGAAGATTCATTTGCTCGGCCATTCGGAATACCATTTGTTCCAAAGTAGTGAGCCTTTGCTCGGACATCGCATTGGAATTACCAGATTATTGTCGTTGTTGCTAGCCATTCTGGATTTAGACCTAGTGATGATCGGACTTCGAACCGGGTCTGACCGTTTAGGAGCTATCTTTTAGAAACTGATGTTCAAAAACAAAATTTCCATAGTTTAGTGAAGAAAATGTATATTTATTATATATTTTATATGATTCTCAACAAAATGAGCAAACGGTTAGCGTTAATATATACACAAAAACAAATAAACGGTAGCAAAGAATATACAAGAACATATAGAGACAAGAATATATATATGGAAAAGAAAAACGCATGCGCATGTAAATTGAGATGATGAAAACTTTGTAGCAAAAAACCATTTTATTTCATTAAAGCTGAATTTACTCAAGGAGTCAAATACATGACCTAAACATGACAAAACCGAAAAGCTAAACAAAGAAATCATCCTAAACCAAACGCCTAATCTTGCTAGGACACTCTGAACGGTCCTTCAGCTCCTCAATAGTCCTTTTTGCCATCCTTGGTTGAGCTTCAAGTGCTTGAACCTTGCCTTGAGAATCTTGAACTTCCTTTTCCATCTCTCGATCCTTCTTCTCATCTCGGAGCTTGAAATTCCAACTCGTTCACTTTTGCCCTTTGGCTGAGGATGTATTCTTTAGTGGCTCGGTATTTCTTCGTCTCAGTATTAATGGGGTCTATCAAGATCGTCTTGATTTCTCTTGTCTCCCATTTGGCTTGTATCGATCCTAGCCTTCTCTCTCTTTGTGCCAAAGGAACACTCGGGTCATCATACTCCATAGTAAACTCCTTTAATGATGGCTTGCTAGTTATATCTTGAAGTGCTCCATATTGTCTTATCACACAAGCCGGATAATATCCCGTGGACCCGGTCAAACCAATCAAAGGAATTGCCGCATATTCCCTACATTCGGTTATTGCCGTAGGAGAATGGAACCATTTAGCAACCCAAAGGAAATTGTGAGCTTCTAGATCTTGGAGTAAGTGCACCCATTCATCGGTCCTTGGAAGATCTTGAATGCGAACTCTTTCACTAAAGCTTAAAATAAGATCATAACTATCTCTAATGTGGCAAGCTGGACTCAAATTGCTCCCATAATCTCTAGTGTGGCTTGCAAACCATATTATCAATGCCATACTAGACTTGAACTTCCCATGCCTCTTTTCTTCAAATGGTTGAGAGATCTATTTTGTTCAGCGAGCAAGGCCGGGATATAAGACTTTCCCGCTAAGAATGGTCCACTAATTCCACTACGATAGTGGATGAAAAGATCCCCATTCGGGAAGAGGATAGTACCGAATACGGCGGCTATAAAGCGTTGATGCGATTTTGCTCCCATGCTACTACACCTCCACAGAAGATAGGCTTATTGTCCTTGTAACTATTTGGAGATCCAAACCACTTGAATAAATCGGAAAGCCGAATGGAGAACAAATTGCAATTCTTGAGGGCTTTAGACACATCGGTCTTCTTAATTCCTAAAAAGGAGTTGAACAAGTTGATCGGCCCTTTACTAAGTTGAGGAGCATATATTCCCGCATCAGTTGTGGAGCTTGAAGAAGCCTCGTGTATTCCTCAATAGTGGGACTCAAAGTGTGCTCACCAAGGCAAAAGGCGGCTTCATCAACATTCCATAAGTAAACCAAGGCCCTAAAAAGATGAATGGGGACCTGGACCTTTGGTAGAGAAAGAATAGGTCCCAAACGGTCTTCAATAAATCTTCTTTGTTCTGGCTTGAAAGTTTGTAACCACTTGCTCAAAATGGGCATCGGACTAGTAGGCTCATGAACATGGATCTCGGGAGTAAGACGGGCCCACATACTATCTGCCATTTCTTTATTCTACCTATTACAAAGAGATGTGTTACAACACGGTATATACATTTACATGGTACACTAAACTGAATACAAATACAAAAACGGGTTACAAGGATTTTACAAGACACATTTACATAACGGATTACAAGGAAAAGTTAACTCCTATAAATTCAGCTTTTGTTTTGTAAAGCAATTTTGAAAAACATTTTGATTAGCCACAAAGCTTGATCATCATCTCCTTCATGTAGTGGATGCAAGAAGGGTGGGTTCTAAAGGTCCCCCAATTAATGGGCCATGGGCCACATTAACCAGTGGGAGGCTAATTCGTGTCTCGAATGGTGGGTAACCACAACACCCGAGACCTACTGGTGCCTCCCGTCCTAAGTTTACCTAAGGTGGCCCGGTTTGACCACATCTAGCACACATTTTTTTTTCTCAAAAGTAAATATCCCCTCCAATAATCTATATAGATAATATCTGCACATAAGCACACGGTTAGCACAAATATCTACAAATATACAAGATATTAAAAAAAAACAATTTATATATGAAAAGCATAAAGTGGCTAGCCCTCTAAAAAGTCCCCAGTGGAGTCGCCAAGCTGTCGAGCCTGGTTTTTTTCGATTTCCTTTAATCCGATTCGTACTAAACCCTAACCCATTCAATACGAATCCTCGACTAAGAATTAAAGGAAATTTTTAATTTTTAAAATATTTTGGAGTCGCCACTCGACTAAAGTCGAGAAAAAAATAAACCAAAACCAATGGGTAGGTTGATTTTGGTTTTGCTACTGATCTGCGAAAAAAATCGTTTTTGAAAACGAGAACCAGAAATTAACTTGAGTTCGGGGCTAACCTATTAAAACCTAAACGGTTACCACTTAACTTTCCATATTTAAATTGCTTTCTTTTAAACCCTAATTTCAAACTAATCTATTAACTAAACATATGTCTAATATGCATAAAAAACTAATCAAATTCCATCGATAATCATATATAATCTAAAAACTCGAAATATTCAAATTAATCAAATCTTATCAAATTCTATCAATATTCATATATTCTAAACTAAACTAAACAAATCAAATAAATTCACAAAAATAATTTTTTACATATTTTAAGTCGCCCATTTAGGTGCCTACGTACCCGCTAATCGGGATCAGACCACACGTAGTTCTTTTAGAAAAATTTAGTTTGTTGGTTAATTTTAAAATTTTTCGAAATCTTTTCGCTTTAAGTTCATTAAGTTTGTTAATTTTATGAAAAATAATAAATCTTTTAACATGAACCCTAAATCTATCAAGTTAGGTTTTAGCAATTTTTGAAAATCGATTTTTCTAGGTGACAAAAATTTTGAACAAGAAATCATAACCACATATCATACATATCATCAAGAATAAAAATATTATAAGGAATATCAATATTAACAAGCTAATTTCAACAAAGCAATATCATGGCATAATCAAGATTTATATATCATTGACATTACATTATGAAGGCAAGATTTTAATATGGTTTCATATACGTGGAAATCATAAAATTCAATCATTACAATCAAGGTCATCACTACATTATGCATAAAAGGAATATTGATGACTATCATCATACATGATCACACAATCAAATATCGTAAACCTAAAACTAAAAAATTCATATATTCCTTATATTAGGCATGATTAGTATATTATCATAATCAAATAATAAGATCTTAATGTAATTCTATGAACACATGCTTAACATGATAATAAAAAAAAATCAATTTATCACCAAAAAGAAAATCATTACTATATTAATGCAAAAAGACCATCAATTATGTTTTAACAAATTTATACGAATTAACTTTTCTAAGGATAAAAAAGATTTTGAAATGGACTAAAATTATATATGCAATTGTCAAGCACATTAATTAAATCAATATATCATCCATATATAAAATCCTATTCAAACAAAAAATCCTACACAAATACACCTTCCTACAACTTACAATAAGAAAACTATCCCAAGAAACAAATGCAACCGACTACTCAAAATCAATTCAAATTCCAACCTTACACGATGAAAACATAAGCCATCAATTCGAAACCACAGATTCAGCTTCAAGTCAATCACCATTTCATCATCTAAATCTAAATTCAAAAATAATACATTCATAACAAATTTTAAAATATAATCATATACTACTTATTTCATTTTTTTTATTTTTTAATTTCTTTTTTTAATATCATAATATTATTATTATTATTATTATTATTCATAACAGATTTTGAAACTTTAGTGTGTAGTTTTTTTTTTTTGAAAAGAAAATCAAAATTTAATGATTATCAAATTAAATTTCATTCAATAAAAATCCTAGAAATACTAAGTTTGCAAGTCTATTTTGTGAAAAATCTGGACGCAATACAAGTTTTGAAAAACACCAATTAATGTATTTTTATTTAAGAAAACATATCTAAGTGAGAAATGGTTTTTATGTAAGAATGGGACACATGATGGATGCCATATGCTAAATTAGGAAATTTTGCAATTTAATTGTTTTCATGAATTTTGATATTCATAATATAAACATCATATACACAATAGTCGAATGATAAAAAAGGAAAAAAAAAACAAATATATGTAATGATATAAAATGTGACCAATAACATTAAATTTAAATTTGCAAAAACAAAACTTGTTAATGATGTCGTGATTCCTAACCATGAATTTGCAACTTGCATGTTGACCATCACCGTAATAACAAAACCAAATAATACGGAAGGACGACGAAACAAGCAGGGTCGTGGACATTTGTTAAGCATACTTAACACAAAGATAATGAATATTAATATATACTAATATATATATATATTTGTTTGACCTCCAATAACTATTGTTCGGAAGAAACAGAGGTGCGGACGGTCGAACCTTCAACCGATTCAACAACGTGACAGTAGCTAACGAGCGACTTCACGAAGACCAGAACAAACGAAGACGAGACAACCAGATCGGACGAAGATGAAGATGACCAGACTAGAAAAGACGACTAAGTCCAGACTAGACGAACACGAAAGATGGAATGAGAAACAGAGACGCGGATTGAATTCGGATCCGACGGCCACGAACTCCGGTGGTCTTGGATTCGGCTGGGGAAGTCGGGAATTCTCCAATGACAACGGCCTGGTGGTCTTAAGTATTCAGATGTTCTAATTTGTTGTGCTTGTTTTTCGTGTTTTTTTTCTTCGTTTTTTTTTCTTTATTTATAGATCTAATTTAGGGTTTTTTATTCTAATCCGAAAAACAAATTACAACTATTAATTAGTTGTCATTAACATGAAAATAGCTGTCATTACCGTTAGATTTGAACGTTAAACAACGAAAATCTTGGATTTTGCCTTTTTTCCGGAAGCTAAAAATGAGTTTTTTCTTATTTTCGAATTCAAATTTCAAACCCTTTCTCTTGATGAAAACAACTAAATTTTATACCAATATAAACTACTCCGCGCCTATTTTCAAAATATGTATTTATTTTGTAAAAACGGGTTTGAAACGGGTCAAAATAGACTTGAAACGCCCCATCGGCGCCGAAGGTAGGAGACGATGAACAGTGTTTTTTTTTTTTTTACTTTTTTTTTACGAATTTTCAAAATTACATTATACTATATTAAATCCCATATTACATCTATTGTATTTATTTCTATTTAAATTGATTCATTATTATTATTATATTTATTTTTTATTCCTAGCTTTAACATTTAAATTTGCAAAATTCAATTATTTTAATTATGTATATACTAACCTAAGTATTTATTTTGACAAAAAATGTCAAAATGAGATGTCTACACTATATTTACCATCTCGAACTATACATCCCACCGGTGTCTCCTATTGTTGTGATAGACGCTTTTATATGGTGTTGAAACTTTCGCATGACGTCGGGAAGTCATTCTTAGTTTTAATATCGTATGTGGCGGACTGCCACGTTTAGGGTACCTTTTGAGGCGTGACATTGTGTGCCAAAAAGAGAGAGAGAGAAAGAGAGTGATGGTTTTGGCTGTGGTTGTTCATATACATAAGTTGGACTAAGAATTCAACCAAGTTGAAGTGAATGCAATACTTACATATTTTTTATTTGGTTTGCATTTCGATTTAGAAAGGGTCAAATGGTTCAAAAATTGTATTGGGATTGGAACTAAATCAAACTACTTGACTCATATCAAATAATTCTTGCTAAAAGACAAATAAATAAATAAAAGAAAGTAAAAGAAATGACATATCTTTTGATTTTAGGTACAAACAAAAAAAAATTGTAAAATTCATATATATACTAGAATGACTATTTTTAGGAATGGTTGAGACATTTACATTCTAATATACATTGCATGTAAATTTTTTAGGGAATACTTCTTTCTAATGTTTACTCACATTAATTTTATGGTGCTCTCATTTGTCAAACTTAATTTCATCAATGGCCCCAAAACAAGATCCAATACACTAAAGTGCATTTGGAATTGAAGAGCTTTGGATGGCTACTCTTACTAATCCAATGATGAGATATATTCTTCTAGAATTATGATGTGTGGTATCAGCTAGATGGCATGTGAAATCCTTTTGTGGTTAGTACCAGTTGTGGCATAATCTAACCGTAGCCTATATGACAATAGAACTTATGTTAGGCTCAGTGCTTGGATGGCTAATAACTATCGTACCATTATCTCGACTATAATTCTTTGATGCCAAGCTCATGATGACAATGGTATCATCTATAAAATTCTTATTAATTTATTCATATTGAATCAATAATTTAAGTAATCAATGAGAATTTCACAATTAACTTTTATGTTGAAAATTGTGATGATGTACAAGTATATATTGCATCAAAATACTATCAAAATGTTCTTTTAATTTGTGATCTTTCATTAACATGGATGAGAAGAATCATAACACATAAAGTTAGCTATATTTTCCAATCAATGGCAACAACCTTACTTTTGTAATTAGATAGAAAGTGAGAGAGATACCATTAATTAAGAAGATACTATGATATTTACTTCCTTGATGAAATTTGGCTCATTACTAAGCAAAATATGCTTTGTAAGCATATACATATATATATATATGCAAGTATATATGTGTGTGTATATATATCGAGTGATTGTAGGAATCTTTATAGCGATGGGTGGAGTGGGGAACTTCTCTCTATGTTCCTTTGAAGTACAGGTGCTGCTGGTTTTCTCTAAACCTATCTTATTCAAGTCAATTATTTAAAAATTTGAACTATCTATTTAAGTTTGCTTAATTTTCCTCTATTTAGGTCTTAAAGTTGTTTCCCTATGGATCATTAAAAACAAGGGTCTAGATTAATTCCCTCCTTATTATATCCTTAAAAGTTAAAACTATTTGTTGCATCGTTTTATCCTTAACTCTTAAGTAAGACAAAAGCCTATCACTAGACTCAATCATCAGCAATCCTTTTATACACAATGGTATATTGCAATTTAAAATGCTTTTAGGACATTGCAAATGACCCTCTAAACTATGAATATTCTCTAAACTTTCAACTACTATAAATATTTCCTAACATTTGATAAAGTGACAATATGAAGAACCTTGCTTTATTAGTTAAAGAAACACACTTAACTCAAAGTTTAAAAGATGTCAAAATTGATAAGTTTTGAGTACGTCTTCATCCAAAGGTCAAAATTTAAAGAGATAATTTTCAACTACCATGGATTATTTGTCATTTTATCAATGTTAAAAAATGTTGTTCAAAACATTTGAAAGCTCAATAATACAGTTGCATAGAAGTTAAAGCTTAGTGTTATTTGTATTTTTGTCACTGTCACAGAAGCACGGCAAATATTGAGAATTGTATATAAATTTTGGTAAATATGTAATTATATACATAAATTTTTAGTATTTGAATTTTAAAATTGATTTAGTATTTAAAGGAATCTTTTGTGGGTGATAATAATATTTCAGTATTGTAAGTTAAAAACATCACATCGGACGATAAGGTTAGCTAATTTAACAAAAGTATTATTAATACATATAAAACAATTCTTTTATCAATTTTAAAGTTTAGACAACCAATCGAATTTTTTCAAAAATTCAAAATCATTCATCACACTAACCAATAAACATTTTTTTTTATAGCAATCAGAAGAAATTAACAAACAGCTAATAGTCGCTAGTCACGTAGCCTCCGTTTTTGTCGAATGGTAATAGTGGTACTTAGCGATATCAATTCAAAGTGCATGCTCTCTAATCTTGTTGAAAAGAACAAGCAGCGAACCCTTAAGGACAGTTCTGGCGTCCCGTTTAAGATGAATCATGAAGCCTCCAACAGGAAAGAGTCGGCGATAGATAGAAAGAAAGCGTGTGAATGAAGCAGACGTTACATAAAAAGCTGACCTACTTCATGGAAAGCAACTTTTTTCCTTTTTTTTCCCCTACTGTTTTATCCTTTCTCACGATCTCAATATTGCATTCCTCAAACACCGCCATTACTTTTTCTCCCCTTAATCTTCAAAAATGAAAATATTATCTATGCTTTATTGCTTTTTTTTTTTTTTTTGCCTATTATTGCATATAAGATAAGAAGCTTAGATGGATCGTGTCCATGATGCAAATGTTTGTGTCATAGTATATGCTAAAAATAAAAATAAACTTTATTTCAATGCCCCGATCATAATATGTAAAAAATTTGATTTCTTTATCTAAAATAGAGATTATATATAAGGAAAAGTAAAAAAGGTTAAATCAACAGAACTTACTCACGATCATTCACCTATTTATAAAATAACAGGCATGCTTTTAATTCAAAAGGAGAACTAGAGTAATTTCATATTTATTGATTAAAAAATTAATATATATTTATGACACTGCTTCCAGTCTTTTACACTTTATCTATCATCCATTATTAGAAACTTTGTTATTTATACCTCCTCACCATGGATATCTTTTATAATATGGTTTGGCCGTTTACAATTTTTAATTTTATCACTTACACCTTTTCATTTATTCTACCAGACATTATTGATTCTTTTCTTCAATTATATATCCAAAAGAAAGCCATTTATATTAAGAATGGCAAGAGTTACAATTCATACTTGTCTACATATTTATAAAAAAATGTAACTTTTTAAAATTAGATAATATATCAAATACAAAATGAATAGTTCAACATAAATTCTAGTAATTATATCTGTAATATGGAGGGAATTTTTACGGTTTGTTAAAGATTGGTCCAGTTAAAAAGCAAGACGGATGAATATTCCATAATATTGATGTATCTAAATGTTTTTTAATACTATATTAAAATTTATTGCAACTCATTGATAGGAATTGTATAGAGTTTATTGGAATTTAACAAAAGATGCATCTAGATGTTTTATTTTATTTTTTTTAAATTAATACTATATTAAAGTTTATTGCAACTAACTAATAGAATTTTATTAAAGAGTTTGTTGGAATTTAACAAAAGATGTGGTTTCCATACGTAAGATTCATTGCTATTTATGAACTATATTAAGGATTAGATATATTGTTTTGATAGATTGGAAGATGACAACCTTAATTAGTTCTATAAATTAGGAAATTAATTACAAAATAGTAACTTTTCCATGTTGGGTGACTGCTATGTATAAATATGGTATTAGAGTTTTATATCAGTATATAAGATACATGCTTAGGTTAAAAGAAAATTATGTCTATTCAACCCCTATTTATTTCTATTTAAACCCTATTTAATTTCATGATTTCAGGGATACCAAAAACATTTTACCCACCTTAAAAAAGAAAAAGATTATATCAATTCAACCCCTATTTAATTATATTCAAACCCTATTTAATTTCATGATTTTAGAGATACCAAAAATATTTTACGTGGAAAAAATTATGTCTATTCAATCCTTATTTAATTTTATTTAAACATTATTTTATTTTATACCTATATGTTAAAAAATAAAAAGATTATATCTATTCAACTCTCATATAATTACATTCAAACTGTAAACCCCTAAAATTTTCAATTAATTTTAAGTTTGATCTTAGAATTAAAAGTCAACCGGAACCCTAAAGGTCAATAAAAGACTAGTACAAACTCTAAAATTTAGATCCGACATCCCCTATTCCTTAGCCTTAGAAAACGAAGTTGAGTTAATTAGTGATAATAGTTTGTAATATCTTAAGGAAACATAAAAATATCAGATTCGCGAAATTTTAGTGTCCTTCGGACTCAAACGGAATCCGTTCTCAAAAAGCGTGTCCTAGAACTCGGAATAATAAAAATATTCCAATAACACTGTTAGAACTGATTTAATACAAGGATTCAAAAATATCAGTTTCATAATTTTTCGGTAACTAAAAATAACAAATATTGCAATTATACACGTATTTTCCTACTATAGGTATTTCACTAGTCATATCTACTTTAGATTACACTATTCATTATTTTTTTATACTATTTATTTATTTCTACTTTTTCTAGCACATACTCTTATAACACCATAACCTATTATTTTTACTTTTTACCCTTCTCATAATTTTATATCATATCTATCTTACATATTATTACTTTTAATACACAAAATTATAAAAAAACAATCAAATCTCTCACCCCTACACTCTACATGATCGGCGCAATTTCTCTCTCTCTCTTCCTCTTATTTATTTCAATTTTTCTTTAATTAAATCACTCCTCATTTTTCTATAAATACCGCCCCCTCTTTCACTTCATTCAACATCTTCTACTCACAAATTTCACCCCCAAAACTCTCTCCTATTCCCCTCTCAACTTCTATCCCAAAACTCTCTAAAATTCTCTTCACAAAACCCTTTCTTCTTCTTCTTCTTTTCTTCTAAACACTTTAGGTAAGAATTTTCTTTAGATTTCTCTTATCATGTATGCAACTTTACATGATCATGGTGTGAGTTTCCTAAACTTAATGTTATGGAAGCTACACTATGTTCATGTATTGTTCTTGTTCATGAAAGAATATTTATGTATTTCTATGTTGTTTTTACTTTTGCTCATATTATTATTGATTTTATGTTAATCTCTTATATATATGTAATTAGATATAATTATGTACTTATATATAATCTTTAGAGCATATAAACTCATTGTTATTTATTTACTTCCAAGTAATGCAATTTATTTATTCATTTCATGTTATTTTAAGACTAGTCTCTAGTCTTAGACTTGTCCTCATCAAGTCAAAACAATCTTTATTTTTTTTTTCTTATTTCTTTTGAGACTAGTCCATTCTTAGTCCCGTGATACCTTGATGAAGCTAAAGTTCCCAATACTTGACATATTTCTTTATTTGCTCATTATGTCTTTCTTATGTTTTTATAATTCTATGATTTCATATTGATGATTATGCATAAACATATTGATTTTGTCTTAACAAAATAAAGAAGGAAAAAGTTTTCTTAAAATAGAAGTTCGTATCTAGAAAATAAATGTTGTTATGAAGGAAGTGATTTTTCATAAAAATTTAGGAATTTATCTTAACAAATCTTTTCTAGAAATATAGAGGAATTCATTATAAACATAGGAATTTTTATACATACATACGCTTTACAAAGTCATAAAATGGAAAGGAATTATTGATTAAACAAAAGTTCTACTAAACTTCACTTTTCATCAATACTCTGAATTTCAAATAGACTAGTTTGATAAACACCAAGAAATTTTCTTTCAAAAAAATAGAATGATCTTAAGAAATAAGATTAATGAACAACTTAGGGTATCATTTCTCTAAATATAGAAATACTTTTAAAAAGTATTAGAAACTAAGCTATAAGAAGTTTAGAAAATAAAAATCATTTTTTTGAAATTTAAGAAAATGGAATTAAGGAAAAGAAAATACTTATTCATAATAACTTGAGAAAGTTTCTAGCTAAGAAAAAATTTTCAAAAGTTTTACTTTTCCAAAGTTTTTAGAAAACTTTATGTCACGCCTGAAGGATATCCTAAACATGGCAGTCTGCCACATATAGTATTAAAACTTAAAAATGACTTCCCGAAGTCATGCGAAAGTTTTCAGCAACATATGTAAGGCGTCTATCACAACAATAGGAGACACCGGTGGGATGTATAGTTTGAGATAGTAAATATAACATACAAGAATCTAAATAAACATCCAATTTATCATTAAGAGAATATAATCCTTATATCATCTTAGGGGTTTTTCTCTTATAACTCTCCAAACAATCATAATAACAACTTAATCTTTCTTACAACTAAATAATATTAACATCATAAGACATTGAAGGATGATCAACCTAAGATCTTCAAAAGATTCCCAGAAGCTCTTCTAAAACATCATCCCTCTCAAGTATATGAAATCTCCGTGCATAAAAGATATAGTCCTGTTACAATAAAGGTCTATTGGAGTATAAGCATAACTAGCTTAGTGAGAATATTCCAGAATCAACGTACTTGTATAAATGGTTTCAAACAAGTTATTAAACAAGCATATGAATGCATCAAGCAAGTGATCAAGCAATACATATGATCTATCAGAAATCATATGTTTGAATGGATTTACCCCTTCATTCAGGGTTAGGTGTTCCAGGCTCTTTAAAACCCATCTTTAAATCCAACTTATGTAGTTTATTTCAAACGCCTACTCGCCCATCTCAAATAGTTCTTTCAGGCTTCTAGTCGCCTATCTTGCAGATTTCTGGCTACTGCACACCCGGCTACTAAACTTTTGTCCCATCGAGAATAGTAGCTTATGCAATGAAACTAACTACGTGATATGCATGAATAAATTAATATAATTCGTAGTATATGATTAGAGTAATTTAAAGGTGATCACAGAATTTGTACACACTCCAATAGAATAATAATAAAACATAAGTTATTTAACACTGATTCATGACTTGGTATGCTTAACATTCTTTCAACCAATATTATCATACATAATTAATTTTCATCTTTTCCTACTTCTAGTGCCTCTAGCTACAAGCACAACAAAGTATAAAAAAGGTAGGAAATAAACTCACTTGGTCATGAGGATCTATCTTTCTTACCGATGAGTCGATCGGTAAATCCACTAATCAAAATAATCCTCCGGGCATGAATACTCCTCCTTGGGCTTACCTAATCAAGAAGAATACCCATAATGAGTATTTTTTATTGATTCTATGGTACTTATGTCATAAGATCGTTAAAATTCGCATAGAAGATAATTCCAACTTAAAATGGCCATAACTTGGTCATTTTAACTCGGAATTGCGTATATAATATACCGTTTTCTACCTACTCGAAAAGATCTATCCATTTCTAAGGATATTTTTATCATAAAAATCCATTTAGGCTGGAAAATATTACGGTATAGAATAGTTACGAATTTATAGCCCACAAAATATGATTTTTCCAAACTTTACTTCACTCAAAAATTCTTAAGCAAAACATATGGATATATATAGTTGAAAAATCCTTTGAACATATATTTATACTCATATGTATGCATGATTTTGATAGTGTTGTCTCAATATTGATATTTCATAAACAATTTGTCTTTGATGGTTTTTAAATGATAAAACTTCTGAGAATTTCTCCTTTTTGAATTGTTAGAAGGAAAACAAAAATATATTTGAGTTGTTATGAGTAAATGTTTCCTATTATAATTTCATTTTCTCACTTTTCAAAAGTAAATTCATTTCAAAAATTTTGGTTCTTTAAGTTATCTACTAACTTTATTTCTAGTGATTGCAAAATAAGTTTTTTAAAATATCCTTTAAGTTTTTGATGTGGTCAAATATTTGAAGTTATGTATGTTTTCCTCTTATTTTTATATCATTTCTCTTCTTTAGGAAATAGTTTACCTTTAAACTTTACTTACTTGATAAAATTTTATTTTTCTAAGTTGGTTTTCAAATAGTGAGTTGATTTTATCTTGGTTTGAAAAACTTGTTTTATTCTTAATATCTGTTAAATGGTAGAATAATTCCTTTAGACAAGTTTATAAGAAAAGCTTTCTTCATAAAGAATTGTTAACATTAAAACTTTAGTAAAATTTCATTCTAATTTTGAAAAGAGAATAACAATTATAAAATTGAAGTTTTGAAGATGTTTTCATAGTATGTGATTTTCAAAGTTTATAATGAATCTATTTAAGTCTTATAAAATGTATGGTTGAGTTAAAATCTTAAGTTCAAGACTAAAAATTTTATCTTTATGGAGTATTAAGTTTGGTTTATAAAAAAAAAAAAAAAAAAAAAAAAAAAAAATCTTTTTATTTTTTTGAACAAATCTACATTACTACTTCTTCTAGAAATTATGATTAGCTTATCTTATGAAAAGAGTTTGAAAACAAAGCTTAGATCTCTTGTTAAAAAAATTCCTTTTGTTAAGAAATCTAGTTTATTTTTTTTTATTTGAGAAAGAACCAATTTTTATTTTTACTTAAGATAACCATATTCTAATCATGCATGAATATGATTATGTAGTCATGTAAAAATAAAGATAATACATAATAAGATAGAAAGAAATACTTGTAAGTAAATAAACATAATAAAATAGTCAAGCATTGGGAACCTTAGCTTCATCAAGATATCTCGATCATGTATTGGGAGCCTTAGCTTCATCAAGGCAACCCGAGACTAAAAATAGACTAGTCTCAAAAGAAAAGAAAGAAAGGAAAGAAAGAAAATTGTTTTGACTTGATATGGACAAGTCTAAGACTAGAAAGACTAGTCTTAATAAATTGCATAAAACAAGTATATAAATAAATTGCAATACATGAAAATAAATAAATAACAAATGAGCTTATATGCTCTAAATAAATATATATACATAGTATACATAATATTATAGAAGTTAGTTTAGAGCAAAAATAATAACAATAATAACAACAACATAATAACATAATGTAAAATAGGAACATGAACAAAAACAAAACATGAACATATTGTTGCTTATTTAACTCATATGAGTCTAAGAAACATACACTAAGCTCATGCTAAGTTGTATGAACATGATAAAGAATATAGGTAGAATTTTTACCTAAGGTTTAATGGAAGGTTTGAAAAGAGATGAATGGGTTTTATATTTGTTATTTTCTTCTTGAAGAATAGAAATTGGTAAAGAGTGTTTTGAGAGAGATTTGTTAGAGAGAGGTTTTGAGAGAGTATTTTGATAGAGTTTTGTTATATAAAATGGATGTGTGAAAGAATGAAGGAGGAATGGGGTATTTATAGAATTTTTGGAGTGAATTTTGGATCTAATAAAATAAATTGAAAAAGAAAAATAATTTAGAGAAGAAAGAGGGGGGACGACGCATGTAGTAAAGAGAGAGAGAGAGGATTTTTATTTGTTTTGTGAATTTTTGTAAATAAAAGAAATAATGTGTAAGGTTTGATGTGAATAAAGTTGTATTGAAAATGTAAAAAGTAAGAAAATAGGTATGTAGGTAGTAAGAAATAGGTATAAGAAAAAGTAGAGATAATGAAATAGTAATGAATAGTAGACTAGACATATAAAATACCGGTAGTAATAAAAATACCCGTAAACGAACTATATCTGTTGTTTTTAGTTACCGAAAATTCTACAACTGATATTTTTAAAATCCTTGTTTAATTACGAGTCGTTTGGTGTTAATAAAATATTTTTATTATTCCGAGTTCCGGGACATGCTTTCGAGAACTGATCTCGTTTGAGTCCGAAGGACACTCGAAATTCGTGAATCTGATATCTTTTTGTTACCCTATGTTATTACAAACTATTTTAAGCCATCAACTTAATTTCGTTTTCTAAGGTTTGAGAACGCGGGATTGCAGGAGTTGAAATTGTTTAATTATCTTGACATTTGTTGACTTTTGAAACTCCGGTTTGACTAGGGTTAGGGTTTAATCCATCTTTGCCACAAAAATTAAGGGGTTTAACTCAGGGATCGGATAGACGGATCTTTTCATGTTTGGATTTTCGAATTGATCGATTATTGAACTTTCTATTTTTGTTTTTGAAAATTCTCTTATAAAATCCCGTGATTGAAATTGGTTTAAGGTTCGGTTTCAACCTGGGTCAAACTTTAGGATTTCGATTCAATATTCCAAAACCATTGTCGAAAAATTCGGGAGCTTACACTTTACTTTTATAAAAAATTCATGGTTGAGACAACTTCATTAATTTCATGTATTTAACATGAGTAAATGAATATATATATATATATACACTTTTCAAAGGTCTTACGAACTTTATAATATCTATCTATTTGATAGAAGTTTTTGTAAAAAGAAGAAAGTAAGTTTGTAAAATTCGTGGTAAATTTGATCACCACTATTTCGGACCTCAAACGACTTAGTTCGATGAAAATAGTTTTAGAATTGGATAGATTTTTTCAAATAGGTAGAAAACGGTATATTATATGCGCTTTCCAAGTTAAAATGACGAAGTTATGGCCATTTTAATTTGGAATTACTCTCTATACGAATTTTAACAATCTTATGACATAGTTTTTGAAAAGTACCATAGAATAAATAAAAAAATACTCATTAAGGGTATTTTTCTTGATTAGGTGACCTCGAGGAGGAGTGTACGTATCCGGAGGATTATTACGATTAGTGGAATTCTCAATCGACTCATCTATAGGGAAAAAGTGTTATCATGACTGAGTGAGTCTACTCTTCTTTATTTCTTATATTTATGATTGTGCTTGTAAATTTAGTTACATTAGAATTTACGCAAGATGAAATGGAAGTTGTATGATAAAATGTTGAAAGAATATTAAGTATATCGAAGCATGAATTGCTTGTAATAAAGTTGTATGTGTATTATTACATTGAAGTATTTGAAATTGGTTGCTCACTTGAAAGAAATTAAAATATAAACAACTAGACTTTAATTAAGAATTTATGCATGTACTTCATATGTTAAGTCACATTGCATTCACTATTATACAATTGGTAGGACAAGTATATGATAGTGGTAGTAGGCATAACGATATATCATGTAAGTGGCGAGTAGGAGCCGGTAAGAACTATATAAACTGGTGGCCAGTAGGAGTCTGTAATAACTACATGTTTTTGACAGCTTATAGGAGCCGATAAGATCTATAAAAAATGTTTTCAAACGAAGTTGTGGCCGTAGTTGGTTGGAATACCCAACCCGAATGAAAGATGTAATTCATTCAACATATGATTCCCGAAAAAGTCATGGCTTGTTTGCTCATGTGTTTGTTGCATCCCATTTGCTTGCTCAATAAACTTGATTGATATTTTGTTTCAAGTATGAAATTTTGGGATTTACTCACTAAACCTGTAAGCTTACACCCTATAGATATTTGCATTATCAGGAATACCTATTTTTGTACCTGAGGTCTCCTCATATCCGTGTAAGTATTCTTTTGGATCTTTTGAAGGAAATCTACTTGAAGAATTGGATTATAATTCATTTAAAATCTTTGATGTAGTATTTAAATATTGTAAAGACTATTTTCGATCTTTGGGATTTAGCGAGAGTATGCCCCTAAGAATCATGTAAAAGATTTATTATTATTAATGTTATGATCTATTTATTTCTACATTCTTGTATGTTCATTATTACTTGCTTAGACCACATTTCCCAAAAGCACTCCTATTATCGTGTTAGACGCCTTACATGTAATACCAAGACTTTCGCATGACTGAGGTAGTTATTATTGAGTCTTGATATTATATGTGGCGGGCTGCCGCGTTTAGGATACCATTCGAGGCGTGACATAAACCTTATTTAATTTTCATGATTTTAAGTATACAAAAAATATTTTACGCTCATATACTAAAAGCATTATATTAAAAACATTTATGCTAAAAATATTTACATAAGACACCAAAAATGATGGTTTTGCTTTAATAGTATAGATATAAAGTTATGATTATCTAATATATAGTTTATAATCATGTATTATTGATAATAATTTTCTTTTTTCAATTCTTGTATAAGATTATAATGCGTTTACATGGGTACTAGAAGATATCAGAATGTATACAAAATTAATAATTAAATCTTATTCATTTTATTGTACACATAGTGACTTCTTTTACCAAATCATTAAACAAATAGAAGATATTTAGTATTTTTATCTAATTTAACAAATATATTAATGATGTATTACAACAATTATATGTTTATTTGCTATTCAAACATTTTAATATGGTATATATATAATTTTTTCCTCGATTATGTATATAGTCTAATTTAATAATTATTTTATATTCTAACTTTTATTATATCTTTATATTCAATTTATGCAAACTAAGATATATTATAATATATAAATATTTGTGAAGGTGCTACTAAGATATTAATTGTAATAAACTTTGGGTTAATACTACAGATGTTACCTAAACTTTAACAAAATATATGATTAGGTATCTGAACTTTAAAATTGATCTATTGATCTGAAGTTTGAAATTAATTAGTTTAGTATCTGAAATAACTTTTCATATACGCCAACAATACCTTTGTCGAGTTTTTTTATGTACTAAATTGATCAATTTGAATATTTTTTAGATACTATATTGATCAATTAAAAAATTCATATACTAAATTGATTAGTTTTAATGTTGATATACCTGATTATATATTTTGCCAAAGTTTAGGATCTATTAAATCAATTTAATAGTTCTAGAATGATTATATTTAGAGCTTATTTGTTTTGGAAATAGATCGTCTATAGTACATCTGTTTGTTACACTTTTTAAATGGAAAAGTAATTTTCATTTTTTTTTAGAAAAAATTTACCATTTTAGGAAAATGGCTTAACCTTTTAGATTTGAAAATCATATTTTGATTTACTTTCTATAAGAAATACTATTTTGGTTATATCCAAACATATGAAACACTTTTTTAGTTAAAAACATATCATTTAAATAAATAATTTTAATAAAAAAATTTATTTAATCTTTTTCTTAACTTTAAAAGGGTAAATGTTGGAAATGATGCTTGAATTTTGATAAAATAGAATAATGTATCTGAACTTTAAAATTAACCAATTTAATTCATTAACTTTGAAATTGATTAATTTAGTACTTGAATGAATTTTTTCGTGTATGTTAATCAATGTTATAGAGCTACTATTGATGTATACTAAAAGTTTTTTTTTTATACAATATTGATCAATTCCAAAGTTTAGTACTAAATTAATTAATTATAAAGTTTAGATATAATTATATATTTTATCAAAATTCAAATACGATTTGTCATGCTAAAAAAAAAAATAGTATTTACATCCTTAACACACTTCACACATTATACAGAGAAAAAAATTGTGCATGGGAGCAAAGGAATTTTCCAAGTTTTCAATTAATATAGGCGAATGTATTTTTTTAAGGGTTAATTATAAAAATTTTACTTGTGTTTGGACTAATTAATTTAATATTTTACTTATTTAATTTTTTATATAGTGATATTTTTTATTAAATTAATTTTTTAAATAATTAAGGTTCTAGCACATATCTTTCTGATAATAATTAATTATATTAATATTTTTGTATAAAAATAACACATAACTTATTTATAAAAAAAACAAAAATTATATTTATAAATTTATCTGTCATATTTTTATAATTAATTAATTTTTTTTTTTTTTTTTTTTTTTTTTAGCGACAAACCTATTGAAAAAGATGATCCAGTCTATTTCCTACCATAACATCGTCTACGGTCTACCAACAAAATGTAAAACATATCCAACGGCTCATATGACCTGGTCCCACTAATAACTCTAAACAATGGACCCTTGGGAAACCACAGCAAAACAGGGGGTGGAATTATTATTGGTAATTGGTAATTGTACGTTTCTGATTTTTCTCTGTCAACTCAACATATCGATTTCATAGACTTTTCAATCCCTATATATTTATCTCTCCCTTCCCCTCTCTCTCTTAACATTTCTTCAACCTTGTTCCTTCATACCCATATCTTCATTTTTCTCCTTGTCTCTTCATTTCGAACCTTTAAAAAAATAAATTTGGGATTCAACCAAGGACTTGTTGATCATTCGGTCGGTTTTTAACCACCCATCTGTTTGATTGTTCCAAAGTTACGATCTTTACACGAATTTGGTGCAAATTTGTGGGTTTCGATCTTTGGTTCGAGGTTGTTTTCAGGTAATAAAAGAAAGCTGGAATCTTTTTATGATTTTCGGACAATTCTTGTCTTTTATTGATTATGTAA
The DNA here is from genome assembly GCA_024138025.1 of Combretum micranthum. Lineage (NCBI taxonomy): Eukaryota > Viridiplantae > Streptophyta > Magnoliopsida > Myrtales > Combretaceae > Combretum > Combretum micranthum. Next base: position 141,880 of record JAMXBD010000506.1, read on the forward strand.
CTCTTGGTTGTACATAGGATTATCGTTTTTTTTGTTTTTTTCTTGGATGTTTGTTCTTGTTGTTGAAGCGATTTAGAATTGAATTATTTTTGTAGAAGTTCAGAGGCTAGATAGCTTTTCATTTCTTCGATCAGGATAGAAACTTTTTGTATATCAGGAAATTTATAAAGGTGAATTATCTCCAAATTTTTCCCTATTGATGAAGAAAGGCGAATAATGATAGAAGGAAATATAATTTCATGAATAATAGCATCAATTGGATTTAATTCCACATATATGGTGAAAAAAATTGTTTTAAAATCGATACGAATAGGACTTTTCTTATTTGTTTATAAAATAATTAGAAAAATGTTTAGGCTATTTTTAGGGCAATTGTCAATATAAACAAATAAAAACGTTATATATGTAATTATATTTATTATTATATACCCCCCTTTTTTTAATAAAGTGTGTAATTAGTATATGGGGTTATATATAATTTTTTCTTTTCTCCTTTGTTTTTTCCTTTTAAATATTTGGCCCCATTTTTGTCATTGTTTATTTGATTATTTATATGGGCAGTAATTAAATTAGGTGGACAAGCTGTGCATGTAAATTATTAAGAATTGCCAAAAGTACCCTGGAATACGACCTTTTTTTAACTTGCTGATTGTACTTTCTAGTAAGGATAATCAGCCCCAAAAAGTACCGTCTGGTAAGGGTAATAAAGTCTTTACAAGTCTCCGCGGGCACGATACCTTTCACATAGGACTCTTTATTAGTTGTCAAACCGTGTTGAATACAAGTTTCCTTAAAAATAACGTAAATTGAGTTTCCTTATTGGGAAAGATACAAGATAAATCCGTTGAATTTTTTTTTTGGCCGAGATAAATTCGTTGATTTATATAGTTAATATTTAATTATGTCTATAAAAATACTCGGATCAAATCATATTTAGATATCAATTCTGTATCACTTTACTCACCGTGATCTGAATTTTCTTATTGGACAATATACGAGATAGATTTATATAGTTATAGGGAGCTGCTATGGTCTTGTATTAACCGTTAAAATAAATATAATAATTATAATATTAACTATTTTGGTGTTACGGTTGTTTTAGTTAATTATCTAATAATTAAAATAAATATAATAATAGAAATATTAACTATTTTAGTGATTTAATTACGGATGAGTTTGTGGATGAATACAATGTCACTAATGATGGGCCATGAAATTTTCCATGGTTATCAAATCATATTTAGAAATCAATTCTTTATCACTTTTTCTCAAAAATAACGTTGTCTGAATCTTCTGATTGGACAAGATACGAGATAGATTTATATAGTTATATTAGATTTTGTCTATAAAAATACTTGCACCTTATCATAGTAAGAACATCAGTTCTATATCTTCCTTTCTTCTTGCCTAATTAGCTCTCTAGAGAATAAGACTGATCTTGATATTCATAATCACAAGTTCTTGTGTTAATTTGGGTTTTGTGGATTGTACATCATAGTGATTATCAACATGAGTTCCGAGCAAAACGATAGCACAAGTGTTCCGTTCTCCGAGCAGAAGCTATGCGCGAACAATTGTGGCTTTTGGGGTAATGCAGCCACCATGAATCTATGTTCAAAGTGCTACAAGGACTTCTGCCTCAAGGAACAACAAGCAGCCACGGCGAAAGCTGCGATGGAGAAGTCTTTAATGGCACAGCCAATACTTCATGAAGATAACAGCACAATTGCTGTGCCGGCCAATTCCCCTGCAGAGATTGTTTCTAGTGGTGCATCATCAAGTTCGGAAGCCCAGCAGCCTGTGATTAGTGACGAATTGGGGGTGGAACCGAAACTGAAAGCAGCAAACAGGTGCGGATCTTGCAACAAGAAAGTTGGATTGACAGGGTTTAAGTGTAAGTGTGGGATCACATACTGCGGGACTCATCGATACCCCGAAAATCATTCGTGCACCTTCGATTTCAAGAGCGCGGGGCGGGATGCGATTGCCAAGGCAAATCCAGTAGTGAAGGCTGATAAAATCGGAGGGTTTGATGGATGTTTAGCTTGGGGGGTTAGTATTTGCAGTTCTTGCTTATCGAGTGGAGTCCTTAAATAGGAAGTTTCAGAATTTTTTATCTTTTCTTTTATATTTGGGCACTGCTAGTTAAAAACAAGAAATCGCGTTGTCTTGGTTAAACGATTTCTTGCAGCGTTTAAGTTCTGATTTGAAATTAACGGAGTGCTACTTTCTTTTTAAGTTCTATCATTCAATGTCTTGCATTAGGTTTTTGTTCTGGTCATGGTTAGTGTTTTATCTCTTCTTCTTCTTCTTTCACAAGGGCTCCAAGCGGTCTTAAACGTCTGTAAATAGATTACTTCGCATGACAAGTTTACAATTTGATAAGATTTGGATGCAAAATTGCTTTTATATATATTTATAAAACATGTTTTTAGATGTATGATTTTATAAGTTTAATTTTACTAATATATGGCTGTATCGATTTTATGCGTTCTGTTGAAACTTTCTAAACTGAACTTGAATATGAGATCTTTTTAAACCGAAATATAGACTAAATTTTTAAATCTTTCTTAAGGTATATTTAATACTGTAGTTTGTTAAAATCTTGATATTTTGATGGTTGCGTCTGGGTGGCATGCCACTCGGACCCCTGTTTGGATTGACCGATTTTTTTTTTTTTTTTTCCACTCATTTTTCCCATCATATCATATCCTTATTAGAATTTAGTATTATATTTATATCATATTTATATTATATCTGTTTGATTTATTTATAAGTAAAATTATTGGTCTTCATCAGTATCTATTTCTTGATAAATATTTATTTTATAACGATAAAAATATAATGTTAAAATGATTAGAATATGATGAAACAAATAGGAGGAAATTACAAGATTATTAACTCACTAAATAAAAATTATATTAATACAAATTACATAAAAATAATTATCTTAATAGTGTTGTGTATCGCATGTCAAAAATGAAATATTGAATTATTTTTTAGTATCTCATGTTGGACATTGCAATACTTATGTAAATAATATAAGTGTATCGTATATCTAACATAGATACATAAGCGTATCGCATCTTGCATAGGTGATACATGTGTGTATCGCTTGTCCAAGATGCGATACATAAATTATCTTAGATTGTTGTATTATATCTTATTTGTACAATACACATGTAAATTTGTATATTTCACATCCAGATGTGATATAACGATACTATTTCGATAATTATTTTTGTCTAATTTATATTTATGTATTTTTTTTATTTTATAAATAGTAGACATGTGTTTCATCCAAACAAAAGGACTAGAAATTTTAAGTCTTTGTTAAGGTATGTGATTATCCTGTGGTGTCATATTGAATGAAAATGTTAATGGGTGGAATTATATTAATTTTTTACGAAAATATTTGGAGATCTGACATATTTTAAGGAGACATAGGACCTCATATTTATCCCTAAAAAATTTTAGGCTTAAGTGATAAACTTCATCCAACATCCTTCTCTTACCTTGTCGGCTCAAGTAATTAACTTCATCCAACATCCTTCTCTTACCTTATCACATGAATTTTATCTTATTATAATCAACTGGCAATTACCTAAATATATGATCAATTCGCCGCCGAAACCCATCTCGATAGAGATCTCCACTCAAGTCTCAATCCAAATCCATCACAACAGCTGCTTGTAAAGCCCATGAAGTGAAATATTCTTAAACCTTAATGCAGGTACACGGAAAGGACTAGCAAAGTCGCTATGAAGCCTAGGGTTTAAATCCTTCTTTAACCGTTGTGTAGGTTGAGAGTTGAGGGTAGTCTTTGCGCATTGGTTGATGACCTAGTGTGAAAAGCTTGGATTTAGGCGATCAATAGGTATTGGAATGACTTGGTCATTGTTTATGACGGAGTGAGTATAAGGACCCGGCCCATTTAACCCATAGATTAAGCATGCCAAATCTTTCAATCACGCAAAATACCTAAATATTAGAAAATACTCAAGTATTATACGTAAGATCGTCTAAAAAGAAGTATTTGTAATGATTACTTACTTAAAACAGACATAACATTCACATTATTTGAATTAAGAAATACTACCACTATACTAGTAGTAGGTCATCTCATATATACAAAACATACATCACATACATTGATTGAATGTCTCCCAATGATCACTCAAAACACATAAAACTTACATAAAAACAAACTACATTACAAATACCACTTAAAATAAAATTACATCTCAGGGCTTAACAAATAAGCCTAGACACTTCACAAAAAAAAAAAAAAAAAAAAAAAAAAAACATCAAAAGTCCTAAACAACTGCTACTAGATTGCATTCCTAATCAAACATAGATGTCTCTCGTAAGTCCCATAGCCTATATCGTCATAGAGCTCATTAGTATAATCACATGCAAGATAGCAGTATAAGCCAAAGGCCTAGTACACAATTATGCAATCAAATATATATGCCATGCACACTTAACTAAATGCAATGCAACAATTCACCATAGCTTATCTTTAGTTAAGTGGGTAAAAGAAAACACTGGAGTATTCAAACTCCAATTCGAGCTTAGGAATTGGGGTCTTGAGTAATAGCTGCTGTTTAGGGGGTTGATATAGATAGACCGGATACATATATCTCTTATATCTAACCAATAAAGATTAGTAATAGCTTCATCTAGGGTTCACACTCCTTCATACACTTCACTTATCCTGGTTTATAACATCAATTAGTTTAACGGTCACATAACCATGGATTAAAACATATTATTTCCTCCCAAGCCTAAGTAGAGAATATATCGACACAGTTAACCCCATTAGCTATCTACTTAGCTATTAGGATAAACCATCATTACATCATGGTGAATCATTGTATCATGGATTTGAGTCATTGCATCATGACCAAGATTTGGACTAAGTGCCTAAACTACCGTTTCATTGTATCATGACATGGTTGCCGTTCCCCGGACTAGATACGACTTAACCATAAATCATTCCAATAAACTTTTTATTAGTCTTTAATTAAGGTCAAACTTGAATATGCCTATCCTAAGCAATAATCAATCAAATTATTGTGTACCTGGATCGGATTGAAAATCAAAGGGAATCTCCAACTGAGTAGCTATCTCCGTTCCACACAAATCAAACTATGTCAACATAACTATCCTAAGCCAAACTTAGACTCACTAGTTTAAAACTTAGGAAGTTATTGAACCTCATTTAGAAACAACCTAAAGTCATCACATGACATATATATATATATATATATATCAAATAACATCATGCAAGGCGAATCCTTAAATCAAGCAGTCATATATCATGTATTGGAAGATGTTGAAAAAAGTTAGAAAAAATTGAAATTTGCAAGGCCCATGCTGGCATATACACCGGCAGTGTAAGATTCAATGCCAGCAGGGTGAGGATTATACGCTGGCGGTGTTGAAGCCGTTGTTAAAAAAATGCATTATGTACAGAATTTTGGATCTTTACGTCGGCAGTGCATCAGCTGTGTAGACCTAAACGCTAGCGGTATTGGGGTTTAAGCCGGCGGCGTTCAAGATACCTTTGGAATGATCAGTAGCCAAATTTTTAAAAACGGCAAGTACGCCGGCGGTGTTCAAGGCGGCGTACAATGCAATTCAGGTTGCAGAATTCCTCTGTTTTTCAAACACAAAAATTTTACATTTAACTCTCCCAACTCCTTCTAAACCACAATATAACCTTCCTAATACATGGTACAAGAACCCTTATCATTAAATACACATAAACTCCCTTCTGACATCATTGAAACACACTACTCCTCCTCAACTATTATAACACACAAAACACTATGATTTCATTTTCTTCACATTCATTACTTCAACATGAATCCACTCTTCAATACAACTCAACAATATCAACTTCTCATCACACTAAAACTCAACACCATCATTGCACTTCTATAACAAGTCTAAGCTATCTCAACATCATAATATGAAAATACACATATATTTAACATGCATTATATTTGACAGAAAATTCATGGATTAAAAGAGAAATAAAGCACCTTAAACATCATATAAACTTACCTTAATATATATATGATGGTTGGGGATGGATTCTTGGTGTGTTGGGTGCAAGAAAACTTGGTTTGGGTATTGGAAAATATTACCTTTCTAGAGTTACGAATTTTTTTCTTCTCTTGGTTTGGTTCTGTTTTTAGATGTCCAAATTGTACAAATAGGGCTTGATATTATCTAAGTATCATTGACTTTTGGGCAGATTTTTCTAAGGGCTTTAGGCTTTAACTAGGCTTTGATTCTTGGGCTTAGTTTGGGTTTAATAAGGCAAAAAATCTGCTAAGTTTATGGGCTATATTCTTAGTTTAAAACAAACTTAATTCATCATATATTAATCACCACAATAACGATTAATATTAACATAATAATTGTTAACATGAATAAACGATCAACCTAAATATATTTACCATAGATTATTACCTAGTTATTACTTCATAACACATACAATTATTTCAACACCACAATTCACACTAACACATACACACATATAACAATCAAATTTAGCATGCATTAAGTATGAATTTAAGACTTTGGTTGTTTCAGTGAGAGAGGTAGAGTGATATGTCACCATCACATAAACTGATTTAAAAGTTTTTGTAGGCCTCAAAAGATCAACTAGGGGATGAATTTGATGCTTAAACATAAAGGTCACATCTATTTTCTAAGTTGGATCATGCTACTTTATATTTGTTTCACATATCAAACTTAAGCTGTTTGTTTCGACATCTTTCTATCATTTTGGCTTAATCTTTTTGTCGTTTTTAATAAACTATTTGTTAAAAACACATATTGATGAAAACACAGACATTTATATTTATAAACTGATCAAATAAACTAAATATTGATATGAAATAAATATCGATGAAAAATAGACTATCCAAACAAATCCTAATTTTGGATAGCGGGAACCAAGCGACATTGCTTGGCTAAACAACACTTTAGCCTAAGTAACTTCAATAATAACTTATTGATGTTTTGGGATTGTTCGGCATAGGTTTCTATGTCAACTAATCCTAATAAAGATGAACTTAGACTTTATTTCTACCATAATGCTTGTGATACATGATCATGCATTGTGATGATTGGAAACTCTTGATTTAACTGAATATTGTGCCAACGACTCCATCAATGCCTTTATATAAGGGTGAATTATACCGGAAGGTCACAACTTTTTGGAGGTAAGTTTATTTTAGATCGTTTCAAAAAATTCAAAAAGATCATAATGTTTGGAAAAGTGTCCTATAAGATTTAATTAAGTATTTTTCCTATTGATTTATTAATGGGATCGTAACAGAAGTGTTTCTTAAGTTTTAATTAAATATTTCTCATGTTAACACATGCCGATGGTGGTCTTAATTGACCCACTTCTCTAAACCTTGTGGCTTAAAATAAACTTATTTCTAAAAGTTGTGACATGAAATGAACTTACTCACTAAACCTTTGACCTCTTTTGAACTCAAAATATTATGACCTAAAATAAACTTATTCTAAACATTGTGATCTTCTGGTGTAATTTACCCATTTACATAATGAATGTTTGAGGGAAAGTTTAAATTTAAAGTTTATATCTATGTGATTTTTATATTTCCTAATTTTTCCATCTTGGCTTTATATGAAAAAGGGGAAGAATGTTGATATCAAGGTAGTTGATGAAGCATATTACTTTGTTAATGCATGTTTTTTTTTTTTAGCATGGATAGGAGAAGCAAAGTTTGAAAATCTACTAGAACTATATTAGAATGTTTTCAAAATTTAGCATTTACCAAGTATATTTGACTAATATATTTGGGCAATGGATGAAATCAATGAAATCTTGTCTGATTTTGGTCTATCAAAGTTAAATTCTCCATTTTAACATAATACTCTAATATATTGTAAAGTAGTGTTTTGTGGAGCTTGATAAAATGATTTCAAATTACATAATCTTGTTGCTGCTAGTTATGCTTTTAAAGGAACACTTTCTCCATTGTGAAGAAAAGACTTTTGAAATAATTTTTAAAGAAGCAATACTAGCTTGTGTGTTTTCTATAGTCATAATGCCAACCCATAGCATGAACCCTTTGTTAATCATTTTTATAAACTTAAACTCATAATGCAAGGCATTTTTTAGATTAAGAGAAAAAATCTAAACAGATTTTAGCTTGGTTTTAAGTCTATAGAAAAATTAGAATGGATTGAAAGTCTTCATAAAATTGAAGTTTATAAAAAAAAAATTACTTATCAAAGGAAGTCATCTATATGCTACATCATATCATTACATTACATTGACTTTTGCTAATTGGATATGAATATCAATATCGATTTCATTCTATTAATTCTTTAAGTGAGACTCCTAAAGCCTAAGGTGTATCAATTTTCCTTTTAGTTATTACAATGAAAGAGAGGGAATTTAAACTTAGCCCATCTCACTTAGGAGGCCAATTGTAATACAATTAGGTTACAAGGGTAATAGCATATATTTAAGCAATTTAAGCTTAAAATAACAATATAAACTTACTAAAAGAAATAGGTATAACATTACTAAAAGAGGGAGAAAAGCATAGGAAGTGTCTATACCTTCATTTTTTTTTTCAATTTAGTGCATAGATCTTCAACTTTAGGGATCTAACACTTGTTTTTCAATTTTACCTTCAATTTAGCCTTGATGAATTAGGAATTTAATGTATGTTACATGTTTTTGCATATGAGTATTTATACTTTAGTCTTAATTGCGTTCTAGTGTTTATACTTTAATTTTGATATAATTTAGTGTCTGTTTACTAATTAATTTATTAAAAATTTAATATCTACATTTTTAATCGATATATTATTTTGAAATTTAAAAGAAAGTTTTGTATTAATTCATTAAAAATTAATTTTAGATACTTAATTAAAATAATATTTTACTAAAATCTTATATCATTGGAAATCTCTTAACACCAATTTTGTTTAAAAATAAGATCTTAATATGTGCTATAATATTACATAGATCAGTTTTAGTTTTAATTGATTTACAAATTTTAACCATCAATTTTATTTGAGAGATTCATGTTAGAAAGTAATGTTACAAAGCAAATGACACATGATTTACAAATTCTAATAAACTTAAAATTCTTATTTGATTTATATAATCTTGGAAAACATAGTAAAATCTTGTTTTCAAATAAGTCTAATGTTAAGAGCTTTCTAATGATATAAGATTTTATCAAAATAAAAGTTACATGCAAAAATTTATTTAATTGAAATTATTATGTATAAATAATTTTCTTATTTTATTACATCAATTAATAATCCAAAACTAGCTTTCAATGAATTAATATGTGACTTTCTTTTTGAATTCTAAATAACTACATAAATTAAGAAAAAAAAATATTAATTGTAATAAATTTATTAGTGAATAAACACTAAAGTGTATCAAAATTAAAGTATATACACTAGAATGCCACTAAAAGTAAAATACTCATACTAAAATGTAAAAAAGTTAGGTTGGAATTTATATTAGAATATACTAGCAGATATTGTACTTGTGTTGTGTGTACAAATTTAACAATACCATATTATAAAAAAATTAATTAAAATAATTAATCATTCATCATAAAATATTATAATTATCGTAAAATATTAAAATGTTTCAACATGAAAAATGTTAGTTAGTCTGACTTAAATAGAAAATGCTTTATATATAGCAATATTTCTTTATTTTTCTTATTCAATTTTTTAATGCAAGCTTTTAAGAAAAAAAAAAGAACAGATGGAGTTGTTTTACCACAGTTACAAATTCATTACAATAAAATAATTGAAAAAGGTGATGATTATTAACAGATAAAGAGATAAATATGCAGGCTCAAAAAATGTTGAGTCAATGGGAATTGATGAATACGAACTGTCAACGTATTTGTAGGATGCAGGAGAAGGAGTTGTAAATGTGAATAGTCAAAACATTCCTTTCCATGCCGAAAAAAAGAAGTTTTTATTTTTATAAAAATAGATAATAAATATTAATAAAAAAGCTTGAGCATTAAATAATCTAGAAGTTTGTTCTAAAGAAAATATATTTATAAATAGGTAAATTACATCGAAAGATATGAATATTTAAGGGTAAATATCAATACTTTAAGTGATTGAAAGACTATCAATATTTTTAAATGAATAAATACGATATTAATAATCAACCATTAATGAAAATTTAAAAAACTTAATTGAAAATTAATCGAAATATTCATATTTTAAATGAACTTCATAAAATTTTGATACTTCATTTGATTCATTTCGTGAAACATTGATATAATTTTTTATTAAATTGAATATTGATACTTTAAATAAACTTACCTAAAATGTTGATATATTTAGAAATAATTTGCCTATATAAAAAAGTCCAAATCCAGCCGTTTTATTGATAACATTGAATGTTGTCGCCTGTTTATAATCATTACTCCCAATCTCTATCCGAAATTCAATTTTGAACTCCAATTTTAATATGGAAACTGGTTATTGAGGACAAAAAGGATCGATGTGGCTGTAAATTCGACCTTGCTCTTTGCGAAAAACTTCGACGATCTCTTTCTTTAATGTGATAGCGGACATGAAAATTAACTTGTTTAATAAATTGCTTCACATAAGAATCGCATTTATCGATGGAAATACGTCACATATCTTATACCCGATTCAAAATGCTAAAGCACCATGGCATTTTCGTCGAAACTTGGCAACATGACCACCGAATCCAGTAGATTGGGCCCCAATAAGGCTAGTGTACACATTGTAGGATGAGGGCTATGTACTTTTGGATGGGTCCTGTTAAGTCATATATAATATGATACACACAAAGCCCAGCAGATAAAGTCATTTCAATAAACAAAGCCCAGCAGATAGTAAAATATACACAAGTATATATAAACTAGAGCCATTCGGATGCACAATTCTATACTATACATGTCATTAAAAAGTGTAGTTATCAAACTACAGCTTTATATATACAAACAATGCTTTGAAAAAGCATATGGATTTCCAAAACGAGTAAGACAGACTGAAATACTAAAAGATGGTGGTACTTCTCTTCATTAGCTAAAGTAAATTAATCAACTTCCAGATAGCTTTGGCTTAGAAATGGTTAGAATATATCTAGCCCTATGAATCCTTCATTTAAGTTGGATGGAGACAAATAAGGTACAAAGTTGAACAAAATTTATGTAATAGCAAGATATAAAAGCATCATGTAAAAGTCTAATCTTATGTGTGGGTGGGATTGTTAGAGTTGGTCAATCACATCCAACGGGTATACCAATGGACCTAAGAGGATTCTTAAGATAATGACATGCATATAGATGTTATAAAAAGATGTGTCGGAAGAGAAATAGACAAACTTGATCTCTTAAGCATACAAGTATAATAGAAGATCAAATCAACTAGATTTGATTGTTATTGATCCATTTTTTGTTAAACTGGCATTTTGATCTCTTGTGAGGATACTTCAATAGAGTTTCCATGCTACTCTCAATCTTAGTAATATGCAAAATAATCTCAAATGAGGAGAAAAGCCTCTTTTTTTATAGATGTCGGGGGTTGGTGCTAACAATTGAATGGCATTTAGATGGATGATTGAGATCAAGCAGTACTAGTAATCGCTAGATTTCTCTTATGGATCCATTGGCAAGTATTCATTGCTTCTTACTTCCTTGCACTAACATAAGGTCTAGATGTGGACTTGGAAGAGTGAAAGACTTTTATTATATAAAAAAACCCTAGTCCTTTTATGAAATAGCTCATCTTTAATATAAAAAAACTTATGACATATTTTAGTACATATAAGCCTTATTAGTTAAACAAAGTTCAAAGCAACTCAGAAATATATTTTCTAAGTCTAGTTTTGCATGGGGGAGTAAACGAAATAAGGTCAAGAGTAGAGAAACTAGTGCAATGATCCCTATTCTAGGCCTATTAAGCCAGATTTTTCTAAGACATCCCTAATAAGATCCAATCTTCTTGACCCTATCACTAGCACAAAAGGTCGTTTTGAGGTTTTAAATTGAGTTGTGGGCTCAATTATCAAAATAACTCTCTACAATAGGTATTCCATGAAAATGAAAGATCTTCTAAGACAACATAAAATTAAAAAAGAATGATGACCAAATGGGGAGAGTGAGTGTTATGTAATAAATAGAATAGCTTTCACCAAATTTATAAACTTAACCTATTAGATGATTGTGATATTAATGTAAACATGGTATGAGATTATGAGGACTTAGTTTGAAATCTTGTGCATTCATTTCAATCCATATCTAGTTAAAGAATAAATCGCATATATATATATGACCTATGTTTTGAGTCGTTTATGATAAAGTAACATGAGTTTTATTTATTTATTTTTAATAAAGACATTACTTTGGTAAATCTTATGCTAATTAAATAAAAAAAGAAACATATGACACATTTTTACCAATTAGTTCTATTGTTAATTAATTTAACTAACTCAAATAAATAAAAAAAATGTAAAAAATTGTAGAAAAGTAAAAAAAAAAAAAAAAAAAAAAAAAAAAAGAAGCAAACAATGGAAAAAAAGGGAAAAAGAAAAAAGAAGCCGCTCATTGGCCATCCATGGGTAGCCACAAGGAACTTCATTACATCAAATAAAGTGGATTATTACTCAAAAGAACAAAGAGAATAAAAACAACAATAACAACAACCAAACATTTGACTAACCACGGATATGATTTGAATAGTGTCAAGCACGATTCAAGTGGTGGAGACGGAGCATGGTTCGTAGGTTGATTGGACCAGATTTGGACCACTTAACGAGATGTGCATTTGGGTTTCTCAGCGGTTCAAGCATAGAATTGAATCAGTCTTCTCTATCTTCTTCATTGAAGCTTCTTCTTCTTCTTCTTATAACAAATGAATAGTGGCTACTCGAGGTGAACTTCTATGTCATTGAGTGTTGTGGAGAACACCAAGTTACTCTTCTAAAGGCGGCAAACACCAAGAAGCCAGTGGTTGGCTTGAAAGATGCGGCGGAGGGAGGTGTGTTTTAATCCTAAGGTGGTTGGATCTATAAGTTTCGATCTAGAACTCCAAGAAGAACTAGAGGGTAAGATTTGCATTTTAAGAATCTAGAAATTGTTAAAATTGTAATGGTATCAATCTTATTGCTTTGTTTTCGGTATAGTATGAGATTTTTTGAGAGAAGATGAAGTTCATCATGGAATTTTCCAGAGAGAGAGAATATAAGGAGGAAGAAGATGAGTAAAGTTTAAGAAAGAATTTGTTGAGCACTCTACTCTTGGTCATCAACTACCTACATTTTTTTTTCGTTTTTACTTTTTTATTTTCTTTTTATTTTCTATAATTTTTTAATTATTTATTTACTTAAGTAAGCTAAGTTAATTAATAATAGGATCGGCTAGAAAAATGTGTCATGTGTCCTTTTTTTTTTTTTTTTAATTTGCACAAGATTATTAAACCCAAGTCATGCCTTTGCTATAAAACAAAACTTATGTTACTTTATTATAAATGACCTAAAACAAAGGTCATGTCTTTGTCACTTACTCGTAATTAAATATAATATCTCACATAATACCTACACGTTTAAACTTTTGGATTGGTTTATAGTAGTACTAACTTAATTAGTGAGGAGTATGATTGCCAAAATTGCGACTTTACCCATACGATTGTATGAGTATATAATTTTAGGAGGCTCTTTCAAGTTGGCATATGCGTAGAATCATTTTTATTTTTGTAAATTCTTATGATTTAATCGAAGTTTAAATTTAAATTTGGTAGAATCTTACGTTTTTAATCAAGTTTACCGATTTTATTTATATGAGTGAAATAGGCTAAAATATAAAATATATAAACGTATTTTTAAAAACTTATCAACATTTAGGATGATGCATTTTTTTTTATTACATTTCAATTTTCTTTTCTTACACTCTCTCTATCTCTTTCCCTTCTTCCCCTTAGCTTCCCTATTATATTTAAAGAATTCAATTAAGTTGAGTTATAATTGTAAAGCTTACATAAAAACTTATTTATTTCTTTTATAGAATTACAAATTTTAGATGAGTTGAAAAATTCGTAACTTCTTTCAAGCAAAGTAATAGGAAAAAAAACTTAATATTGACTCTACTCACTCTTTTTTTTTTTTCATATATTATATTATGGATTAAGGATTATTATGAAAAAAAAAAGAACTTATTATTATTATTATTTTTTTTTTTTTACTTTTTTTACAACCATTGTGAATTTCAATATTTTTACGATTTTTATAAGCATATTTATAGTTTTTTCAAGGCTATTTTATATAGGATGTAGAAACTTACAATATTATGTTTTGATTCTACATTTCAATTCTATAGAATATTCAATGATTCTATGTGGAATCGTGGGTTTGACAACCTTAGTCAGGAGGTGAAAATTACAACAATGTGGAAACAAACGATGAGTCTCAAAAGGGTGCCGACCTAGTAAAGTTCTCAAAACATAAAAAAGAAGTTTATGCACGCCCCATGACAAAATACTCTAGTCACTAAACCAATAAGTAGTTTACCATATATAACTTGATGCAATCAAGATTGCAAGAATTTGGAAGAAACTTAGATCATTTAGTCTAATACATGCCAGTGTAAATTTCTACCTATTTTTCTTCCAAAGCAATTTAAATATTGCAACTATAGTCAAAGAGAGCTCATAAATTGTTAACAAGTAGTTTTTTTTTATTATTATTAGTTAAAGATAATAGCCTATTTCTAAAGTGTCCATGACCTATGCTGATATAACCATGCAAGTGATTGTTCAAGAATTGATAATATAGAATTATACATTTGTTGACTGAGAAGATGAAGTATGTACATTTGTGGATATAAATTAATATGCTAACCCCTTAGTAAGTTTGGTCTATTTGGATAGTCTATATTTTTTTATATATATCTTATTTGTATATGATTTGTATCTATATCTGTACTTTGTATATTATCTATATCTAATTGGTAAGATTTGTTTATGAGTAAAAATATTTGCTTTTCATCTGTATCTATTTTTCACAAATGATTTGATTAAAATAGATGTCAAATTGTCAAACCAAATGCAAGTTAAAGAGTAGTAAATGAAATGAATTACAAAAGTTAAAGAGCAATTGTATGAAATGGTATTATCTAAAAGGAGAGTGAAAAGATAGTAGAGATGGAAGGATTAGGAATCACATGTCAGTAAGATAAATCTAACAACATTTGTCATGTGGACAAAAGAGGGGTAAGACCATGAATATGGGACTTGATAGAGAAGACAAACAAAATAGTAATACAAAAGGACAATGGTAATAATACAAAAGACATGGATATGGTTATTATGCACCAAGGGGAAAAAACCAATAAATCTAAACTAAATTTGACCTTTAAGAGCCTTGATAATAAAGACATGATTATGGAACATTAGGATAAGGGGATACACTTCAAATTAATGGGGTTGATAAACAATGTCTAGTTCCAAGGAAATGAATGTAGAAAAGAAAGGAATTGATAAGTAGAATCGCAGTTCTAGAGACATAATGCATGAAATGATCAACTAATGTCTTATTAGTGTAGTGCCAACTAAGGGTTAAGAAACCCTAACAAATGAAGAAAAATCAATATAATTTTCTTTATGAAAAGAAGGTACAAAAAATGAAAACCGTCAATACTAATAAAATGATAAACACAAAATTTCAAAGAACGAAAAGTTTAGGAAAATTTTTTAATGAAAATGGATCATAAGGTAGTTATAACTACAAACATGGAAGTTCTTCATGAGACACTAATGTCGGCAAGCATTTTTTGCTATCAAAGCTCTATTGGTTTCACTTAAGTATCAGTACACCCAAGTGGTTAAAGATGTGTAGGGGTAATTATAGTGATGTCGATGAACATGCTAAGGGAGTAAGTTTCAAGTCCATTATGCTAAGATTTGCTGCCCATAGAAAGAGTGTTGATAGCTAAGATGAAGACAAGGTCAAGATAATAAGAGAGGTAAAAATTATAATAGGGACAACAGATGTAGAGGATAAAGCTGTACAAGTGAGTTAACTAGCCATATCTAACCCAATTCACTTTGGCCTGTTGGTTAAACAAGCCAACACATTATGACCCATTTAATAAATAGGCTACAATACGTTAACCGTAACCCATGTAGGCTTTTGGATTAAAAAGATCAACACACCAACTTAACCTACTCATTTGTACATTTTGTGGGTTCAACAAGCTAATTTAGTCCATATAATCCGTTTATGTTTTAGTAGCTTATATAGGCTAATCCATCAACCACTATTTTTGGTAGTGTGCAAAACAAAAAAGAAAAAAAGAAATAAAAAATAAAAAACTACAAGCTAGATATGTATTGGAAGATTTGGAATCAAAAGATGATGGCAAAAGGGGCGGACAAAATGGATTGTAAAGATATTGCTAGTTTTAATTTAGCTTTGTTAACTAAGCTAATAGGAGGGCTTCCATTACACTGGATCCTATACGAATTAGGGTGCTAAAAATTTCAATTTTTCTAAACACTCATTTTTCTTTTTATTAATTTTGGTAGCTGAAAAAGAAAAAAAATGCCTTAGTTTACTAGAAGAGAATAATTTACTCCATGGTTCGATGCAGCTAGTACTTAATAGTGAACCAACCAAATTATGAACAAAAAGGACATCGATTCTTTTCAACACTTGATTTTTAGATAGAAAGAAGACTATTTTTTTGCTGGTTTCCAAAATGTGGAGTAACATGATTCCATAGAGCAGCGATACGTATAAGTAGGCATTATACCATTATATCTAATCTCACTTGATCAAGAAGAAAGTGGAAAGACTCTCAAATTCGTGATTCTATTTTGAACTTTGAGGGGATTTTTACAATTGAAATGGTCATAGCTATAATAAACTTTATATATATGATGAAAATAATAATAAGGAAATTGTTAACTTCATATCCGAACTTTATTTATTTCCATACATAATTACTTGAAGTTTAAAACAGTCAATTTGATATCTAACCTTCACTATTTTTGCAATTAACTGCCTCATCCAGATATTATAAAAGGTTCATGCTGTGTTTGGTACCTAAACTTATCTCAAATATACAATCAACTACCATCAATTTAATACATAATCAAAGTTTTTGTTTTCATTAATGCTATCTCAGCTAATTGAGTAACACTTATCGTATAACCAATAAAAAAACTAGAAAAATAAATAATTAAGGAGGTAGATTAACACACACTTTAAAGTTGCAAAAAGTTAACCTGCCCACTTAATTATCTAATTAGACAATATATATGCAATGTCTTGTTTATTGTCTAATTTTCTAGTTTTTTTATAAGCTACTTGTTACATATCACCTTTCATTTGCTAGGAACATTAGCTTAGCAACAAAAAAATAATAATCATCTATTCACTGAGCTAGTATTGATAAACATGAAAATTGATTGGCTATTAAATTTACGACTTCAAAGTTTAGGTAATTAATTGCATATTCGGAAAAAAGTTCAAGTATCAAATACGATATTAGCCCTATTATAAGTGAACTTGAAAACGTCTGTATGGAGTAAATTAATACTATTAAATTTTAAATAGTTAATTGTATAAATTAACAAATTTTAGGTACCAAATGTGACATTTACTTGTAAAAATAAAGAAATTAGTCCTTTGTATGAGATTGATTAGCACATGAAATAGCCAAAATAATATTATTAGATCAATTATTAACAACATCATCTCATCTTCGGTTCTTAACCAGTTATAGCAAATCCAGAAAAAAGTTGGTTGAATTCTATTAAGATATTACATTCCACTGTTTTAAAGAAAGGTAGCAAGACAAAGAAGAACAGGGGTCACAATTTGACTCTCTATTTGCACATGGAACATCACGTATTACCTATAAGCCATATAAAAATCTCCATGAGAAGGGTTCGTTGTATTTTTGATATCACGTTCTATATGAAGATGTGTAGTTTATATTATTTATTTTGTATACAGTTTATTTTGTATACAGTTGTTGGCTTGTTAAGTAGTTACAATGTACAGCTGTCAGTTAGTTTCATTTTTGGTAAAGTTAGTATTATATACTGCTTCTCTTTGTACAGTTACATTATCAGAAATATACAAAATCACATCATTTTCTTTCGACTCCTCTGTTATGAGTTTTTCTTCTTTTCATTGTTAAACTTGATTCCAAGAACAAAGATCGATTGATTTCGCATACAACGACTGGGTGATTTCACATGGTATCAGAGCCGGTTCGTACATCTTTCTTTAATAAGGATTTTCTTGTTCTTGAAATTTCTTCGTTCGTTCTGTTTTAGGGTTTTCTATAGTGTTCAAAGTTTTGTTTCGAATATGGGAGATTCTATGATTACAGATCCATTATATTTTCTGGATCAGATAGTCCAGGAATGGTTTTAGGAAATATAATCTTCAATGGTACGAATTTTTTAGCGTGGAGTAGATCTATAAAAATGGCTTTAGGAGCCAAACTCAAATTAGGTTTTCTTGATGGATCTATTGTCAAGCCTGATAGTAGTTCGATTGATTTTATTAAGTGGACGAGGTGTGACTATATGGTTAGATGCTGGATTTTAAACTCGATGATTTCTGAGATGTCTCAAAATTTTCTTTATGTACAATCGGCTAAGGATTTGTGGAAAGAACTTACTGATCAGTATGGGCATGCTAATGGTCCGATGATTTTTCAAATTCAGCATGAGATTTCTAACCTAAGGCAAGGTACTCAGTCTGTTACGGCTTATTATAACAAGTTGAAACGTTGTTGGGATGAACTTCAAGCTATGCATCCTTATCCAATGTGTTTGTGTGATAGAAGTGGATTTTGTACTTGTTCTTTAAATGAGCGATTAGAAGAGTACGATACACAATCAAAATTGGTTCAATTCTTGATGGGACTTTTGATTCCTTTGAGGCTGTTAGAAATCAAATTCTTTCGGTAGATCCTCTACCACATGTCAATAGAGCTTTCTATCTAGTGTTACAAGTAGAAAAACAAAAGGAGGTTACAAGTTTGATGATTTCAGAGGGAGGTTCGAGTGCTTTTGCAGCAGCTGCTCCTAGGTCTATTTCACATTTTCCTGCTAAATCTTTGATTTCTGAAAAGAAAGAATATAGAAGGAATAGATTGAAGTGTCGACATTGTAATCAAGATGGTCATAGTGTTGAGTCATGTTTCGAATTAATAGGATATCCAGATTGGTACAAAGGTCGCAAAAATAAGAAGTCAAATGTTAACATCAGATCCAATATTGTTCAAGCAGAAGTTAAGCATGGAGATAATTCTGTTAACATGGAAAATTTCAGTTTTGATACACCTTGTGATTTTGAGAATAAAAGTGATTCTGTTAATCCTTCTCTTGTACAAGCTGTTTGTACACAGATGATTAGAATGATGCAAGGAACAAAATCTCATATTCCTGTTGCTGTTGCAAATTATGCTGCTGCTAGTGCCAGTCCTAATGCAGATATCAATTTTGCTGGTACGAATTTTCTTTCCTCTGCTCATATAGTTGTTTCAAATAATAATGTTGGACTTTGGATTGTCGATACGGGTGCTAGTGATCATATGACACCTTTTCATTCTTTATATACAAACACTTATCGTCTAAAAGAACATGTTACTGTTTCTTTGCCTGATGGTTCCTTTAAAATTGTTTTGGAAGCTGGTACTATTCATCTTTCTGATGATCTTATTCTCACTGATGTTCTTTATACACCTGACTTCAAACACAGTTTGTTATCTGTCCCAAAGTTGTTAAAAGATCATTCTTTAACAGCTACTTTTGATCACATTTCTTGTTGTTTCCAGGACCTGAAAACTAGGAAGGTTATTGCCACTGTTTGTGCACATAAAGGATTATATGTGTTGCAGCTGAATACTATTCAAACTGAGCAGTTTTCTTCTAAAATTCCTAGTTCTGTCAATTCATGTCAGTCTTTGTCCCTTTCTTTACTTCATGCTCGGTTAGGACATTGTTCTTTGTCTAAACTTGTTCATTTGCCTTGTACTAAACAATTCACTTGTAAAGGTTTTACTTGTGATACATGTCAACTTGCAAAGAGTCATCGATTACCTTTTTCAAGAAGCGATAGTCATTCTACTTCCTTGTTTGATTTGTTGCATGTGGATTTGTGGGGACCATATCCTATTGCTACTAGATTTGGAGAGCATTATTGTTTGACTATAGTTGATGATTTTTCACGAGGTACTTGGACTTATTTGCTTAAATACAAGTCTCAAGTCTGTTGTGTTCTCACAAAATTTTTTGCTTATGTGAAGAATCACTTCAATATTTGTCCTAAAACCATACGGACTGATAATGGAGGGGAGTTTGTTTCTCGTGAATGTGAAGATTTGTTTGCCAAATTAGGAATTTTACATCAACGTACTATTCCTTATACACCACAACAAAATGGTCGAGTAGAAAGGAAACATAGGCACTTGCTTGATATTTCAAGAGCCTTAAGAATACATGCTGGTGTACCTAAGGAGTTTTGGGGAGATTGTCTTTTAACGGCTACATATTTGATAAATAGGATGCCCATGGAAGTACTTCACTGGAAGACTCCTTATGAAATGATCTTTGGACATGTACCTTCTTATGATCATTTAAGAGTGTTTGGAAGTCTGTGTTATGCTCCTTTCCTTGGTGCTCATAGAGATAAGTTAGAACCAAAAGGAGTTAGATGTATTCTGTTGGGTATGCTTCTGAACAGAAAGGATACAAGGTTTATGATATTAAAGAAAGGAAATCTTTTGTCAGTCGTGATGTTATTTTTGTTGAAGACACTTTTCCTTTCAAGGATGTTTCAGGTTCTTTATCCATTCTCATAGTGATAATATACAAATTTCAGATTCTGTTTCACTCCCTTTAGTCTGTTTTTCTAATGATCATACTTCAGTTTCAGATTCTGTTTCAGGGTCCCAAACACATTCTATACACACTCCTTTAGAGTCCTCTCCTTCAGATTCTTTTGGCTCTTCGTCTATTCCTCTTAGGCGTTCTACTCGTCCTCATCATCCTCCTACTTGGTTGAATGATTTTGTCCATTCTCTCAATAATGTCAATTCTGATGATCATACTACTTTTGCCACTAAATATCCTTTGTTTACTCCTACAGTTTTTGCTTCTTATCCTTCTAGTTATGTGGTTTCTTTAGCCAATGTTTTAGTAAACAAGGATCCAACATCTTATTTTGAAGCTACTAAATATGATCATTGGATAGATGCTATGAATACTGAATTGCAGGCACTTGAGTCCAATCATACATGGGAGTTGGCTTCTTTACCTCTTGGTAAAAAAGCCATTGGATGTAAATGGGTCTACAAGACTAAATTTAAGGCAGATGGAAGTGTTGAACGCTATAAGGCGCGTTTAGTGGCTAAAGGTTACACACAAAAGGAGGGTGAAGACTATCATAACACTTTTTCCCCAGTAGCAAACTTTGGGACTGTACGTTTATTGTTGGCAGTAGCTTCAATACGTACTTGGACTCTTCATCAAGTAGATGTGAACAATGCTTTTCTTCATGGTTCACTTGATGAAGAAATCTATATGTATCCACCACCAGGTTATAGTAAAGCCCAACCTGGTCAAGTTTGTAAATTGTTGAAATCCTTATACGGATTAAAACAAGCCTCTCGTCAATGGAACTTGGAGATAACTCGTTTTCTCATTCAACAGGGTCTTCAACAGTCTACTTATGATCATTCTTTGTTTACAAGACGCACTAATGATGGTTTTTTAGTTGTCTTGTTGTATGTTGATGATATGATAATCACTGGAGATGATGCTGTTGGTATTTCACATTTAAAACAGCAACTTCATACTGAATTCAC
This sequence comes from Combretum micranthum, assembly GCA_024138025.1. Classification (NCBI taxonomy): domain Eukaryota; kingdom Viridiplantae; phylum Streptophyta; class Magnoliopsida; order Myrtales; family Combretaceae; genus Combretum; species Combretum micranthum. Next base: position 163,782 of record JAMXBD010000506.1, read on the forward strand.
CATTAAAGACTTGGGTGAAGCACGCTATTTTCTTGGTTTTGAAATCTGTTCAACCGAAACAGGACTCATGTTGCATCAACACAAATTTATTGTTGACATATTAGCTGATGCAGGTTTGACAGCAGCCAAACCAACTCGTGTTCCTCTGCCTAGTGGTCATTCCTTATATGACATGATAGTCCTTTGTTGGATGATCCTAGTTTCTATCGGCGTTTTATTGGAAGGCTTCTTTATCTTCTTATGACTAGACCAGATTTGTCATTTGCTGTACAACATTTGAGTCAATTCTTAGCTGCTCCGCGTATGGTTCATTTGAAAGCTTTGTTTCATGTGCTTCGGTATCTTAAAGGCACTCTCCATCTTGGTTGTTTTATCCTCGTACTAGTTCTTTCCAACTTGTGGCGTATTCTGATTCAGATTGGGGTGCTTGTCTTCTCGATCGGAAATCCATCTCTGGTTATTGTATTCTTCTTGGTCAGTCTCTTGTTTCTTGGAAAACCAAGAAACAACCTACTGTTTCTACTTCATCTACGGAGGCTGAATATAGGAGTTTGGGATTTGCTTCTAAAGAGTTGATGTGGGTCACTTATATATTACATGATTTAGGTGTTGATTTAGCTCATCCCATTTCTCTATATTGTGATAACCGGTCTGCTAATTTGCTTGCTGATCATCCTTGTTTGCATGGACGAACCAAACATATTGCGATAGATGCTCATTTTTCGTGATTTGGTGACTAAAGGTTTTGTTTCTCCAGTTTTTGTTCCTTCTTCTTCTCAGCTGGCTGATTTTCTCACTAAGTCTGTCTCTGAAAATCAATTGCTCACAGCTGTTTCCAAGCTGGGCCTTTGCAAGGCTCCACCTTGAGGGGGGGCTATGAAGATGTGTAGTTTATATTATTTATTTTGTATACAGTTTATTTTGTATACAGTTGTGCTTGTTAAGTAGTTACAATGTACAGCTGTCAGTTAGTTTCATTTTTGGTAAAGTTAGTATTATATATGTTTCTCTTTGTACAGTTACATTATCAGAAATATACAAAATCACATCATTTTCTTTCGACTCCTCTGTTCTGAGTTTTTCTTCTTTTCATTGTTAAACTTGATTCCAAGAACAAAGATCGATTGATTTCGCATACAACGACTGGGTGATTTCACATTCTACAGTTCCGAACCCACAAACTTAGATGACCAAAATAGTTTTGACTATTAGTCCATTTTCCATCAAAATAAGGTCCTAAAATGTAAAATTTCAAAACTGCTTAAATTACGAAATTTTTCATTGACCAATTTTCTATCCCATTTTTCCATATACCCATTTGCTAATTCTTCCCCCACTTCAGTTGTAACATAGAATAAAATAAATCATAATGAATGAAAAATTGTGTAATTTCACTAATTAATAATAGAGGTAATTTAATGACTCCAAATAAATCTGTTATTAAAAATAATAAAACCCTCCCACCTAGAGATATACATATCTCTCTACAGTTTCATAAGAACCAAACCCTAAAACTCTCTCTCTCTAGTATACCTTTTCAAGAAACGATGCAAGTTAGGATATCTTTGTAAGTTTCTTCCTTTTTCAATCTTTGATAATCAAGAGAGGTTGTCTTCTCTAAATTATGCTATTAGTGTTAAAAGTGTTTGTGCATTGGGAAGAAAGATCTGAAACACTAAACCCTCTCCTTAGTTGTTTTGATTGTTGGTTTTGAAGGAAGGAGAGAACAAGAGATTATTTTCAGGTATATTGATTAGAATAATGATTAAATGTTGTTAATTATGATTTTGGAGTTTTATTTATTCTTGGATCAAGGAAAACATGTTTTAGAAGAGTAATTTCAAGAATATTGACTGAAAGTAATTAGATGTTGCTAAAATTTGATTTTGGGAAATTTTGTTCGCATAGTAATTAATGAGACAATTTTTTTTGGGAGAATCATGATATTGGAGTCTTGTATGTTTAAGGATCAAACAAAACAATGTTTATATGTTGAAAAGGTGTTTTTGGGCTTTTTATCTGGTTTATAATCAAGAAAAGGGATATTTTGGAGTTTTTCGTATTTTGGGTGAATTAGGCATGAACAAGGGTCATGGCCATGACACGGGCTGTGATCTCCTTGTGCATCACAAGTCTTGGTCAATCATGGCCGTAATAGAGGCCTTGTGGCTGTCACACCCCCATCATGGGCGTGATAAGGGTGTCTTAATATGTTTTTTGCCTCCCGAGCCTATCACGCCTTCTAACATGGGTGTGATCAATAGGAGAATGATATAATCTTTTTTACCTTTGTTTTGACTTTCCTAAACATCTAAACTTTTAACTTAACATCAAGTACACCTAGATTTGGGTAGGAATATATCTTAGACCTAGAGTAGTAGTAGTCCTTAAGAACTTAGGAAAACTAATAACCTTAGACGTATATTTCCTTCTTTATCTAGTAATGAGTAGAGATGGGCAAAAAAACCAACCGAACTGAACCAATCCGTAATCGGACCAATTTAGACCAAAAAATATGGTTTTTCTCAATTGTTTGGTTTAAAAACTTTTCAATACGAACCAATCCACAAATTCATGGTTTGGTTTGGAAGGTAAACCAAACCAATTCGTAAAACTGAGCCAAACGTTTTGGAAAATATAATAATATTTTATTATATGTTTATCTGCTTTCATTTGATATTTATTATTTGGTGAATATTGATTAAGATCATCTTGTTCATTTTTAAATTTTTTTTAGGCTTATGTATGTAATTTATTGTTGATGATGAACTATCGTTTTTTCTAATAGCTTTTAACTTTATAAAGTATGAAATTTATTTATTCAATTATAAACTCTTATTATGTATTAATTGTTTAATATATTTTGTCAGCGAATCATTTTATTCGTTGATGGATTTTATTGATAGATGATTTTTTATTTCAGCTAAATTTATTGATAGATAATTGACTAGATGGTTCTATTAAAAATTAGTGAATGTATTTTATTGGTGGATAACTGATTTTATAGAGAACTATAGATAAAAAGTATGATGAATTCATAAAATATTTTGTTGTGGTTTATAATATAAACTCTGTAAAATGATATAACTATTTAAGTATCTATACAAATGTAAAAAACTAGAACAAAGAAAATTTTTTGTTAGAATTTTGATTTAATCCGTAACCTGAGCTGAACAAAACCATTGTTTAATGGTTTAAAAAATTTCTAATCTGAACCAAAACGTTATTTAATAGTTTGGTTTGGAATGGAACAAGAACCAAACTGCAAATTATGGCTTGGTTTGATTTTAGAAAAAATCGAATCAAACCATGTAATCCCCCTAATTTTACGTAATCTAATTTTAACAAATACTAAAAATGTAATATAGAACTATATAGAATATTTGAAACAAGTAGTAGAAATCACTCTAAATTTTTCTCGATTTAAAAATGTTATAGTGTGAATGGAATTTATTATAATTAGAAAGATTAGAATCTTTACCAATAAAAAAAAATTTCGAAATACAAACTGTAACAAATATGATCTCAAATAATTTATAAACAATGATAAACCAATTGTTGACATAAATTCCTGAATCCTTTTCCCTTAAGTTCAATACTTAGGAAATTAATCCTACGCTTATTAAATAATGAAATAATAGTGTTCAAATTATTTTGAATCTATTAACAATATTAAGTAAGCACTAGACAAAAATGTTTTGTTATTAACAAACTAGTGTAAATAACTCCTATACAGTAAAACATAATATTTGGTGAAAGGATAAATGGTCCAACAAGAAATCATAATTTTAAATTACAAATAAAAGACAATTAATTTTTAGAACCTACGAGTTATAAAAATATAGACTAAAGATAAATTACTAAAATTACAAAAGATATGATAAGAACACAAATAGATTGATATATAAGAATCTAGATCTTAAATAAATATTTAAATTACACTAATATTCCAATTAAAAGATTTAGAGATTTTAGAAATTAAAATCCCGAATTGCCAATGTAACCTTCAATAATTTTCATAATTAGAAAATGAATAAATTGGCAAATGAGAAACTAATATTAAATATATGATTTCTTAGGATAAACCTACGAGTTGTAATAAGCTTATTTATAGTTTAAAAACCCGTATAAAAATTTCTTTGATCTTAATAGATACAAAAAACGAGATTTCGTATCTTGAACTGATAATTCAAGATATATTTAAAAGTAGCCCTAAATTTCAAAATCGATAAGATATAATATATAACATGTACTTATTGGCATAAAACAATAATCCAAAGATGAACTACTGTGATTATAAATACGCGGTAGATACTAATATAGACCAATAATTACAAGTCTAGATCTCAAATAAAAAAAATTTCAAAATCCCTGTTATACTTGTTAGGGAATTCTGAACTCATTAAGACTTAAATTCTAATTTGACATATTGGACTTGAAAATTTAATCGCGTAAGTTAAAATACTAAAAATAATTAATCATGTAAAAATTAAACTAAAAATTTGAATATATAAACAATCTAAGAAATTTTATAAGAGCTTGGATAATTTTCTTTAAGAAAACTCTCACATAATGGTTATAAAAACATGCGTATAAATTAATATTTGCTAAATATTTCAGTTAATTATTAAAAAATAAAAAATTGAAAACTGATGCAGAATTGCATCACACTGCAATGGAATTCTGGATGAACAGGGACATCTCGGCTGCAATGTAATTCACGTCCAACTAGTTTAGGCAAATTGAAACACACAATTTCAACTTGAAAATGACACTTCAACCAATCTACAAACCACATAAGATCAACATTAACTGCACAACAAATTCAACTAAATTCAACTTATATTTAGGCTGCAAAATGGCTCAACTTTTTCGAGGAAAACTGCAGCATCCTTCACTCAAAATTGTAGCTCTGTTTTAGACAAATATAGGCTTAGCTTGAGTTGATTTTTTTGACCAAATAAGCACCAATTAAAAGCCTCTAAATGTACACTTCAAGCACCAATCATTGGCTAGAAAATAATAAGAGATCAATCAAACCTTGAAACCACATGAAAAAACAACAAATAAAACTGCAGTAGAAAAATTGGATTTTGCCTCTTTTCATACGATTTTCAAACCCGATTTTGTGCAACTTGAGCTCCAAATTTTCACATATACATGGACCTTAATTAACTAACAAACAATACAATTAATGCCTCTTGAAATCAACCAAAAATTTTGTACAAATGTAGCAAAATCATCATCCAAAATAGCTAAATTCGTATCCAAATTTCCCAGCTGCAATTTGCAAGTTTTTCAAGCTCAAAACACCCTCTTTAGCCTCCTAACTTTAGCCTAACCTTAATACATATATATAGCTTTAAGTTAGACACTAAATCATCTCATAATCCCTACAAAAACAAATTGAAATCCTAGCTACAAAAAGAGATACAAATTAGCTACTTTCCTTCACCATTTTCTCCACTTACACAATCTTTAAGGAACTCTAAAACAAGATATAACTCTTCTCTTATTTCCTATATCCTATCCAAGCATCAACCATATCCAAAAATATCCATCTCCTCTTTCAAGCAACATCAAAAACCAAGTTAAATAGCCTTGATTTACCATAGATTTAAGTTGGAACCTAAGCTCAACAAGGTAGAAGTCTTGGTTAGATTTAGTAACGTCTTTTATAGTTAAAAACTTATCATCTAACATTTGATATAGGTTTGATTCTTGCTAAGGAAAGGAGTTAGGAATCCTTTTCTACTTCAAGCCAAGGTAACTCCTAAACTATAAACACATTTTTGTTACATATGTGAGTAGACATTAGGTTGAAATGTCTAGCATTGGAGGAAAGTTATGTGATTGGGAGAAATGATTATTCCATTGATGAATGCAAGTAGATGTGTTCTTGTTGTATTAGAAATGCTTGAATGTTGATGGCTAAGAAGAATATCAATTTAAAAATGTTACAAACTTAGGAATAGTAAATTCGGATCTGGGAAGAAATAAGCCAAAACCATGCTCAAATTTCATCTAAATTAGTTTAAATTCATGTCTAATGCTCCTAGGACCTTATATGAACATAAAACTTGATAAAAAGCTTTAAAAGCATGATTAGGAACTTTACAATACAAGAAAAATATTATGAACAATTCATAGAAACTATACATATTGATAATTTTATGAATTATGAGTGAGCTAAAGAAATAGATACGAGGATTAGATGATGGTTTTAAGTTATATAGTTGAAAAAATGTTGTATTAATGATACATAGTTATTTAGGATTATAGAAACATTAACTTGAAAATTTAGAACTCTAAACTTTAGGAAATTCAGAACCAAAAAGAAATCAAATAAAGAAAAGTGTTAAAAAGATCAAATAAACCATATTAATGTGTTTGTTATAAGCCAAAAATGACCCCACCAATGGAAAGAACATGAAAAATTCTATGAATACGATTATTCATTTGTTAAAAATGGATAAGAAACGAATTAGATATCACAAAAACAAAAATGGAAACATTGCTGTTAGATTTACACGGAAATAGCAGACTCTTCTTGAATTTTTCACCTCTTAATGACCTTATTTAATGAAAACAACCCCATTAATGGATTGTGCTCGGAAAATACTATGAAAATGACTATTTATTTATAAAAAACGGATTAGAAATGGGTTAGATATCATCAAAACAAGTTTTGACTATGGTTATCATGATTCACTTGAAACCAATACATGTGTTTCATAAATTTAAAAATTGTGCAAATCTTTTCTTGAAAATAATTCCACTACTAGAAAGTACTCAAAGATTACTATCAAATCGACTATTTATACAATGAAATTGGATTTAAAACGAACGAGAAATCACAGAATAAAAATTCACTTAGTTCACTCTTAATAAACCAATATTAATGTTTCTGTTATTCCTATCAATATAATTATGATTATTGCTATTATTATTACTACTGATTATAGTATTTCATATTATTGATATTTTCATCAAGAATCATTAGGATTGTGAATACTTTTATTATTTACGTTAATGTCACTATATTTATATTATCATCAATACTATTATTATTTTTGTCGCTAATATTATTATTTACTAATAGTATGAAATTTGTTGTTATTATTATACTTGTATTTATTACTAATATTGATATTAACATTTCAAAACTAATATCACTGACAATATCACATTATTAAACTTAGCTTGTTTTGTAACAAAAATGAAATTGAAGTATAATAAAAATTTGATATATCTAAACTCCATAAACATACAATTTTATTAAAATAATTTTTGTAAAGTATAGATACTAGAACATACCCTAATAAAAAAAAAAATACTAATTTAGGAGACAGATAAGGTTGACAGGCAAAGAATTAATAAATAAAAATTTTCTACTAAAAGCACTAGGACTTAAAAAAGAAAAACCCCTTAAATAAAAAATATAGATAGCAATTAAAATCAAGAAAAGCAAGATGAAAACAAATAACAGATAAATATTCTTCACTATAGGGGTTAAAACCTTAAAAAGCTTCATACAAATAATAAACACCGTATCAAATACCGATACAGAATAATTAGGCACCTATAAGGATATAATTAAATTATTGAACGACGCAATAATCAATATAACAGGCTTAATCTAATATCCGACGATTGAGATCAACGCCTTTAATTCTAGAAAGACTTCTCTTACAAAAATAGTTCAATAATGAATCTTTGTTATTTCCTTTTATAGGAAAATAGATCAATTCCCGGACTTCCGATAGCTTATACGACAATTTAGCAAGGACCACAGCTGAGTTACTTGACTTTATCACATTGTTTGTGCTTGTAGTATAGCTGCATTTGGAATAATATATATTCAATTGATATGCATATTGGATTGGGGATAATGCATGATGCGTGGTGTATGCTTGAATGACAAATTATCATAATATAAGTGATAATTCTATTGTATGATAAATATTGTATGAAGCATGTTGATGATTGTCTGCAAATAATATGATCGCTTTAAACTTGATTAACAACTACTGGTAATATAAAGGAAATGGACATGCATTGCATGATTTGCATAAATTGCATTTAAGTATGTGGCAGCCTACTATGTGTTAGTATTTCGGTTCTCTGGTAATGCTTGGTTTTTCTAGACAAGAGGCTATTAGTTCTATACAAGATTACCTTTGTTCCATTGGTTCCATGGGAACTAACTGGTAATGAAGGGCATCGCCCATGGTATCGCTATGAAATGACTAACACTCAGTGGAGTTTCTAAGGCTTAAAACAGGAATTGAGTGCCTAAAGTATAAAGAGATAACTACAATGAGGATTGTGGTTTTCCTGTATACTTTGTCTCTCTTGGGTAGGTGGGCCATAGTATTGTGTTCCTTTAACCTCGATGAGAGGGTGTAAATCTCCATCCTGCTTTAGATTTTAGATCATACAAGCTTGTAATGTGCATATGATTGATTGTTGCATTGCATATTATTGATAATTATACTTGTTTGTTATTGGTTGATGTGTGGTTTGGTCAAGTTATCTCACTAAGCCCGTGGTTCACTCACCCCCCAATAGTTTTTGTGTAGGATTAATACTAGCTGGGATGGGCTAGGAATGTATGAAGAGTGCTTTTCCAACGAACTCTATTGGAAATAAAGATATAGAATATGGTAAACTTAGAATGTAAATTAGATAATTTTTATAATAATTGAAATTTGTAAGTTGTAGTTTGAAACCCATTTTCACCATTTGGTAGGGGACACCGATTCTTTGCGATCTTGGTAGAAATTGGAAAATTGGATTCCATAGTTGAAATCTAGTAATATAATATATCATTTATATGATAAACATTGATAAATAAATAGAGTCTTGTACACTCTGACTTACAAGACGGCTCTCATAGTATTGGTGCACACGTGATATGATAGCTTTAGATTAGTCCTACTAGGCCCTCTTTTGAGGTGTGACAAACCGATCCATTTCCACCCCTAGTAATGACTTGGCATTATCATGTATCGTGTCTGAGCGATTTAAGAAGATTTAAGTTAACTGTTTCAGAAGCTGATTTAGGTACGCAATTACCTTATTTGTTGCTTATGCGTGTTAAGTATTAGTATTTGAAATAGATTAATCACTTATCAGACTCTAATTCATGTTTTGTTGCTTATAGATGGCTGGGTATAGTGGACCGGGAGTATCAATGATGTTAAGGTAGCACCCTGATGATCCTTGTGTGACTTGTCTCGAGTAAAGTCACACTTGAAAAGGATTCCAGTAGGTTAGGTGAAAACTATTGTGGTTCCCATGATGTTGGGAGGTACTCAATACTAAATATATGTATTTCCATATTTATATTATTGTTATGTAGTCATAAGTTACTCTGGGTTTAGGGTTAGGCATGAATAACCCTAGGCTCTGCTAGTTGATGGCTTAAAGTTACATATAACGAAATTATGGTTATTGCATTAATGCCATATTGTATGTGAATGTATGTGATGATTGGTCATGCATGTGTGCTTGTGGTTTTGACATACTGGTCTCCAGCTCAACCGTTTTGAATCTTTTTTAGGAACAGTTCAGGAGCCTAGAGTGTTTGATCTAACAAGATATAATATTTATGTGGATTATAAGGATGGCAATAGTGAACCAGATTACCCAACAGATTACTGATCATTAGATTTAATGAGATGTCTTAAGATTGATGTTTAGGGAACAATGTTTCATGTTCTAGTTTATGTAGCAGATCAAGTTAATTTTCCTTAGTTAAGATAGGTATGAATTGGCTTTCAGTTATGCCAATTTATTTTGAAGTATTTAGTTTGCATTTATAACCATTGATAAGAATATCTATTTAATATGAGTTTGGTGTAAATAAATACTATTTAAGCATAGTAGTTGGATTGTGAACCTTTGCGTGCCATCAACTTATGACAACATGTGGCAAGCTGACAACACACTAATATTAGGATGTTACATTAACTTGGCTATTCTACCTATTTAATTATTGACTATAAACATTAGGTTGAAAGAAATTCTTAGAAATCATTTACTTGCCTCCTTATAGAAGACATTTAATCTTAAAAAGAAGGTTATTAAGTTTTACTTTTTACCTTAATGTCCAATTTGCAAGAAATTGATGGATAAATATACATACATATATATGTAAGAAAAGAAGCATCTTATAATAAAATTAAGGGATATTATCACAAATGGTACTTGGACTTTGAAAAAATATACAATTAGGTAACTTTAAGAATAATCAATCTAGTATTTAAACTTTGAAATTGATAAAATTGGTACTTGAAAAACTTTGAAATTGACAAATTTAGAACCTTATAGAACTTCAGGGGGGGTATTGTTAGTGTGCACGACAAGTTCTTTATGTGCTAAATTTTTGTCAATTTTAAAGTTTAGTCATTAAATTGATCAATTTCAAACTTTAGGTATGTAATTATATATTTTGTCAAAATTTATGTACCATTTATCACATTAACCCTAAAATTACTACAAAATTCGATGGTTAGAATGAACAACCATAAATTATCTATCCTTGTATTGGTATAGTTTTGAGGTTGGGTGAGAGTGGAAAAATTATTTATTATTATATTTATGTTTTTAAATATATTTTTAAATTGTCACATCTTAAATTATAGTCTAAAAGAGTGAAAATAAATGCTAAAATATTCTTTTAATAATTTGAATAAGAGTATTAGACCTTGGCATTGGGATGAACCAGCCGTACCTCGGGAGTCATGAGTCCGGTTAGGCCTAGCCCTGAACTAGCCTGATTTAGGTTGGCATAGGTCGGTTGCGAGTCTATTGCCGATCCATGGGTTGGTTCATGGCCTATTGAACTAACTCATGTTTTTTTTTTTTTTAATTTAAAAGTAACTTACAAAAATGAAAGGAAATTTGTTAAAAAATTAAAACGATTTAACTTAATATACAATTAGACCTAAGAAAAATATTCTTTAGTCCATTTGTTGTAAGAATTGTCCAACGTGTAAATTTATTTATGCATAAGCATATCCACTTATAATAGTGAAATTAGTAGTGGGAGACTATAAAACACTCAACTCACAAAAAACTCTTACCAAGACAATATGAAGTCTTGCAATACTGAAAAAAAATAAGAAATCCCTTTGTTAGAAATCTATAAAAATGTAACCAAATAACTTTTCAATTGTATTTATTATTTTTGGCATTAATAATAATGACATATCTAATGTTGTAAGTAGCAATAAATTTTCATTGTTTACCTGAATAATAGTTTAAACATGCTTTTTAATTTACATTTAGTTTTTCTACGTTTTCTTTTTCTTTTCCTTTTTCTCTTATTATGTTTTTCTTTTTATCTTTTTAATGAGGTGACCCAACAAGTTTGTCACACCCTCATAGGGCACCCTAGTAATATTGATGCCCCCTTGCAAGGCAACTAGGGCCTTTCGAGAAATTTTGTGGGCATCAAACTAGTAGGACACTCTGTGGTATGAACAATTAAAACATGACTGTGAGGTTGTCAAGACAAGAAATTTTGCATACATGTAAGTCCCATACAATATGTCCTTTACATTCAACTTAGGGTAAGTTCCCAACCATTACCATACAACTTACAAGAAACATATATAAGTCATCTCTATAAAAAAGTACTATCTTCAACTTTTATGTAAGCCCTAGTTTCTGCATTGATGTTTTCTACATTCCTTTGCCTTAAGTATGGATCAACTCTATGGATCCCTAAAAGCACGTAAAGTCCATAGGAGTGTAAGTGAACTGCAGCTTAGTGAGAGAACTTAACTAGACTATACCTCAAACAAATGCCAGAAAAGCATAGTTTCAACCATATGCAATGTAACACTCAACCATATGAATCATGCATAGTTTGGATAACCGGAATCCAAACCAATGGGGATTTACGCTCTCTTGGGGATTGAAGGACTAGCTTAAGTGGTCTACGCCTAGAAGGGACTGAGAACTAAGGAAAGAGAAGTTTTCCAAATTTATCTATTATTATATACTTATATATAGATGTAACATAATATCAACTTTACCCTAGTACCTCATAAAATTAACTAAGTATTAACACCCTAAAGCCAACTCCAACTTGGGTTAGGTCCTTCGGTGCCTGCTTAGTTCCTATGGGGCTAAAACCCTATGGCAACCCTACCCAGATTCACTGGCATGATAAGGCATTGCCATAGAATCATAATATCAATACATGACGCGGGTACCATGCCAATGTATGTATGTTGTCGTGCAATGCATGTCCATTTTACTTAAGGGTCGATTAAGGTTTAGATCAAGTTATTAGTGATCATACAATGTTCAAATAATCATCAATATGCATTACACATCAATAACATAAAATTGGTTATCATTTCTTATATTAAAGCTTGTCACCCATCTAGACCCTGCCACACACATTATTCCTATCCCCATACATAACAAGTTATGTTCATATGAAAACACGTGCAATTGCATAATAAGCTCAAAAAACGTGATAAGATCGAAGTTACTCACCTATGCATCCTACTTAAAGATTGTAGTAGTCTACTAGAAACTCTAGATCTCGGTTTATGATTCCTATAGAACAACATGCATACAATACAATACTTACAATAGAGAAGGAACTCTTATCGATGCTTATGTGTCATAGATTTATGTTAAAACTAGGGGTGTGCGAAAAAACCGAATGTTTAGGATAACCGAACCGAAACCGAAAAATTTATCCAAAACAAACGGTTCACCGATCCATCGGTTTAGGTTTAGGATTACCATTTATAATTTTTTCGGTTTTCGGTTTCGATTTCGGTTTCGGTTTTTATATACTAAAATCCGACGGATTCGGTTAATCGATCCATAATTATAATATATCTATATAATTATTTTTTTAAAAATAGGATGTTCAACTTTAAGTCTTCAACGTTGATTGGAAACCTACCTTTTTGTTTTCTTAGCCGCAAACTGCACAGGCGCACACTCCACACACACACAACTACAGCCTACACAGTACACACCACAGCAACCACGTAGCCCTCCTCTTCGGCCTTGCAAAGTAAATGTTTCATGCATTTTCTGTGCAGGAGGAAGCATTCTGAGCTGGTGGGAGAAATTTCAAATCTTTCTGTCAACGAAAAGAAGTTGCTCTTTGAGGTTTGTATATGTGAACTGCTGTATTTCTTTAGAAAATAAATGTTTCATGCATTTTCTTAAGGTGATGCATTGATGTCAGAGCTGGAAGTTTGGAGTGCTATCTATTGCTTGAATTATTATTATTATTTATTTATTTATTTTTTTGGGCTAAATTATGCACATACTTGTTCTTATGACTACACTATGTGCTGCCTTGCTAAGGTTTCAACATCACCAGCTATTCTGCAATACAATGTTTTCTTTCTTTGTCTGTTTATATTCTCAATTTACAGTTTATATATGTATGATCAATTTGTTGTTCTACGATGTAGCCATAAGCCAGCACAGCATTTTATTATTTTTTCATATATTTATAATCAGTTTTCGACAATCCTGTCGTGCATAAGTAACATACAAGCAGAACGACACTTACTTTCATTTTTGTGAAAATCCTTTCCTCGATCCTTTCTGTCCAGATTTGCTATTAACAACAAATTACATAATTAACTCTCAAAATTCATTTTCAAATTACATTTTTATCACTTGTGAATTTATCTTAACTTTATTAATAAAAATCATATTACAATAGGCTCTTACAAACTAACATTCTAGTTTTAGTTTTCTCTAACATGTTAACTATACACCAAGCTAAAGCCAAAGCCAAAGGGTATAATATGAGACTTTTAAGTTAAGGCAATCATAGACCAACGATCTAGCTTGATTGACTTACCATTGCAATTGTACATTGATGCCCTAGATTTTGGAAGACAATCGAATCATGAGGATTCCATTAGTGATCAAACTCCATGAATAGATCTTAGTTTTATATTCTCAATTTATAGTTTTTAATATAATTAAAAAAAAGTACTCTAATTTTTTTTATGAACATATTGAAAAATATGTTTAACGGCAAATTTTGCATAACCATTATGTTAAACGGTTAAAAACCGAAAACCGAAAAAATTAACAAAAAAAAAGGTTAACCGTTAAAGCGGTTAACCGTTCATAATGAATCGGTTTAGGATCAGGATATTGAAAATCCGATCATTAAGGTTATGATAAAAAAATGGGGCCACGGACCGGTTAACCGAACCGTGAACACCTCTAGTTAAAACTTCTTAACTTATGCGTTTTCTTCATTGCTTATAACATAGATCGAGTTGTGGGTAGCCTAAAAAGAATCGAAACTAGGTCGTGCCTTGATAAACTAGGAATCGCAGGCATCTAAAAACATCCACAGCTTCAATCATGGGGTAAATCAAGGGCGAGCTTTAGGCTGCGATTGAGGTTGTGCTCAAACTTAATTTTTAACTTAGTTGCGATTTTGCTCAGATTTAACTACAAGGTGTGATTTGAGCCGTGGTTGAGGCTGCATGTAAACTTTGTTACCTTCACTTCTAAATCAAAGTTTATCGTGCTTCTAACTTATGTTCAAAACTAGGCTGCAATCTCCAACAATCACACAGAATATATAACTTAGCTTACTTCTTCTTACAATACTTGCTTCAAACATGGATAGAGATAAACGTAACACAACTATCTCTAGTAAACTCACTAAACTAACATAAGGCTTTCATCTTCTTATTTCTAACTCTAGTTTCAGCATTAGAGTTTTAGGGTAGTTTTGCTTTTTTTTTTTTTACAGCCAATTTTGTTATTTTTTTTTAGTTGAGCTAAGTTAATATTTCTTATAAGCTTTTTGTAAAGACCCAGCCCACTTAACCCAATTATTAAGTGTGCCAAATCTCCCGACCACGCATAATACCCAAATACTACGAACAATATTCAAGTATTATACGTAAGGTCGTCTTAAAAGGAGATGTTTGTAATGGCTACCTGTTTAAAACAGATATAACATTCATATGCTTTGAATTAAAACATTACCACTACATGGGTAGTGGGTCATTAACTATATACAAGCCATACATAATATATTTATACATTACAACTTCTCAAGGAACATATAAACATAGAAATCCTACTTACAACCCCAACTATATTACAAATACAATTCAACACAATTACATTCCAAGGCTTAACAAATAAGCCTAAACACTTCAAAAAGAAATCTTCATCAAAAGGAATCCTAAGCATATACTAGGCCTCTCTCCTAGTCATCCATAGAGTCTTCCCAATCATTCCCATAGCCCATATCGTCATAGAGCTCGTCATCAAAGTCACCTGCAAGATAGCAGTATGAGCCAAAGGCCCAGTACACAATAATGCCAACAAATACATATGCAATGCTCACTTAACTAAAAACAATGCAATAAATCACCACAACTTCATTATCTTTTAGTTAAGTGAATAAAACAACACTGGAGTATTCAAACTCCGACTCAAGCTTGGGAATTCTAAGGGTCCTGAGTAACAGCAGCTGCTGGGGGTTGATATAGATAGACCGGATACCTATATCTCCTATATCTAACCAATAGAGAACGATAGCTTCATTTAGGGTTCACACTCCTTTATATAATCTACTTATCCGGTCTATAATATCAATTAGTTCAACGGTCCCATACCTATGAACTAAAACATATTATTTCCTTCCGAGCCTAAGTAGAGGATATACCGATACAGTTAACCCTATTAGCTACCCACTTAGCCAATAAAAGAAATCACCATTGCATCATGGATTTGAGTCATTGCATCATGACAAAGAATTGGGCTAAGTGCCTAAACTACCGTGCCATTGCATCATGACAAGGTTGTCGCTTCCCGGTTCCGAATTCAACTACGTAAAGCATAACCAATTTTAATATCTTTTATTAATCTTCAATTAAAATCAATTTGGTATATGCCTATCCTAAGCAACAATCAATCAAAGTATTGTGTACCTGATTTGATTCGGAATTCAAAAGAGGGTCTCCAACTGAGTATCTATCTCTGTTTCACATAAATCAAATCATATTAACAATACTATCCTAAGCCAAGCTTATATCTACTAGTTTAAAGCTTAGGAAATCATAGGATCTTGATTAAAATCATTCAAGTCATAACATGACTTATATATATCATACAATCATCAACACCATACAAGTTCAATAATTAATCATAAAATTACATTAACTATCAAACATAAGTTTTTAGCTTTATTTGGAAAATGGAGCAGCTGGAAAGAAATGAAAATTCGGCCTTGATAAGTTTTTATTTTGTAAAAACTTAAAACATAAAAGTTTTAGATCTCTTTTCAAGCTTTCCAACGCAATTTGAATCACTTAAATCGGAGTTTGTATGAAAAAGTTATGATTAATTTACGAAAACACATTGCTGCAGGGGACGGATCACACCCCATTGTTCGCCCGTGATTTTGAAAAATTTTGTCACAGACCAAATCACGCCCTTTTGTTCGCCCGTGACTAAGGAAAAATTTATGATCAATCTAAATCACGCCCTTTACCTCGCCCGTGATATCTTGCCTGACGAATTTTTTACAAAGATCAGACGATATCCGGTCTTAGCTCGCCCGTGATGTCACCCCTGTTTCCGACTTTTCACACTTTTCCTTTGTTTTAACTTCAAAACTCAACTTTTCTCAACTCCTAACATGTCCTAAACCTTATACAAACTTCATACAACACTTCTTGTAATTCAACATCATAAAACAAGAGTGATCTCCACTCCTCAACTTCAAACAAGTTCAAACACTACTCTACAAGAATCAAACTCTTTTTCATCAACTTTCACCAACTCTAACACACTTCAAACAATTCTAATACTTATTATACTTCAACACTTCACTTCCAAACCACATGAAAGCCTACTACAACCTATCTACAACAACTCAAGCATTCTAAAACTTTCCTAACAATTCTACAACATTTTAACAAGAATTTAGCATTCCAACTACTTATATTATACCACACATGCATATTTCATGGATTAAGAGGGAAATAAAGCATTACAAACATCAAATAAACTTACCTCAATGTATATATAAGGCTTGGGCAAGCATTTTTGGTGTGTTGAGTCCAAGAAAACTTGATTTGGATCTTGAAAAATTTTGGCCTTCTTGAGTTACGAATTTCCTTTTTCTTTGCTCTGTTTTGGGTTGTCTAATGACTCAATTAAACTCTTATGTTTATCTAAATGTTGTTGACTTTTGAGGAGGGTAGATTTGGAGAGGCTTGGGCCTTATTTGGGCTTAGTTATGGACCTAAGTTTGGGCTTGAGTGGGCTTTAAAAAATCTGCTAAGTGTAGGATCTAATTTAGACCTAAAACAAGCTTAAATTCAACACATATAATTCTTTACAATAACAATTAACACTAACATGATAATTTCTAACATGAATAAACTATCAACCTAGATGTATTTACCATAGCATATTATCTAATCATATATGTTATAACACACCCAACATTACAAACACACTAATCCACTCAAACACATACACACATATAATTATCAAATTTAGCATGCATTAATATATATTAATATTATGGCTATTTCACTTTTAATAGACATATTACAACTTTAGGCTTAGATAAGCTCACAACATAAGTTTTCTAATTTTTAAAACTTCTCAACAAATAAAGGCTCAGTTTTAGTTTTTTTTTTTTTAAGCTTATAACATCTGTTAAACTTGACGTTTCACATGCGAATGGTGAATGTGCTCATGTACTTGTGTATTTAGCAAAGATATTTATCTGTAACTTTTGAAAATAAAGTAAAATGAAGTTACCTATCATGCTTTTCAAGATTACTTCACTCACTTCTTTTCAAAACATTAGTTGTGAAGCTTGTAAACATTATCTTTGTTTTTTTTTTTCAAGTTAAAAAAAGTGAAGGTTTGAAGAAACAATTTTGTGTGCATAAAAGAGATAATGTTAGAAAAGTAGATCTCGAAAATATTGTATTTATCTTTTCAAAATAATGTGTCTAGTTGGTGTAAACTTTCAAATTTTTAGTTGCTTCTTTTTTACGTAAAAGAATAGAAGTATGGTTTAATTGAGAATTGTCATTTCAACATTTAATGAAAGAAACTTTATTAAAAGAAAGGACATTATGTCCATGCTTTGGAATTTATGGTAGACAGCATGCATGTTATGCCTTTAGGGTATCCTAAACGCGACAGTCTGCCACACTTAATATTAACGCTTACATATGACAATCTTAGTCATCCCGTAAGCTTTGATACTGGGAGTAAGGCGTACACTTACGATCATAGAGGTCCAACCTTCAAACAAGTTGTTTAAGAAGACATTCATATAACAGTTTAAGAATGGAAATCATAACATAATATCTAAAATATGGAAATTTAAAGGCCTTACAAATATCAAAGGGGCATTCCCTATCAAAAGATATAGTTTAATAAGGTCAATCAAAGCCTAATCAAAATAATTACATGGTGATTTACTTAGAAGTCTAAGTTTATATCTAGTCTTTGACTTCTTCCAAAAACTCCTTAGGCCAAAAAGGTAGTACATGAGAGAAATAACCCTAGGGCTTCAACCATAGATAGGGGTATTGCAAAAGGTATCTATAAAGGGGTAAGCTTCTTGCTTAGTGAGAATTAATTTCATAAGTAAAGTACTCAGCAATTCAACATTCAATCAAGTTATTTAAAAGCATATGAGATGCAATCAATCACATGAGCAAACAATACATACGATTTTCTGAGAATCATATGTTTGAATGGATTTATCGCTCCATTCGATGGTTAGGTGTTCCAGGCAATAAGGTTATAATTCGAAAATGATGTTTTTGTAGTTTTTACACAGATTCCTACTAACCACTAAATTGTAGTTAATTCGGGTGCCCACTCACATTTAATTACGGACAATCAAAGCCATAAAATATATTTTCAGGTTCTTCGACCTCATTACTATGCCCTTGTCCTACAAAGGGGATAGCAATGAATGCAATGTGACTCACTACATGTTATGCATGAATTATTTTATTTAAGTAATAATGGTATAATATTAGACATTTTATAGGTGATCATACAATTTGCAGACAACTCATTTTTATGCTAACTCATATAATGATTAGTTAACAATTCCCGTCTCGATATACTTATCATAATTTTAACCATATAAGTAAAGCATATGCACTATCATATTTTTATCTTTGCCTAAAGTCTACTGCAGCTAAACTACAAGCAAAAACATAAGTGCAAAAATGCGAGAATTTAAACTCACTCGGCCATAGCAGCAAAAACTTCCTAGTCGAAGTAATTCTTTGAGTAAGGTAGTTCGGATTCTATGTCACCTATGCAAAAGAAATATCGAAAAGAGTATTTCTTGGAAGTTTTATTTGAACTTGCATCTATATTTCACTAAGTTCGTCAAAATTTGTATAGAGTGAAATTTCAACTTAAAATGGCTATAATTTGCTCATTTTAACTCGGAATTTCGCATATTATATACCGTTTTTTACCTACTCAAAAATATCCATCCATTTTTAAGGTTATTTTCTTCATAAAATTTCATTTGGGTCTCTAAAAGACATGGTACAGAAATACAACAAAAATCCTAGTTTTTTAAAAAGTATTTTCTAAACTTATCTTTATTGAAAAATCCTTTAGCAAAAATATAGATATGTATATAATTGAAAAATTATTTGAGTATATATATGTGTGTGTGTGTGTGTGTGTATGACTCATATTGTATGCAAAAATTCTAATGGTTTTGTCTCAACGATGATTTTTCGTAAAACAATTTATCTTGAATCTTAACAATTTTTTTCTAAGTGTTTTGGAGGAACTTTATAATTTCTTAAGTTATTGTAAATAAGTATATTTTTATTTTGTTTTTCTAATTTCTTTTCCAAAACAATTAATTTTTTCCTTAATTTTAATCTTCTGCAAATTTTGCTTCTAGTGGTAAAAATGAAGTTTCCAAAGTTTTTATTAAGTTGTTGATAACCTATAATGATTTTGAGTTGTATATATTTTTCTTTTAAAAAATGGTTTTGATAAATAAGTCTTTTTCCTTTTACATTTTTATTTCCTAACTTCTTTAAAAATAATTTTATTTTTAAAACTTGGTCTTTTAATCTCTTTATGGATTTTACTTGGAAAGAAATCATCTTCTTAAGCTGTTGATAATATCCTTTGTTTTTGAGCTTATTATGTTTATATTCTTTTTATCTTTTTGAAAATGGGTTTATCATTTAGAAGCTTAGCAACCTTCATTTTTCTAAGTGAGTTTATAAATTAGTAAGTTGATTTTATTTTAACTTTGAAAACTAGTCTAGTTTTTCGTTTTTATAATGAGTTGGCAAAAATACCATAAGTAAACATCTTACGAAAAATTTTCTTATCCAAGAACTATTAACACTAGTTTTGATAAACTTCATTTGACTTATTGCAAAAAGAAAAGTTCAGCTTTGTTAGTTAATTCCTTGAGAACATCATCTTTTATTTATCATTTAAGAAAAATCTTGATGGGTTTGAAAAGAAGTTGTAAAATAATTTTTCTATGTGTTTGATAACAAAATCTTGATTTAGAGACAAGTTATACACTAAAAGAGTTTAGTTTCATTTTTCCTTTATTAAAAAAAATTCTCTTTATTTTTGTTGAGACAATAACATTATAATGATGCATATACATGAGTATGTAGTATTAAAAAGACAAAAATATGAGAAAGATATAAGAAGCAAAATAATAAACAAGATAATAAGGTCAAGTATTAGGAACCATAGTTTCATTAAGGTATCTTGGTCAACTATTGGGAGCCTTAGCTTCATCAAGGTATTTCGAGACTAAGAATAGACTAGTCCAAAAAAAAAAAAAGAAGAAAAGAAAAAACAATAATAATAGTAAGCTTGTTAGTGAGTTAGTGAGCATTTAGGCTCTAAAATATATAGATATACATATAGATAATAATATATATATATTATATATATATAATGTTAAGTTAGAAGCATAACAACAACAATAATAATAACATAACATTATAATAATAACAAGATAATAAAATCGGAATACTTGGCATGTGCAAGAAAAAAATATGAACATGTTGTTGCTTCTACAACTCATATGAGTTTTTGAGAAACAACACCATAGTCATACTAAGTTAAATGACATGGAAAATAAATGGTAGAAAGATATGGGTAAAAATATTTACCTAAAGTGCGAGTATGAGAGCGGTAGTGCAAGAGAGGTTTTGGATAGTTTGTATATGGAGAAAGTATGTGAGAAATGGGCAGTAAAGAAAAATGAAAAGAGAATTTTTGGGAGAAAGGATTTGTGGAGTGAATTTGAGAGAGTTTTGATAAGGTAAATGAATATGTGAAAAAAATGAAGGGAGATGGGGGTATTTATAGAGTTTTGAGGAGTGAAAATTGTGTGATTTAAATAATTTGAAAAAGAAATAAAATAGGGAGAGAGAGAGGGGTTGGCATGGTGAGGAGAGAGGGAGAGAGAGAGTGATTTTTTATTTGTTTTGTATTTTTGTTAATTAAAAGTAATAAGTGGTAAGGTATGTGAATGAAGATATATGAGAAATGTAAAAAGCAGAGAATATATATATAGAGTATAAGAATAGGTGTAGAAAAAGTAGAAATAGGTGAATAGTGTAGAATAGTAGATAAGATAAATTAATACCGGTAGTAAAGAAAATATGGGTAATTAAGCTATATTTGATATTTTTAGATGTCAAAAAATTATAAAACTTATATTTTTGAAATCCTTATATTTTTATGAGTTTATTGGTATAATGGACATATTTTTGCCATCGGGTGTACCGAGGTATGATTTTCGAAAACTGATCCCGTTTGGATTCAAAAGATACTAAAAGCTATCGAATTTGATATTTTTAAACTTCCTTATATTATTATGAACTATTTTCCATAATTATTTCAATTTCATTGTTTAGGGGTTAAGAGCGCGAAATTGCTGGATCCAAATCTACTAGGGTTTGATATAGATTTGTTGACTTTAGAGTTTCCTGTTGACTTCCGGTTTAGGGTTTAAGCATAAACTGTATCATAAAATCTAGGGGATTACAATGCAAAGTAATTTCTGGTAAATTTGGAAAAGATTTAATTATAAGGAATGAAAATCAAAACCTTTTAATGTATATAAAATGAATAGTTTATAATTTCTGATAAATTAATTAAGGTACTACTGAAACATTTGTTATTTTAGGACACAAAAATTTAAAACGAGATTTAACCTTCAAAAGCTGTGAAAACAAATTTTAAGTTATTATCTAGTGTTTTGTATTCTCGTGAATTGCTACTAAATTGTCTTTACTTAATGAAAGCATTAAAGATTTTAATTCTTTAGTTTTAAACTCAAGCTAGGGCAAAACTTAGGGATTACATCCTCCCCCTCCCCTTTAGAACAAGCTTTGTCTTTAAAGCTTAGGACATACCAAGGTCAACAAATAGCTGTAGATAAACCTTTCTAATGTCTTCTTCTAATTCCAATGTAACTTCCTCAGTTTGCAGATCCCACAACATTTTAACATATCTGATCTCTTTGTTTTGAAGAGTATGGACGTATTGTATGCTTTTCATTTGTTGAGTTTTCCTTAAGTGGAATAGGCTCCAACTCAACCATCTTGTTAGGGTTAGGTACATATTTTTGTAAAATCAATACATGGAAGACATTGTGTGTGTTAGCAAGGTTGGGAGGGAGTGCCAAACAATATGCTAAATTTCCAACTCTTTCCAAGATCTCAAAAGGTCCAACGTTTCTTGGGTTTACTTTTAGCTTTTGATTGGTTTGATCTTAAGATACACATGGGCTCCCGTATTAAACTCAAGTTCCCTTCTTTTCATGTACGCCCAACTCTTCTATCAATCTTGTGCCTCTTTTATTTTCTATTTGATTACTGCCAATTTATCAATTGTCTCTTGCACTAGTTCAGACTCGATGGCTATACTTTCTAAATTATCCTAAAACAGAGACGACCTGCACTTTCATCCATACAAAGCCTCATATGGTGGCATCCCCATACTGGAATAGTAGCTATTGTTGTATGCAAACTCTACCAGTGGCAAGTGTCGATCCTAACTTCCTTTAAACTCTAGCACATATACTCTTAGCATATTTTTTGTTTGTCAATGAGTTTATGGAAGATGTGTAGTGCTAAACTTTAGTAGAGTTCCCATGGCTCTTCGCAAATCAACCCAAAACCTTAAAACAAACCTTGCATCCCGATCTAAAACAATCCATGTTGGCACACCATAAAATCTAACATTCTCCTTCATATATATTCATGCCAACTTTTTCAAGGGATAAGTCATATTAATGGGTAAAATGTGAGTAGATTTAGTGAGTTGATCCACAACCACCTATATTCCATCATATCTTGCATTAGTCTTTGGCAGATTTCGCATTAAGTGACAAAAATTATTATATCCTTTTTCATTCCATTGCACCAATATGCACTTTTAAGTTCTTAATAGGTCTTGGTTCCTCCTAGATGAACTATATATCGTGAGTAAAGTTCCTCATGCATAAGTTCTTTCTTCAAAACTGTATCATTTGACACACACAATCTATTACTGATTCTTATGATTCCTTTTCCATCTACATGAAACTCTTTAAAATTTCCTTGTGCAAGACCTCAAATGATCCTTTGAAGCTTTGAATCTTGTTTTTGTGCTTCTTTAATCCTTTGCAATAAGGTAGGTTCTAAAACTAGATTTGCAATATTAACTTTTGGATCTTGCAAGGTAAACTCCAAGTTCATCTTTTCAAACTCTCTTATAAGCTCTTTTTGCCCCTTAACATTGAGGCTACCTCTCCATGACTCTTATGACTCAAAGCATCCACAACTGCATTGAATTTTCCTGGGTGAGAGTTGATGCTTAAGTCATAATCTTTAATCGACTCTAACTATCTACATTGTCTCATGGTCAACTCCTTCTGTGGGAATAGATACGTCAAACTTTTATGATCAATGTGGATTTCACACTTGTGTCCATACAAGTAGTGTTGCCATATCTTCAAAGCAAAAATGATGGTTACTAATCCCATGTCATGTGTCGGATAATTCTTCTCATGTGGCTTTAACTACCTCGATGCATAAGTAATCACTTTTCCTCTTTGCATTAACATGTATCCTAACCCACACTTCGACACATCACTATAGATGGCAAAAGAATCCTCATCATTATGTAAAACCAATATCAGTGAGGATATCAACCTTTTCTTTAACTCCCAAAAACTTTGTTCCTCTCTTCTTGCTCCATTCAAACTTTTCACTTTTCCTAGTTAGTTAAGTCAAAGACAGGGCTATCTTGGAGAAGTCTTGAATAAACTTTCTATAGTACATGGCTATATCCAAGAAACTTCTCACTTTAATTACTGTTCCAGGCCTTTTCCATTCAATAACATCCTTAACCTTTTCAAGGTCCACAAAAATCCCTTCTATTGATATTACGTGTCCAATAAAAGATATTTGTCTTAACTATAAGTCACACTTTTATAGCTTTGCATACAACTTATTTTCTCTCAAAAGTAGCAACACCATGCATAGATGCTCATCATGCTATTCATTCGAGGTGGAGTACACTAATATGTCATCAATAAAAACTATCACACACACATCCAACAACGATTGAAAAACCTCATTCATTAAGTCCATGAAGATCGCCGGTGCAATAGTTAATCCAAACGACATCACCAAATACTCATAATGACCATACCACGTTCAAAAAGTTATCTTAGGTATGTCATCGGCTTTAATCTGAATTTGGTGGGATTCAGACCTTAGATCAACATGAGAAAGCACGTTTGCCTTACGTAATTGATCGAATAGATCATCTATCCTTGGCAGTGGGTACTATTTCTTATTAATGACCATGTTTAAGTCTTTGTAATCTATACAAAGCTTCATATATCCATATTTCTTTTTGATAAACAACACAGGTGCTTCCTGTAGCAAAATGCTAGTGTGAATAAACCTTTTGTCTAATAACTCCTGCAGTTGTGCTTTTAACTCTTTTAGTTCTACAAATGCCTTCCTATAAGGTGGTTTTGATGTTGGCGCCATCCCTGGCATCAAGTCTA
This sequence comes from Combretum micranthum, assembly GCA_024138025.1. Classification (NCBI taxonomy): domain Eukaryota; kingdom Viridiplantae; phylum Streptophyta; class Magnoliopsida; order Myrtales; family Combretaceae; genus Combretum; species Combretum micranthum. The sequence goes on from JAMXBD010000506.1 coordinate 188,881, forward strand.
TAGAAAACTTAACTTCTCTTTGGGGTGGTAGTCCTGGCAGATCATTAGCAAAGACGTTAGAGAATTCATACACCGCTTGAATACTTCGAACATAAGGTTTTTCCATCCTTTCGTCTAAAGAACATGTGCTCTTTTCCAACTCATCAACTTCCACCCACCCTCACCCCTCCACCCCCCCCCCCAACACTTCAATACTCTTATTTCCATTAATGTTGTCAAAGTAGCCTGGACAGTTCAGTTCGACCTAGTTTGATTAGAACTGGCAAAATAACGGCTGGGTCTCACACTGACTCATTTTTACATCGAACTGGTGAGATCCGATTGACTCGTCAACCTGGGCAATTGAACCTGAAAACCCAACCTGTTGACTCGAATAGAAAAAAACTATAAATTTAAATATTTATTTATACTTTATTATAAATTTATAAAATATAATCATTATATCATGCTTATTTAATAATTAATTGATGAATTTGATCGAAATATATATTTAATTGAATGATGTCACATTTATTGGTCTTTCATAATTAAATCATCCCTTATATTTTTACTTTTTCGTGACCCCGGTTCGACCCCTGGTTCAACCCAATTCAACCCCTCAACCCCTAACCCCCTACCTTATCTGGGTCAAACCATGTTCTGGTTCTAACAACATTGATTTACATATGATTACCCTTGAGTACTTTTCCTATAAGCTCCACATATTTCTTTCTCTTATTTATAGACGAAACTGTTTTGCATTGATAATCCACTTTAACCTAGTCATCCAAGTCATCCCTAGAATGATATTGTACTTCTACATATCCACCACTATAAGGTTAGCAATCATTTATTTGCAATGGACATCTCCTCATCACTTCTCAAGTAACAACCATACCTCTGGTAGGAGTTGAGATTCCCAAACATTCTTTATCACCTCAACACAAAAGCCATCTCTTTTTACTAAACCTAAGTTGAAAAAGGAATGCGTAGCACCAGTACGAAAGAGTGCATATGTAGGAGTGTCTTCCACTTGTATTGTTCCTAATTATCGTTTATTTTCTAGCTACTAGCTTTTTAAAGGAGGTTTTTATTCCAGTTATCTAACATGCACTTGTGCAAAACTCAAAAGGTAAGTTTAAGCAAATACATGCTATAAGACCAGAACCTTCTGCTTCATCTCCATCATATTCCTCCTTCGATCCTTCTACAATGAAGTCCCACACACTACAAACATTCGGGCGGTACTTGTAGATTTCCTTCCTTGGTTACTTCCTTCTTTCTTATCTTTAGCTCCACCAGTTCCCTTAGATTGTGAAGCTCCCCCTTGTTGGGTTCTTTGAGGACAAGTAGTTGAGACATGTCCCACTTTGTTATAGATAAAACATGTAGCTCCTGCCCTCTTTGGGTAACCATTGAGTATGTGTCCACTTTCTCCTCACAAGAAGCATCGATTTTGAAGATGGAGGCAATCCTTAGGGTAATGGGATCACTTGCACTTTCAACAAATAAGAGCACTTTTCCCCGAATACTTCTCCCTTAAGTATCCCATATGTCTTAAGGAATTTATTCATTTTAGGAGCTAAACTCGTTCCAAGATTGTCGTATGGTCTCTTTCCAAGGGTTTAGCCCCTCTTTCTGTACCTTTTTTCCCTCATACCCTCCAACACGTTCCATAACTCATGCCTTTTCCACTAGGATAGAGAAATCTTTGATCTCAAACTCAATATTCTCTGATATTGGCGCTCTAAACTAGCCATGAAAGTCTATCTTTTTAGCTCATCATTATTTGTATAAGCACTTAGAGCAAATTGCAATAGCCTATTAAATTCGTGTTTATATTCATCAATACTTTTACTCCCTTATGAAAGATTCATCAAATCTGTGCTATACTTTGCTATTAAGCTGCTTGGGAAGTACTCTCTCAAAAACTCTTCCAAAAATCTTCCCAGGTGATTGGTTGCGGTAAAATTTGTTCCTTTGAGTCCTACCATATTCTAGCTTTTAACCATATCAAATATGTTCCATATGGCACTTTAAGGGCATCGGGTACTTGAAACACATTAAATGATCTCTTCACTTGAGCCAACCAATCTTCTGACTCTTCAGGTTTTCCTTGGAACACTTCAAAGTATTGAATGCACTTGATAAACTCTGGGAGCATGTTTCTTTGAGGTCATAGGATAGGTGGCAAGGAAACTGCACATCATACTAATAGGAGGTGACACTTACTTTCAACAGTCGGCTCCGTGGGTTGATTTGCCTCTTCTAGTATAGCAGCTGATGCCATGGGAGTTTAGGTTCTTTATGGTGCTACAGGGGATACAGTAGGTGGTTTAACAATATGTCTATTAGAGTAACTTGGGATGCTACTCGAGACTGTTGCCCTCCTCGTAAAGCTTGTAGAATCAAGGCATTCTACTGCTATATTGCTAATATTATTCTTTTCAACCTGTCAGGAGGCAGTAGAGGTACATTTTGTGGTTCAGGTTACCTTTCACCTATAGGCTCATGAACTCGGGGTTAAACCTTAGGTGCAGGTAGCTGAACATTCCTTGCCCTTCATTGTTGTCCTCCATTTCCAAGGTAAAAATTTTAGTCCCACTATTTAACTTGTTGATATTAAGGCAACTAAACTACAATTAGATAGTATAACTCTACAGCAAAAACTACACACAAAAACTACAAAACTTCCCTAGAGGTATGATGTGGATTTTCAATCACAATCAACCAAATGAAATTAAAACCCTATTCTTATTATGTGACTAATCCTAGGCAAATGTAAGCATAGAGATTGTTCCATCAAGACCTATAACTATCAGTACTCACCCTAATTATACTATTTAGTCGATGTAATTCGAGTGATCTTAATATATTTAAGAAACTATTTAGTTAAAAGACCCTAGCAAAAGTGAGTGTCAACACTTCTATGAATATCATATTACAAAACTATCCTTGGTCTTGATTCTCCACTAATCCTAATTTCAATTGCTTACAAAACATTCATTAATGGATTATTTAAGTTCTTGAACTATATGAATCCCTAGTTTCATCAATCTCTTTTTCAAGATAATTGAATTCTAACCCTATATGTCTAATGAAAATGTCTTTCATCATTAGATGCATACAAAATTACATTAGAGTGCATGATTTCCTAGAAAGATTCAATCTTTATGTAGAAAGTTCATGCAATCTATGTCTAGAGTCACATTCAAACCTCTCTATTCATGTAAGCTCTAACTTCTATTCAATTCATTGATTAAATCAACAAGAATCAAACAATGATCTAATGTTGTGCACATATCAAATCAAGAATTATCAAAGCACATGAATATATTCAAGAAAAACATAAAGTTCCATTAACAAAGCAATCTAATCTCTACACTAGGGTTAGGGTTTATCAAGATCTAAGGTAAAAAGATCTATTTTTTCCATAGAATAAGAAATGCAATGATGGAATGAGGAAAAATAGTAAAGAGTTATGATTATAACCCTCAAGATGAAGTCTTGTGATCTGCAATAAGCCCTTTGCGTTTCTCCACTCTCAAATACATATTTTTCTCTCTAAGATTTGTAAAAAGGAAGAAGGATTCGGATATGATATTTAGAGGAAAAGGCACAATTGTCTTCTGCATGACTATCTTACACAGCTTATGTTCAAGGCCGTGTACAATGAAAACTGGTGAAAAATGTTGACTGAAGGAAAGAATGCTGCCTTGTATGCCAGCGGCTTTAAAGTTTATGCCACCAGCCTTGGGAGTTAGACCATTGGCCTTCACACTAGCTTTCATTAAAAACGTTTCTGTCCATTTTCGATCCTCCATATGAGCATCCTGCACAACTTGTGTATCTTCTTGTGTACTTTAAAAGTGTTCTCTAGTTACTTTTTGTCTCCTACACTAGAGTTCTACATAACTTATGTAGAAAGGATATGCGTGTTTTAAATCTTTCAAATTCCTATTTCTTCATTAAAGTCTTCTTTAACTCATCCAAAAGTCTTTATTAGGTTAAGAATTGTCCTTCATTCCTAAAATTGACATATTAACCCAAATAGGTATCCTTTTCTTTAATAATTCACGTAAAATCTATATAATATACTATTAAAACAATATTAATAGTAAGGGTCTTTAGATACTTATCAAGGTAACGAGGTCCTCCATTACTCCCAACACACATTCCCTTAAGTTGCCCCCTTCTCACCATGTAAACTTACACTCTATCTGCTAACGTATCCATAATTCTAGTTTATCTAGCCATGTTGCTATAAGGATCTTATACATATTTAAATTTTCTCATTCATACAACCTTTGCTCTAATACTAACTCTTGCCGTAGTCTCACAGGGTACCCTAGCAGTATTGATGTTCCTCTATAACAATTTAGAAATTAAAATATTCAACTAAGCAACTAGGGCCATGTAAAATTTTGTGGGGATCAAACTAGTAGGACACTTTGTAGCGTAAACAATCAAAACAAGATCATGAGGGTTGTCAAGATGAGAAATTTTGCATACATATAAGTCCCGTACAATACGTCCTTTACGTATAACTTAGGGTAAGTTCCCAACCATTGCATTACAACTTACAAGAAACCTATGTAAGTTATCCCTATATAATAGTACTATCTCCAACTTTCACATGAGCTCTAGTTTCCTCCTTGATGTCTACTACATTTCTTCGCCTCAAGCATGAGTAAACTCTATGGATCCATGAAAGCACATAAAGTCTATAGGATTGTGAGCGAACCACAGCTTAGTGAGATAACTTGACTAGACCACACCTCAAACAAATGCTATACAAGCATAGTTTCAACCATATGCAATGTAACACTCAACCATATGAATTATGCACAGTTTTAATGGTCAAAATCCAAACCAATGGAGATTTACACCCTTTCTTAAGGGTTAAAGGACTAGCTTAAGTAGTCTATGCTCAGGAGAGACTGAGAACTAGGAAAGAGAAGCTTTCTAAATTTATTTATTATATATTATATATACTTATATATGACATAGTCTCAATTTCACCTTAAACCCTCAAAAACTTCATTAAGTATAACACCTTAAAGTTAACTCCAAATCAGGGTACGTTCTTCAGTACCTGCTTAATTCCCATGGGGCTGGCAACCCTATGGTACCCACCACCGATTCACTAGTGTGACAAGGCATTACCATAGAATCAGAATATCAATACGTGAAGTGGTACCATGCTAATATAAGTATGCTATCGAGTAATGCATGTCCATTTTACTTAAGGGTCGGTTTAGGCTTATATTAAGTTATTAGTGACCATCCAATGTTTAAACAATCATCAATATGCATTACACATCATGTAAAGACCCGACATGCCTCGAATCTGAATTCAGGCATGTCTAGTCCCCAGCTACGTATAACACTTGATTATTATACGCATAGGCTAATCATAAAGAACTTGTTTATGTCGAATATTTGCTAACCAATTTTAAAAACTGAAATCATTTAATTAGATTCTTAAAATAACTAGATTTAGCAGCGGTGAAAAAAAACTATGTAAAATCATTTCTTACTTCTACTTATGCGAGTAGATCAACTTTTATAAAGCAAAACCATACCATTAGATATCTCCCATACCTTTCATGATGGTATAACAAAGCTTAAAAGCTCATTACAAAACATATGAGCTCTACTAGGCCTTTAAAGAAAATATAGTTCCAAAAAGATAAATTCAGCTTTGAAACAAAATGAAATAAAATCCAATGATCCTAACTCGTATCACTCCTTAACACCTCTTCTTGAGTCATCCTATATACCTAAAACATTCATCATCATCGACATTACCATCATCATCACCACCTGGAAAGATAACAATAATGAGCTGAAGTCCAGGATGATAGTAATACAAGCACAAATGCTTAAAAATGCAATGCAATGCAATAAATAACAAGTTATTATCTTTAAATTATAGTAAATCAAGCAACACTTGAGCACTAATGCTTTGGAATAAGCGTTTAGGAATTCTTGGGGTCCTGAGTAATAGCAGTTGCTTAGGAGGTTGATATAGACAGCTCGAATACCTATATCTCCTATATCTAATAGAAAAGGAAAATATCATCATTTAGGGTTTACAGTTGTTATACATTTCTACTTATCTTAGTCAATAATGTCATTTAGTTTAACTGATCCCATAAACATGAACTAAACCATATTATTTCCTTTCGAGCTTAAGTAAACATTATGCTGATATCGTTTGCACCATCTGCTTTCCCTTTGAGCCACCCATGAATTGCCCTTACATGATGGCATACCATTGCATCTTGGTAAAGGGTGGCCTAAAACTGTGCTTGGCTTCGAGCAAGGTTGTAAACCCCTAAAATTTTCGGTTAATTTTTAAGTTTGATCTTAGAATTAAAAATCAACCGAAACCCTAAAGATCAACAAAGTCTAGTACATACCCTAGAATTTCGATCCGACATTCCCGTATTCTTTAGCCTTAGAAAATGAAGATGAGATAATTGGTGATAATAGTTCGTAATAACTTGAGAAAACATAAAAATATCATATTCGTGAATTTCAAGTGTTGTTCAGACTCAATCGAGATTAGTTCTCGAAAAGCGTGTTCCGAAGCTCGGAATAATAAAAATATTTTAATGACATCGTTAGGGCCGATTTAATATAAGGATTTCAAAAATATCCGTTTCATAATTTTTCGGTAACTAAAAATAACAGATATCGCATTTATACACGTATTTTCCTACTATTGATATTTTACTTGTCATATCTACTTTACATTACACTATTTATTACTATTATATACTATTCTTTTATTAGTTTACATTACACTATTCATTACTATTCTACACTATTCTTTTATCTCTACTTTTTCTAACACCTACTCTTATAATACCATAACCTATTATCTTTATTTTTTACCTTTCCATAACTTTATATCATATCTATCTTACATATTATTACTTTTAATACACAAAATTACAAAAAATCAAATCTCTCTTCCCCTCCATCAAGCATGGCCGGCCCCTTTCTCTTTCTTCCTCCAATTTTTTTTTTCAATTTTTCTTTAATTAAATCATTCAAAAATCACTCCTCATTTTCTTATAAGTACCCCCCTCTCTTTCATTTCATTCACACATCTTCTACTCACAAATTTCACTCTCAAAACTCTTTTCAATTCCCCTCTCAACTTCTATCCCAAAACTCTCTAAAATTTTCTCCACAAAAACTCTTCTTCTTCTCTTACAAACACTTTAGGTAAGAATTTTCTTTAGATTTCTCGTACCATGTCATGTAACTTTATATGACCATGGTGTGAGTTTTCTAAACTTAATGTTATGGAAGCTACACTATGTTCATGTATTGTTCTTGTTCATGAAAGTATATTCATGTATTTCTATGTTGTTATTTTACTTTTGCTCATATTATTGTTGACTTTATGTTAATCACTTATATATATGTAACTAGACATAATTATGTACTTATATATAATCTTTAGAGCATATAAGCTCATTGTTATTTATTTACTTCCAAGTAATGCAATTTATTTATTTATTTCATGTTATTTTAAAACTAGTCTCTAGTATTAGATTTGTCTTCATCAAGTCAAAACAATGTTTGCTTTCTTTTTCTTATTACTTTTGGGACTAGTCCATTCTTAGTCTCGAGATACCTTGATGAAGCTAAGGTTCCCAATACTTGACATATTTCTTTACTTGCTTATTTTATTACCCATTATGTCTTTCTTATGTTTTTATAATTTTATGATTTCATATTCATGATCATGCATGAACATATTGATTTTATCTCAACAAGATAAAGAAGGAAAAGTTTTCTTAAAAATAGAAGTTCATATATAAAAATAAAATGTTGTTATGAAGGAAGTGATTTCTCATAAAAAGTTAGGAAAAATTATCTTAACAAATCTTTTCTAGAAATCTATAGGAGTTCATTATAAACATAGGAATTTTTTTTAAACAATACATACATATACTTTACAAAGTCATAAAATGGAAAAGAATTCTTGATTTAACAAAAGTTTTACTAAACTTTACTTTTCATCAATACTTTAATTTCAAATAAGACTAGTTTGACAAACACCAAGAAATCCCCTTTCACAAAAATAAAATGATCTTTAGAAATAAGATTAATAAACAACTTAGGAAGTCACTTCTTTAAATATAGAATTATTACTACTTCTAAAAGGATTAGGAACTAAGCTATAAGAAATTTAGAAAATGGAAATCATTCTTTTGAAATTTAAAAAGACTAAAGAGATGGAATTAAGGAAAAGAAAATACCCCTTTCAAAATGACTTGAGAAAGTTTCTAGCAAACTAAGAAGAAATTTTCAAAAGTTTTACTTTTCCAAAGTTTTACTTTTACAAAAACTTTATGGTTGAGACAACTTCATTAATTTTATGCATTTAAAATGAGTAAATGAATATATATATATATATATATTTCAAAGGTCTTACAAACTATTATTATATCTATCTCTTGATACAAGTTTTTGTAAAAAGAAGAAAATAGGTTTTGTAAAATTCGTGGTGAATCTGATCACCACTATTTTGGAGCTCAAATGACTTAGTTTGATGAAAGTAGTTTTAGAATTAGATGTATCTTTTTGAATAGATAGAAAATGGTATATTATATGCGTAATTCCGAGTTAAAATGACCAAGTTATGGCCATTTTAAGTTGGAATTACCCTCTATATGAATTTTAACGATCTTATGACATAGTTTTTGAAAAATACCATAGAATCAACAAGAAATACTCATTAAGGGTATTCTTCTTGATTAGGTGATCCCAAGGAGGAGTGTACGTATTCGGAGGATTATTACGATTAGTAGAATTCTCGATCGACTCATTCATCAGGAAAAAGTTATCATCATGACTGAGTGAGTCTACTCCCCTTTAATTTTCATACTTATGTTTGTGCTTGTAAATTTAGTTGCATTAGAATTAAGGAAAGATAAAATGGAAGTTGTATGATAATATGATTGAAAGAATATTAAGTATATCGAAGCATGGAATGCTTGTAATAAATTGTATGTTTATGAGCATGATGAAGTGTTTGAAATTGGTTGCTCACTTGAAAGAAATTAAAATATAACGACTAAACTTTAATTAAGAATTTATGCATACATTTCATATGTTAAGTCACATTGCATTGCTATTATACAATTGGTGGGACAAGTGTATGATAGTGGTGATAGGCATAATCGGCATATCATATAAGTAGCGAGTAGGAGCCGGTAAAAACTACATAAATTGGTGGCTAATAGGAGCCTGTAATAACTATATGTTTTTGATAGCGTATAGGAGCCGATAAGATCTATAAAAATGTTTTAAAAAGAAGTTGTGGCCGTAATTGGTCGAAATACCTAACCCCGAATAAAAGGCGTAATTCATTCAACATATGATTCCTAGAAAGTCATATGTCTTGTATGCTCATGTGTTTGTTGCATCCCATTTACCTGCCTAATAAACTTGGTTGATATTTTACTTCAAGTATGAATTTTTAGGATTTACTCACTAAGCTCGTAAACTTATGCCCCTATAGATATTTGCATTCTTAAGAACACCTGTTTTTGTACCCGAGATCTCCTCATATCCACGTAAGTTTTCTTTTGAAGCTTTTGAAGAAAATCTACTCGAAGATTTGATTAGAATTCCTTTGAAATCTTGATGTAGTATTAAATTATTATATAGACTATTAGTTATTTTGATCTTTGGGTTTTAATAGGGGTATGCCCCTAAGAATCATATAATAGACCTTTGATTATGAATATTATGATCTATTTTATTTCTGGATCCTTGTATGTTCATTTTTACTTGCTTAAAACATACTTCCCAAAAGTGTCTCTTGTGACTGTGCTAGATGCCTTCCATGTTATACTAAGACTTTCGCATGACTAAGGTGGTCATTCTTGAGTCTTGATATTATATGTGATGGGTTGCCACGTTTAGAGTATCCTTCGGGGTATGAAAAAGGTTGTTGCACTTCGGACCGGATTAAATGACACAAGCACAAGCAGCACTCATTAATTAGGCTATCTTTAAGTTTTAGCTCATTAAGAATGCTTATTCTAACAAACAATACGCAAGTTACTATGTACCTTATTGATTCAAAATTCAAACAAAAATAGAGGGTACATTAAGCCATCTCGGAAGATAAATAAGGTATTCATATCTTTTCATGAAATACATTCATATAAGTAAATTATTAACTTACATCAAGCTTATTTTAAAACTTATTTGATTATATATTAAATAAGAATCCTGCCATGGCTACAAAAATCGCTACACCAAGATATGGACAGTTTTCCATTGTCTGCTAAATTATTTCTTTTCCTTTGTTTATACACATTTATTTTATAAAAACATCATCATATTGTTCATTTTCAAGAATGCTCATTTTTCCCCAAGGAAAAGAAAAGCATTTGAAACAACATATTTTCTATCTTAGTCATGGTTTAGTCTTACATAATACATCTAAATCAATCGCAAGTTATTAAACTTTTATTAACTTAATCTTAGTCAAGTTGATTAGAATTAATTATTTAATTCAATTATTAAGTCAAGTTAATTAAACTTAATCAATCTAATTCATTTTAGCTCATTAAAGTCTATTTAATCAAGTTGAACTTAAATTGATTAACTAAGTTTATTTTATTCTTAATTTCTTTGTTTAATCTAATTAGTTATTAAATCAATAAGTTCACTTAACTCATTCCTAATTGTATAGATTAACTAATAGATCATATTAATTGTCATTCATCTATTCCATTTTATGAAGCTTAAATTACTTTAGTTTGGGTGAAGCATTTGTTATTTGATGTGTTTAGGTGATATACATCATAATTGGGGTATTAGTACTTCATAAATTTGTGTTTTGAAGGTCTTGGAAGGCTACTTAGGGTTAAGAGATGAACCCAGTCAAGTTTTGTGTGATTTAGAAGAGAAAAGGCGAAGTTATGAAAGGGTTGGAAAAGTACACGGGGAGGTACACAAGCACACGTGTTCCCTCATGTTCTTTTGGGATTGAATGAGTTTTGAGATAGAGAAGCACGACAGTTACATTACCTTGTGTTCTTAGCCATGCTATTCTAGAAAACATATTTTCTTCGAGTTTTTAAGGTCACAGAGGAGCACGGTTAGATAGGGCAAGTGGTGTTCTAGCCGTGATTCTTTTCAAGTAAGTTAAATTCATGCATTATTAAGCAATAGTAAAGAGCATGACTTGATACAACTCCCCATGTTCCTTTCGTGCTCTTTGCTCTATTTGTTCTTTCGAAAACTTAACATATTTTATTACTTTGTTTTACATCTTAATTCAACATACTACATCTTATACTTAACCTATAGACTTAGAATCATCATTTATAACATTTATATTCATATTTTTACTTCATATTTCATCTCAATCCTAGATCTAACATGCATGATCTCACCTAGGTTTTAGCTTATAAGTTCATATATTACAAGTTTTATCCTAAATTCTACATATAACTAGCATCAATTCATCATATACATACAATAATAATAATTTAAAACAAGGAAAAACAATAACTTACTTGTTTAATGAATTTAAACTAATTAAACTCCTTTACTACTCTTCTTTCTTAGTCATTGAGCTACTTCAAACTTGTTTCCACCTCTTATCTTGTTTTTTAACTTTGATTTTTCTTATGATCTTCTTGAAATTGAGATCTAGAGTTAATTTGAGGAAAAAGAAGAGAAGAGGAAATGAAGAGAAAGAGAAACGAAAGAAAAAGAAAAGTTAAGGAAAAAGAAAGGAAAAGAGGCAGATAAGGTAAAGGAAAAAGAAAAGAAAAAAAAAATAATGATTTAGGATATTTTTAGGATAGGGTATTAAATTTAAAACTTTTTGATATTTATTTCGAGTACCGAAGATAAGTAGGAATAATTTAAAAATCTATATATTATGAATTAATAGCTTGAAATAGGGATTTAATTTAGGAGTTTTGTTTATATCAAATTGATATTTGGTTTGGGTTTGGGTTCAAGAACTGATATTTTTATACAGACAATGAATTCAACTTTTATGGGGATTCTAGAAATGAAAACTAAACTAAAGTTTAAGGATTTAAGAATCCACTAAACATTTACATAGCGTGTTTAGAGGTTTAGTGATTCGATAATGGAAGAAAAGGAGTTTAAAATGAATAATTTGATACATTGAAGAAGATCATTGAGATGAATAGATGAAAGAAAAAAATATTTGAAATCTCAAATTTTAATTTAACATATTTATTAATTTAGTTCTTTTATTCATTTAAATTATCTAAACTATGCTAAAAATTATCTACCTATTATACTATTCAACTAAGTCATATCTAAATCAGCTAGATGAGGATTTTAGGTGTTTTACATCAATAACATGAAAGTGGTTATCACTTCTGTATTAAAGGTTGTCACCAATGTAGATAGCATGCCATGCACATTATTCTCATTGTCATACATAACCAATTATGTTCATATGGAAACACATGTAGCTACATTACAAGCGTAAACAATGTGATAAGATCGAAGTTACTTACCTATGTATCTTGCTTAAAGATCATAGTAGTCTACTGAAAACTCTAGATCTTGGTTTACGGTTTCTATAGAACACCAAGCATTTATTACTACACTTACAACTGAGAAGGAATTCTTGTCAGTGCTTACATGTCATAGATTCATGTTAAAACTTCCTAACTTATGTGTTTTCTTCATTGTTTATAACTTAAATCAAGTTGCGGGTAGCTTAAGAAGAATCGTAGAGTCATTCGGGGGTAGAAATTAGGCCACACCTTGACAAACTGGGAATCATAGGCATTAGGACAAATTGAGGCTGCCATTTGGGTTGCGGTTGAGGCAGTGCTCAAACTTCTTAACTTATGTGTAAACTTTGTTACCTTATTACTCAAAGTCTACAGCAGTTCCAACCTATGGTCAAAACTAGGAAGTGATCTCTAATAGCCACACAGAATAACAATTTTGCTTATTCCATCTTACAACTTAACTCTTCTCTAACAAATACTCACTTCAAAAGATGGATAACGATAAACTTAACACAACTAGCTCCAGCAAACTCACTAAACTAACATAAGACTTTCATTTTCTTATTTCTAATTCTAGTTCTAACATTAGTGTTTTAGGGAAGTTTTACTTTGTTCTATTGCAAGTTATGTTATATTTTGTTTAGTTGAGCTAAGTTATTTTTACTAATAAGCTTTTAATATAAATATCACAACCCTAGGCCTACATAAACTTGCAGAGCAAGTTTTTACTTGTTTTTAACACTTCTCAGTAAACAATACTTAGTTTTAGTTTTTTTAACTTATAACATCTGTTAAACTCGACGTTTCACATGTGAACGGTGAAATGTGCACATATAATTGTGTATTTAGCAAAAATATTTTTCTATAACTTTTGGGAATAAAGTGAAATGAAGTTACCTATCGTACTTTTCGAGATTACTTCACACATTTCTTTTCAAAACACTGGTCGTGAAGCTTGTAAACACTATCTTGGATTTTTTTTTTCATGTTCAAAAAGTAAAGATTTGAAGAAATGATTTTGTGTTCGTAAAAGAGATTATGTTAGAAAAGTAGATCTCGAAAATATTATGCTTATCTATTGAAAATAACGATGTTAGTTGGTGTAAACTTTCAAATCTCCAATTGATTGATTTTTACGTAAAAGAAAAGAAGTATAGTTTAATTATGAATCGTCATTTTAACATTTAAAGAAAGAAACTTTATTAAAAGAAAGGACAGTATGCCCATGCTTTGGAATTTACAGTGGACAGCTTATAAAGTAATCTCTGGTAATTTTGGAAAAGATTTAATTATAAGGAATGAAATCAAAACATTTTAATATATATATAATGAACAAATTAAGGTACAAACGTGTATATATATTTACTTATGTTTAATAAGCATGACTAGAGTACAAATGAAAAGCGATGTTTACAAAATCTACAAATGTCGTCAAATGTCAAAATTCTTGTAGTGATATTAATTAAGGTACCACCGAAACATTTATTATTTCATGACACAAAAATTCAGTGTAATCTAAATTTTGTTTACAAACGTGACTAATAGTATATATTTACTTATGTTTAATAAGCATGACTAGAGTACAAATGAAAGGCGAAATTTTACAAAATCTACAACGTCGTCAAATGTCAAATTTTAGTGATATTAATTAAGGTACTACCGAAACATTTATTATTCAGGCACAAAAATTAAAATGAAATTTAAGCTTCAAAACTGTGAAAACAAATTTTAAGTTAATATCTAGTGTTTTATGTTCTCGTGACCTACTCCAAAATTGTCTTTACTTGACAAAGCATTAAAGATTTTAATTCTGTAGTTTTTAACTCAAGCTAAGGAAAAATGTGGGGATTATAGGGTATGTGTTGGAGGCTTGAACTAGCTAGGACTCGATAACCTGCTGGGTCAATTGATTGATCGGGTTGATTCATGAGTCTGACCCACGTGCGTCGAGGTTTAGATAGTATGAAACTCCTTTAGAAGAGTTAATGGTAGTAATAAATCTACACTCTTATATGAAATTCACAAAGGATGAATACTACCTTTTTTTTTAGGTCGTTAAAAGAGGTATCTTGCTTTATTTCATTAATGTGAACTAAGCACTTTGTAAGTGCCTTTTCCAGTTAGTGCTAATAATTTCTTCTTTATTTGTGCTTTCAGTGACTATTTCTAGTTTGTTGAGAATTCACTTATATATTTGTGAGTTTCATCAATATATCACCATGTTTGTGCAAATTCTACAAAAAAAAAAAAAAAAAAGAAAAAAATTGCAATGATTTGATTGGTGAGATGTAGGACTTATTCTTATTCTTCTTCTCTTTCCTTTTTCTTTCTTTCCAGTTCCTCTTTCTTCTCTCTCTTTGCCCATTTTTTTTTATTATGTATTGTCCAAGTGTTGCTTAGGGATTAGGTTTATATATCCATGCTAGCAATAGAGTTTAACTCTGTTAAGTGGGATAGGAATGCGGTAGTGAAAAGTTTTATTAAGCATTAAATTAAACTTTTGAAAGTTTAGATACCTAATTAATTTTTTGCCAAAGTTTAAGTACCAAATTTGACATTTTCCCTAATAAAATATCTTACATACAATAACAAGTAACTAAGGTATATATTTTTTAAATAATATTATTTATAATTTATGGTCTAATGAGTATATTGTAGGTTATGACATATAGAGTTGGTATCTTGCACGCTTAGAGTTGAAAGTAGTCCTAAATGTTATGAAAATACTTTAACAATATTTTTAGTTGAGGAATTATTTAACTAATAACCTTTCTTTTACTAGCTAGATATGTTTCATTCACTTGCATAAGGAGAGCAATGATATGATGGTGAGTGAAGATGAACTTAATGTAATTTAAAGCTTATCCAATTCACAACAAATCAATTATGCTTTTCTTCACTAAAACCATTCCATTCATGAGAATTTAGTATTAAAAGTAAGCTAGCCATTTGTATTTAATAACATTTTCAACTTAATAGTTATGACATCACCTATGTTTATACTTTACACATAACCGGTCAAGTTTTAAACGACCTAAGCCACTTGTTACTTAATCTTGGTATGTTTTGGTTTTATGTTCAACTCAACACAAGTTACTTAAACTTGGTTTGTTTTGAGCTTGCTTGACCTAAACACAATTTGTCAATATGTTAGTCTAACTTCTTATTTAGTAAGTCAATTCATTTAGGCTCATTATTTTCATTAATTTTATAACCTTGCCTATGATACAAAATTAAAACCAAAAAACTAATTTCTATAAAATATTTATATTATATATTATATGAACCACTTCACAATATATACATGATCTTGGTAGCTCCATTTATGTGAGAAAGCTGGCTACTAACATGAGCTGCTTGGATGATTTAGCATTAATGTAGATTCGAGCAAGCCTTGAGTTGAATTTATAGCTTGGTGCCATGAACTCCAAGAGACCCGAGTTCTTCTTTAAGAAACTAAACCATGATTGAACTAAATAAATGCATTAATTAACAATATTAGACCTAAACAACTCCATGCAAAAGGAACGTAACAGAACATCATTTTAGTTTTGAAGACATAAATAACAATAGAATTGAGTTAATAGCTATGATAGATCAGACATAGGTAGAAATCTAGTATCAAGCTGAGTAGCTCTATAGCTACAGTTTTGGATAAAGAAGAGTTGAGACCTTAAGGTTTTACTTGAGTAGCAACAAAAGCAAAGTGCACTCAGGAACCCATGTAAAAACCAAAATCCTTAAGCTTATAACTTGATCAATTTGTATAAGAAATGTTCCCATTGAAAGATAGTCATGTGGTGCAACATATTTGGCTGGGTGAAGCCACTAAAATGAAGGATTCTCCAAAAACTAGAGTGATTCTTGCCATATGTACATAATTTCATGAATGTTATAGCTTCTCAGTCTCATCCACATATGAAATTTACACCTCATCAACTCTAGTAACATGATTGTCCATTAATCAAACCCATCACTAATTAGTTGTGGTCAAAGCACGTAGATGTTAATATGAATCCTCACGTCTTAACCTATCCTTAATCATGCCATACAAAGAGTAATGCTCTCTCTTATCTAAAACCCATGCCTACAACCGAGAATCTAAACCAAATTTTAGTGAAGTACTCTATCTTCTCGACCAAATAAAATTATATTTTCACCTTTATCGAAATTCTTGATATTTTTGTTAGTGTTATGAAGAGAATTAGTTCCTTATATATAGACAATTTGTAATCCTATTGGTTCTTGAAATGAAACATCAACTACAAACTAGATATGATATCAATTAGGTTTTTCATGAGCTTGTAGTTGGTAAGAAGGCAATTTCATATAAGTCAATATATTAACATCAAGTATAAGGTAGATGGATTAACTAAAAGGTACAAAGTATGGTTAGTGCTAAAGGTTTTAGTCATATCAAAATAAGTGTGTGCTAAAAGTTTTGTATTAGTGGCTAATTGAGTATAGTGAAGTGTTTACTTATAGTTGTAGTTACTAAGGTTAGAAAGATACACTAGTTAATGTGAACTATATCTTAAATGGAGATCTTAGGGAAGGAGTTTACCTGATAGTATAATTCTTAACTATTTTATATGTATGCTATTACTTCTTTCTATGGCCTTTTAAACTCCTAGACATAGGTTAGCAAGGTTTGTTAGTCTTAGTCTTGTTCCATGGTTTTTAATAGAGTAAGATCATTTACTCCATTCTCATTAATACTAACAAAGTGAGATCATTCGCTTCATTTTCATTAATACTCAAGATGGTATTGAAAGGTTGCCCTAGTGTAAGATGTGGCATCTTTAAGAAAGTAATCAAATTCACTATGATACTTCAATATATCTTCATCAATGTTCCCAAACGACTTGCATACTTTATGGAAGATGAGTTTCATTATATTTTAGGGGGTATTTGATTAAATTGGAGCAAAGAACATCAAATTTACTTCTCAATATAGGCATGTTGTCCTTTCCATATATATTTTTCAACAATAAGATCTCTTTGCTAATGTGATGCTTGGTGTTGTAACTGAGTCAGTTGAGATAATATAGTATTAACCTCAAGTTTGAACTTGACTTGAAATTTCAACCATCTAGCCTAGATGTTTAAGTGATCTTGGCACAAAATGGCACTTAGAAGTTTGATATCATTTAAGAAAGAATTAAAAACATGTTTAGGGTTTTAAATTTTACAAAATACCTTTATTATATTAAAATTATATAGATATTCGAACTTGATTGGACTAGATTAACATTTAAACTTGACATAAGCTTGATTAGACATGTGAATTAATTAAGCTAAATATATAGGCTCAAGATTTTGATTCAAAAACCCACTTGAAAATTTTGGTGTAAACTAAACTATTCTATTGCAAATCAAAGTGGCATAAATATCGAATCAAACTCAAGTCACATGCACGCAGGATTGGCTCGTTAAGACACCTACGGATGACTTATAGGATGCTAATCATTCTACCTATTGTCAAAACAATGTAGAGTAGGATTGGCTCGTTCAGCAGCCATGAAGTGATTCTTCTTATTTGACAGGACAAACTATTGTTGCATTTGTTGGGCAATTCTTCTTTACTATACATTTGTAGATATGCAAAAGAATTGGATTATTTCTTACTCACTTTGTGCTACAATTGTCTAACAACGTACTTAGCTTTTATATATTATATTATATTATCTATTTTATGCGCTAGGAATACAATGATGGAATCTTTTTCTTCCTCAGTTGAACAAGCCACAATAATTTATACTCTTCTATTACCTACAGTGACTTGGTCCGTTTCAAGTAGAATTAGGGTTCACCTAGTGGCTATAGCACCACTTACTCACTACAACCATACTTTACACAACCATCTTCAAGCTTTTTAGACAACATTGCATCCATAGGCAACCATAATATGTGAGTTTTACTACTATTATAATTATCACAGCCCAATGTTGCCAAACCTGCAATTCTACTAATATTAGAACAAATAGAATTGACAGAATAGTAAAAATCTTAAGCTTGTAGATTTGTATTACTAAGTTCATAATTTTACTAAGAATCCACGTCTAAACAATTTGATATTCATCTAAATCAAGAAAAATCTCATAAATTTATGAACATGTAAAACTTCATGAGTTAATTAGCAGTTTTTACTAATATATAACTTCTTTCTTCTCTCTCTATCTAAAATTTAAAAACCTGTGTTAAATAAAGGACCATAGTATATTCAAACTAAAGAATGAAATAAAATACCTTGAAGAAAAGAAAGTCGAAATGGAAGAAGCCAATCACGAAATAGGTGAGTTGTCAAGCCCATTCCAGGCTGTAACCTATTTGGTCATGGCTGTTGTTGCCCGTTCAACATACTAGTGCTTAAATTCTGCCTCGGAAAGGTGCTTGTTCAGAAGAACGCACGTGTTATCAGACCAGAACCCTAATCTAACTACATATTTCATGTGTCTGATGATGATCTTTATATCTAAAACCTCAAAAACCTAATTATAAGATTTTGTGTCCGACCAAACACAACCATTTTAGGAGGCATAGTCAGTGAGGCGCATACCACTTTGCTCTCCTCTTGAGCACCTTTTGCTATCCATTGGGAGTTGCCACCACCATTAAATGAATTTGCCTTGACCTTCTCAATACATTTATCAACAGATAAGCATAAATATCTATTATATATGTGTATATATTATATATAAACAACAAGCACACCTATATATAATTATCTCTCGATATAAGATGTAGGCTAGCTAGCTAGAGAAGTAATATTATTATGATCCGAAACTGGACCCCCACTTTATCCATGCTGTCCATTGCTTATTACACTTCGACCCAGAAGCTTAAAAATTCAATGCATCATCGGCTGAATTTATGTTGTTGATAAACCTATTTAACTCAATCCTCGTAAATGCAACAATAAATATTCTACTAACTGCAAAAAATAATGTTAAACCAAATGCAATTGCCTAAAATATTGTCTCATTAGACATATTTTAGGACAAAAGAAAAAAAAAATCTCGGGGTGACAAGTTGAATTTTAAAAGAAATTAGAATGAGTGTAGTTATATGTGCTTTGCCTAAGATAAGATATATATTTTTGTAGTTTTACAAAGATGCTATATTGGTTATAACTAATACACATGTTACATGTTGACCTGTAGATAACTCCAAATTAGAGAGCTACATGAAAACAAAATACCTGTCAAAAATAATTTGATTGAGCAATGATTATAGTTAAGAAAATATGTTTGCAATAATTAACAATCATACCATAATTTTCATACCCTATGACTACTCATAATGGAATAACTTAATAATGATGGAAACCTCGTCAAGATGAAGGAATTTTGGAAAGTTCATTCAAAAACCATCATTCAATTATCAAATTCAAAAGACAAAATGGAAACGAAGGGACTAAAAAACCT
This sequence comes from Combretum micranthum, assembly GCA_024138025.1. Classification (NCBI taxonomy): domain Eukaryota; kingdom Viridiplantae; phylum Streptophyta; class Magnoliopsida; order Myrtales; family Combretaceae; genus Combretum; species Combretum micranthum. The sequence goes on from JAMXBD010000506.1 coordinate 208,838, forward strand.
TAAGAAAAACATCTAACGAAGAAACCAAAATTCTACAGATGATCTAGAATTCTAACAACCTACACAGTAAACATGTCAACAACTTGCTTTACCACAACGCCGAAACAACAATATCATCATCATCATTGTCATGAAGAAGGAAAAGTAAATAATAGTTGAGTGATAGAATTTAAAAGCACCGTAGCTTATGAAGAAGATATAAAGAAGCTCGTTTGTTTCTCCATTTCAACTCCATTTAGAAAAGCCCTAAAATGGTGGACGTCCACCGCCGCCCCCAGACCAATATGCTTCAGACGGCATATTAGGAATAGAGTTGAGCAAATTTGGAGGCAACCCATGAAATAACGGCGCATTAGGGTCTCCTAAGAGCTGCTGCTGCTGTCCAGTTGCAGGCGGCTGCCCCGAGACACTACCGCTGCCTGGTGATCCCAAACCACCACCCCCTTGAATTCCCATACCAGCCTCGTCCTCCTCCAGTGGAAGCCTCTCATATGCAGCATTACTAAACGAGGCTGCCATGATAACAACAGGTCCTGAAGCTGTCAGTACACCCACAACGCTTCCTCCCACAACCTGTCCTTGGCCTCCCGCGAGATATATCGTGAGCCCCGATGCAGCTGGTGGAGCTGGTGGAGGGAGGAAAGACCCCGCTAGGGATAGAATCTCGAACCGGCCGTGGAGGCTAACGATGGCGCTTGGAGAGCCGGTTGCCTTAGGGTTACGTTGGTGACGGTACCGCTTCCGCTCATAATGCACACTCCTCTCTGCCTCCGCCTTGCGAAGTTGGTGATGCTTTCTACGATGTCACATCCGTCCGTGATCTCCATCACGTGGGTTCTGAGCGCGTTGGCGCTGTCCCGAGTGATGATGATGGGGGGCTTAGGCTTGTTCTTAGATCCCGCAGGCCGACCTCGGGGTCGCCTCGTGATCTCTCCCTGATCGCCGGCTCCAGTCCCTAGATCTTTACCCATTTCATCATCTCTAGGGTTATTACCGTTGTTGTTGTTGTTACTGCTGTCGTCGCGCTCGTGCTTTTGTCCAGAATTTAGTCCAGTACTGGAACCGCTCCTCTCGTCTTCGGAATTGGGCTGGTGGTGGAGGAACTGATGATGCTGGTGGTGGTGGTGGAGTTGGAAATCCGATCTAGCATGGAAAGGTGGAGGAAGAGAGTGGCCATGAGAAACTGGATCCATCTTCTGTTGCTTTTAGTCTCCAATTTTATGTTCCTTTTTTTTGTCCTCTTACCATTCACACACAAAGACACCTAGCTCAACCTAGGACAATTCAAGAAAATAAAAAAAAAAAAAATCTGAAGTGATGGTGAAGAAATAAAACAGAGAGAGAGAGAGAGAGAGAGAGAGTAAAGGGAACTATTAAGAAGAGAAGAACACTTCTTTGGTTATGGTAAGAACTTTTAGCTCCTCTTTACTTCTAGCACAACTTTTTGGTAACTCTTATTTGCTTTTTTCAATGAAAGATAGATAAGAGCTTTAATATTAGACCAACAAGTGAAAAAGGGAAGAAGAAGAAGAAGGTGATGATGAGTGGTAGTACTTTGGTTTGAATTGAAGGACAAAAGTGTGAGATGAACTCATGATTATTGGATTACCTTTAGATATAGTTTTAGCTTTGGTTCATGGGGCATTGGATAGTGTTTGGGGTGGAAAGAAAGAGAAAGAGAAAGAGAAAGTGAGAGAGAGTGAGCCAGACAGAGAGCGAGAGAGGGGTTTTGAATTATGTGGGTGGGGCTTATTTAGAAGAGAGAAGATGGGTAGCTAGACTAGAGAGAGAGAGAGAGGACAGGTCTAACGTTTGTCTTGTTGTGTTTTGGAGGTTGTGTTTAAGGTTAGGGCTAAATTTGAAGAGCAAAATGGGATGGTGATTGATGGGTTTAGTTTTGGCCAAGTCTGTTTGAGAATGGGCGGTGGATGGACCCCACATTTCTCTCTCTCCAGCACTCCACGTTCTATCTCTCTCTCTCTCTAAAGTCTATATTGCTATTGCACGTATATCCTAGATAAGAAATTATTTTTATTCTTTACTTTCCACATGGTCCAGAAGGTGCTCCTTATCCTTGCTTTGGTTTAATGATGAGCTAGACTGTTTCTGTAACTTCAAAAGTATTAAATTTAAATATGTTTGTAAATTCAACAACACACTTCTTATCCAATTTTGTTCTGTTCTTTTGCTTATGTTTTATTTATCTATTTATGGCAGCGATTCCCAAATGTCTTGATATAGTAAAATTTTAATCACCTTTATTTTTTCATAAGATGAAAGCTTTCTCATGATAATTCCGGTAGTTGTTTATGTTTTATTTTATATATTTTTTTATTACAAGAAATATTTCCTTTAGAGACAGAAATTTTTGTGATAAAAAATTAGTAAGATAAGTTATATTTCTACGGATTGAATCAGTAATGATGATTTTTGAAAGAAATTTATGTTTACGGCAAAATTTTATGTTTAAATCATAATTTTTTTATAGTGTATGTATATATAATGATAAACCTGATGTAGTTCATCTCAAAAAAAAAAAAAATTGTGTATGAGCAGCTGCGTGTATTTCAACGACCATGAACACCTGCTCAATATGAGATCAATAATAGCTATTGATTAGATAGATTAAATTAATCACCCAATACTTTTGATATAATTTATATCCCCCTTTTTAAGTAATAGCTGGATTATGGAACCAAGAGAGAATAATTAATTTTTTATGGAGCCTATGATGATTATTTTGGTGCAAGGGGGGAGTGGGACTGTGGGAGCGAGTTCATTTTCAGGGGGAGCTTTACTTCATGCCTGTGCATAAAGTGTAAATAATGAAGCAGCAGAAGGAATAGAATAGCCTTAAGAACAGGTCTGATATGGTTGCATATAAGAGGTATTGAAAGCCTTTTATAGTCAAAATTGATTGCAAGCGCTTTTTTCATATTGTTTATCTCAATTTGAGTTGTTATTATTGGAGATATCAATATATTATGGATAATGTTTGGGATGTTATCTCCATCTTTTTTAATCAAATGAGAATCTTTTTTACGATTGTGAATTGGATTGCAATGTAAGTTGATGTGCGGGAATGATCTATTCTTATAGAATGTCCTCGTCGTCTCATCCCTATCATCAGACCTCTTAGTGTGATAATAGGTCTTAAGGCCTTTATTGATTGTGTTATATTAATCAAATTTCACTTTTAATAAAAGAAAGAAAGAAAGAAAGAAACAATTGGACCCAAAACATTAGCAATTGCCAAATTGGTAAATACAAACAAAATTTTTTCTTTCTCATTTTTTACATAGTTCTATGTATCTTGCTTTTGTTGTTGTCTTATTTTGCTGGTAAAGTGTTTTGGATTTGAACAATAAATTGTATGGTTCTGCAAAGCAATAAAGGGTAAGTAGGTATTAGGGTTGTTTAGTGTGGCCACTCCGATGATCAATTCAGTAAGGTATTAATAAAATAACCAAAGTGAAGCTTTTATATATGTGCACACCTTGTCCCTAAAAGATGTCTTTAAGGAGTATATATTGGGTGTTGGAGATTGGCATTTACTTAAAATAGTTATCAAGTCGTGGAGATAGTGAAGGTCATGGGAGTTTGTAGATAAGGGCTGAGGGGTTAATACTCGCGTTCTTAGATGTGGGAAGACATATTACTAGAGTTTAAGAAATAGTCTTTTTTGGGTAGATAGGAAACCCTATTAGTCTATCTGGTCATATTTAAATAGAGTCGAGTGTGTTATTTTTGATTGAATGCGAAGTGGAAAGTTGTTAAGAGATTGTTTAGGACATAAAATCCTATTTAGGTTAGGATAGACTTGAGAAATATTTTATTAAATTTCTAGTTAATACTTATTATTAAGATAAATATTTAACATAAATTATACATATATAATTCTATTAGTGTAAGTGGATAGACCATTTTTGCCTAACATTTAACTCTTTTGGAAAAGGAAAGCCCTTTAAATGTATTAATATCTTTACATTTTTTTCTATTTTCCTTATGTAGTTGTCTATGCTTGTACATGTTCAACTATTATTTAAGGAGGAGTGGGGTTTGCATGAAATTGTCAATTTAAATCACTTTCCTGATTTTTTAAGTGAAAAATATCATGTTCGAATCCCTTTCTCCTGTTGTAATAGAAAAAAAAAAATACTTCCCTAAAAATTTTTTTAATTATAAGATATTCATGCTTATTTTTAATTTAAATTTCTAATGTTTTATGTAAGTTCATATTTATATCTTTGAAAAAAAAATTATCAAGATATGAGAATATTGATATTTATTTTTATTGTATGATTATTTTCTATGCATTAATAACAATAAGTTACCATTATTAGTAGATATAAATTTCGCATAATTAATAGATATTAGATGAAAACATGTGAATCTTAAAATTTTTTTAGTACTTTTCTGACAATTTTATATATACTTAGCATATAATGCTTAACTAACATTTTCTTTTCTTTTTCTTTTCTTAGGGGACAATGGTTAATTGGATATAACACATGAAGTGTATATATAAATGGTGGATAACTACCTAAAAAAATATAGACAATGGCAGTGCATAAGTACATAGATTATTTTTACAGATATTTATACTATCATGAGAAAAAAATTTATTTGATAAATGTTATACCCAGATATACATGTTATGTACTCACAATATATATATATATATATATATATACAAATACAATTTTAAGAGTAAATTATATTGGAAGGTATTAATATTTGATGATAAGTTTATTTAAGATTTTAATATTTTGAGTGGTTAAAAAAAGGCATAAACATTCGCATAATAAATCAAATAAGTAATAACATTTTCTAAAATTCATTTGAAGTATTGACTTTTGGATTAGTTTTCAATTAACTTTATTTAATTTTCCTCTATGGTTAATTAGTCATATCTTATTTGACTCACTTTGTGAAATATTGATTCCTCTTTTTAACAATTCAAAATATTGATAACTCAAATAAACTTACCTTAAATATTGATATATTTTGTTGTAGTTTAGATAAAATTTTAAAATATATGCAATGTGTAAATTAAGAGTAGCAATTATTTTGAAAGGTACTTATTCCATTAATATCCATTTTAAGATTTAAGTTAATGTCACGAATGGTACAAGAATTTTGATAAAATTTTTAATTAGGTACTTGAATTTTGAAATTGATCAATTAAATACTTAAACTTTGAAATTGATCAATTTAGTACATGAAAGAATTTGACAAAAATTCTTTTAAGTACTAAATTGATCAATTTCAAAGTTTTACATGTACTGAATTGATTAATTTCAAAATTTAGGTATTAAATTAGTTAATTTTAAAGTTATGATATCTAATTGCATATTTGTCAAAATTTATATATCATTTATGGTATTATTCCTTAAGATTTTATTGGTAATCATGTGCTATGTATTAATTCATGTGATATGTAATACTATATATATTTTCATTTTTATCTCTATATATCTAATTTTTTAAATATTTATCTACTACTTATACATATATGTGGTATGTATTAGCCGACAATTCTTTTCTAGATATAGAGAGAGAAGGGATGAAGCCTTACATTAAATTTTCAATTCCCCACTTGCACAACTAGAGTTTGCGAATTTTATCTCCATCTCCCACATTGTGTTAACGTCATGATCCACGAGCAAAATGAAGGTGACACGTGTCATGACCCCCTTCACTTACGGGTCTATTCAAATGGAGCTTATTGGGGTTGTCGTTCTATCTTTTCTTTAGATTCCTTTATACCCTCTCTTTAATGATCTCTGCAAATTTTGTTGGCTTGAAACACACTATAAGTAGGAGTTGATGTTTTGAGTTTTTTGGTTTAAAGAACGTCATTTTTCTGCCGTTTCTGTGGGTGTGTAATGTTGGAAAGACAAGTGCGTGATGGCGATTCTAGACCATTTGGTTCTTTTCTAGGACAGCTTACTTGAAAAATCGATAAAGGACTGATGAATTTTAGCAACACATGCACTGAACTTTAGAATATTTCATGTATAATATATCAAGATGGCAAAATAATATGGGCATCGGATTCCCAAATTGATGAGTTTGATGGGAGTTTGCCGGCAACTTTGAGAGGTTTATTTGTTGAGTAAAAGGCCAAAATCAACACTATTTTATGAACTGTTTCGATTTCTCAAAGCTGTTATTCATAAATGAATTGCTATTTCACTTGGAATATATAAAACTGTACTATGTAGTTTCACATAACGCATAACATTACATATATGTCCGGGTGATGGTCTTAAAAGGTGATAATGATGTGAATTTAATTCAAGATCTCAGGTAATATACCCGGTAGCTGTTGCACGCTGATGCTTTGATTACTTTATCATTTGTTTCAAGTTCTTCCATAATGACTTTGGGGTCCATGAAACATCATATACCCACACGCGCGCACATAACAGAAAAACTAACAATTATAAAGATCTTGCTGATATTGCGATTGATTAATTAGAATACGATTGTCATTTGTCCTTTATTTTTATGTAATAACTCTTTTTTTTATCTCATCTATAAAAAATTTTACTATAAAAAATACCTATTTTATATAATGCAGAATAGAGGGATTGTTATTTCTGGCACAATATGTTTTTTTCTTTTTAAAAAAACCCTATCATAATTTAAAAAAAACTGTTACTTTTATTAATCTTATTTTATTCTAGCCAATCAAATCTGACGTGAGTGTTATTATTATATTAAAAAAAAAAAAAAACGTCTTCCAGCTATTGGCATAAATTCCACTTAGTGTCCTTTGTACCCAAGAAAAAATGAAAGAGAAAACAAAAGGGTGCAGATCAATTGGAGATGGAAAAACCCAATTGAATTTCTTAAAAGGAAAAAAAGAAAAGAAAAGGAAAGAAATAGAGCTGCTAACAACCAACCTACACATCGTTAGAGTAGAGATGGATGTTTTTAACACAAATATTGCTTACTTTTCCTTGGAGGCAAGGATAAATTGTCTCCAAACGTTTCTAAAATTGTCTTACAAATAGATTTTTTTTTTCCTGTTACAATAGACGAGAGAAGATTTGAACAATACTTTTTATTGAGAGATAAAAATAGTATCATCAAGCTACAAGACTATTAGTGCTACAAATAGATTTTAAACGGGCATCTATAGTAAATTATGTTTTATACTCTGGCTAGGGTATATATCTCATATCCAAATCTACAGCTGGTCAGAGGCAAGTTTCGAAGCCAAGCAACCTGTGATTCCCTTACAACTGAAAGTGAAGATAATTTAACTAAAAAATTAGACTTAACTGGTTAGAGAGCCAAAATCAACCATCGAGAAATACCGGATGCCGATCTGATTTAAAAACCCGCAATCAACCATCTAATCCTTAGTGTCCGTTGCAGTTAAAATGGATTTGAATACATGTGATAATAGCTTTTATTTACCCTTTAATACATCGCAATGGCATCCTAGCTTATAATTAGGTTCAAACATGTAACCCTACTGAAAACTTAGCCGTGCATGGTTGAGTTGGTTATGGGCACCTAAGATATTTTGCAGATTTTGATTCTATTTTTCCAATATCCAAGGTGGAATTAGTATATATAATATTTCAAAACCCTATAGTTATCCTAAAACCTGTAATTAAAATATATAATACCCTAAAAAATTTTCTTGACTGATAAAATTTATCATAACAATGCAATAATTTAAAGTCATCACATATCTATAGCCAAACCTCATTTGCGCATTTTTGATCAGAAATTACGAACATATAATATATTGGATTCTTTTTTTTATTTGGCTGCTATAATATATTGGATTCATTGCAAAAACTTTACATATATTTTAATCTACTTGCAAATATATGATCCATGTTAACCTTTTTGACAAATAGGTGATCTAAATTTTATAAAAAAAATTTCATTATTTTTTTAAATGATTTTAGAATGATACGTGTCAATACTATATTGGTCTTAAAAAATAATTTTATATTTTTTTCAAATTTTCTCTTTTTAAAATAATTATATATTTTTATTTAATTTTATTTAGTAATAATTTTTATTAAATTAGTTTTCTTAAACCAAGACACTAACATATATCCCTCTAATAGTTTTAATTTATATTGACACTTTACTTGCATGAAACTTGGGTTAGTTATTTGTCAAAAAAATTAATACAAATCATATATTTACAAATTTATTAAAACACAAATAAAATTTTGTAATTAATCCTCATATATTATGGTATTTTCTTCTCAAAGAACTATTGCTAAAACGTACTATCTAGTATCTTGTTCTTCATTGCTCATCTGTTTCTCTTAACTTTAAGCTAGTCTTGATACATATATTCCATATATTCCTTAGTAATTAGTTAGGATTTCATTTCCTTTCTTTCTTTTTTTTTTCACTCCCACAATTTCAAACATCCATTACTAATCCTATGTTAAATTATCTTCCCTTATTTTCAAGCAAGTTGGTGCTTTTTTTTTTTTTTTCATTTAATAATCTCTGTAGACTACCACAAGCATATAGTTTTCCCCTTTTAAAGAGAGGGAAAAAAAGTCATTCTAAAATTTCATTGACCTTGGTTTGAGTCTTATTAAAGTATTAATTATTGAATTAATTTAAATTCAAGGACTAGATATTTAGTTAATTTTCAATGATAGTTATTAAGGACATAACTAAATTTTCTATCATTTTGATATAATCAAAAAATAGTTTAAAAGCTTTTCAAAAAAAGATTTCTAATAGATATTGAAATACCCTAAACCTTTAACTAAGTTAGAAATGGAGTTTAGATATATTAAATGAATCAAATTCATTATATGATATAATTAGACAAGTTGATGTAATTACATTAGTAATTAATTAGGTTGAAATTTGAGATTTTGAATTCCTAAGCTCTTGAACATGTTATTAAAATGTTTAGTAGATTCCTAAACAATTATACTTTAGCACAAATTCCAATTCCTTAATCCTCATAAAATTTGAGCTTGTTTGTTTGCCTAAAAGTATCAGTTCTTAAGCCTAGCTCAAATTGAATATAAATTTGATCTAAAGCAAGTTCCTAAATTAAGTTATTATTTTCATATCTTAATTTATAACCTATTGATTCTGAAATTATTTCCTACATACTTTTAGAACTAAAGATATTGATTTGAGAGTTATAAATCTAATATCTTTATTCCTTAAAATATCTTAATGCTTTATCCTTTCCTTTTCTTTTTATTTATCAATTCACCTGCCTCTTTTCCTTATCTTTTCTTTTACTTTTCTTTTGCTCCCTTTCTCTTCTTCTTCTTCTTCTTCTAATTTATCCCATCAAAATCTCAATTTTAAGAAGATTAAAAAACAAATAGAAGATGGAAAATAAGATAGGAAGTAGAAAACAAGTTAGGAGTAGCCTTAACAACAAGCAAAGAGGATTAATGTTGCATGTTTTGCCAAAAGATAAATATATTTGTTTTTATGTTTTTTTTATTGTTATTTATGCAAGTATATAATGAGCTTAGATAAGCTATGAAAGTTGTAAGAATAGAAATATGAAGTTTGTTGTGGTTGGTTTGGTAAGCAAATGAATTGTAGGTTTGTATGTTATATGGTTTGAGAAGTGAAGGAGATGAAGTAGTAGTGTTGATGATAATGAGATGGTTGGGACATGTATATATGAATGTGTGGTGACGGGTATGTTGATTTTGAAGTTGTTTTGGAGATAGATGAATTGTGGAAGTGTTTTGTTTTGGAATGTGAAGTTTATGTATGTTTGAATTGTTAAATGTGTGTGATGAGTTATATGATGTATATATAGTGAATAGATTAGAGTAGGATATTTAAAAGGGAAGAAAAAATAAAGTTTAAAATAGGTGAATTCGTTATAGCCCAAATACCATATCAAACGGCCTGTTTGGAGAAGTGTATGGGCCAAATGCCCTTGAAACGGATGGGTATGTTGATTTTGAAGTTGTTTTGGAGATAGATGAGTTGTGGAAGTGTTTTTGTTTTGGAATGTGAAGTTTATGTATGTTTGGAATTGTTAAATGTGTGTGATAAGTTATATGTTGTATATATAGTGAATAGATTAGAGTAGAAGAAAAAATAAAGTTAAAAATAGGTGAATTCGATATAGCCCAAATACCATATCAAACAACATGTTTGGAGAAGTGTGTGGGCCAAATGCCCCTGAAACGACCCATATGAAAGGGTATTGCATGTTCTGGAGATTTTTATACAAATTCCTTAGGTCTAAACGGCGTTAGAAACGGTTCATTTGGAGGGGTAATGCCTTTTTTAACCTTTACGAAAATTTCTCCATATCCTATATGTCGCCGGCCTTCTTTTTTATGTCGTCGGCTTTTATTTTCCTATTGCGATGTTGTTTTGTATTTTAATAATAACATTTTCATTTGAGCTCGGATTTAGGTGATTTAAAATGCTATGGAAAGATTAAAAAGAGATCTACAACTTTCATGTTTTAAGTTTTTGCAAATTCTAAAATTATGAAGGCTAAAATTTTATTTCTTTCCAGCTACTATATATCGTAAACAAAGTTAATAATTTGTATTTGCTTGTTAAATGTCTGTAGTTAAGTATAAAATGAACTTAGCTTATAAACCTAGGTTCACCTTGACTAAATGGTCTTGAACAAAATAAAATAAATGAGATTGATTAAGTTTAATCAACTTGGTTAAGATTAAGTTAATATAGACTTAAGTTAATATGAATCTTAGATATAAAAATGAATTTAGTTAATAATCTTAGTCTAACTTGACTAATTAGACGTTAATAAGCTAAAATGGTTAGATTGAATAAGTTTAATTATCTTAGCTTAGTAATTAGATTAAATGATTATTTATAATCAATTTGGTAAGGATTAAGTTAACATGGGTTTAATAGCTAATAATTTGTTTAGAATGACATGTTAGGATAAACCTTAAATAACACGGGAATATGTTATTTCAAATGTGTGTTTTCTTAGGAAATGAATGTTTTGTTGATACTTTTATAATAAGAGATTATAAACAAAATGAAACAAAATGCTTTGATAGATAAAGGAGAACTATTTGTATTTGAGCAGAGCGATCTTCGCAGCCATAACGGGTTCTTTTTTAGTATATGATCAAATAGCGTTTTAAAACAAGTTTGAAATAAGTGGTTGGTCAATTTAAATGCTTATATAAGTTTAATTATTGATCACATATATTGATAGTTGGATTATCAATTGAGATAGCTTCCGATTCTCCATTTGGATTTTATATGAAAGGTACGTAGTAACTTGTGTGTTGGATACTCAGATAGGTATTTTAAATGGATTAAAACTTAAACTTGGCTTAATAATTAATGAGTGTTGGTTGTACATATGCCATTGAATCCAATATGGGGAGCGACAATATTGTCTGAGTGGACATGGTAGTTTGGGCATTTAAGCCGCCATCGTCATGATGTAATGACATTTGTAAGTGGCTCAGTGGGTAGCTGATGAGGCAAACGATATCAGTGTAACATCTACTTAGGCTTGGAAAGAGTAATATGATCTAGTTCATGTTTTTAAGGGATGACTGAACTAAATGATGTTATTGACTGAGATGGGTAGAGTGTATGTAACGGCTGTGAACCCTATATCAGCCATTTTTTTCTTTATCGATATCAAAGATATAAGTATTCGGGTTGCTTATGTGAACCCTTTAAGTAGCTACGATTACTCAGGACCCCCAGATTCCCAGTGGCTTGTTCTGAAGTGTGAGTACTCCCATGATGCTTGATTTACTTTAAATGAAAGACAATAACTTGTTATTTGTTGCATTGTACTTAGCTAGGCTTATGTGCCACTCCATGTGTGTTTATGTTACTGTGTATTAGACTTCAGCTCATTATTGTTGTTGTTGTCCTTTTTCTAGGTAGGTGATTAATGATGATGATGTGATGTGGATGTTGATGATGATGATGTTGTTGTTGAATGATATTGGTGATGATGATGGTGTGGTTGATGATGATGATTATGTTGGTCTCGGGTATGGGTGATCCGAGAAGTTTGAGATGAAGAGTAAGTGAAGTAGGGCCAATGGATTTATTTGTATTTGTTATTTTGTTTTTGTTTTGCTAAAGAGTTGGATTTGTCTTTTAAAGCTATATTTTCTATAGGGCTTGGTGGAGCCCACATGTTTTATAAATAAAATTTTAAAGCTTTAAAAGTTTTTCCGCTTTTAAGAGTGAAAGCTTGAAATGTTTTATTAAGATTATTTACCGCTGTTAAATCCAGTTGTTTTGGAAATCTAACTAAATGATTTCAATATTTAAAACTGACTAGCAATGTTTAACATAAACAATTTTTTTTTGGATAATCTTATGTACAATACTCAAGTATTACATGTGGTTGGGGACTTGACATGCTTGATTGTTGAATTAGGTACGTCGGGTCTTTATAGATATGGCTTACGTTACATATTTTACAATGAGTTCCTTATAATCATTTTTATTGTCACAACACTGCTAGACGTATCTTAGGTCGGTTTCCAAGATTCACGCTTACTATAAGAATTTTGCATTATGAAATTGCAATAAAAATTTCATGGTTTCTATAGACTATATAGATATACTATGTAATCTTACAGGTTATAGGCTTCAACATGGTTTTACACGCTACAAGGTATAGACTCTCTTCTAGAATTCTGCCATTAGTACTTATAAAGTAGGTCACAAGTAGATCTTCTATCTTATTTACCTCCATAAACTATAGTATATTTACCACATATAGTGTTTGATATGTTGATGTCACTTTCTCCTCCTTTCTCTATGATGCATTACAAACTCTTTCCTTAAAAGTTAAGTAAGATTAAGCAAAGATTAAGAGAAAGCATCACAAGGCTTACAGTATTAAAATCTATAATCATTAGGGACCTTATTATCTAAATACTAGTGTTGTTAGAACCGAATCAGTAGTTTGACCCAAACATGTGAGGGGGTTAGGGATTGAACCGTATCCAATTGGTATTAATAAAAAGTAAAAATATAGGACATATTTTAATTATGAAAGATAAATATATATCACATCACTCAATTATATTTTATTTATAATATAGTATGAATATATATTTGAAATTCTAATAATTTTTTTTGTGTCAAGTCGACTGGGTTCTGGTCCAACCACCTTGGTTGATTGAGTCGACGCCAATCCAGGCCAAATGCACAAATAGGCCAATTGAATCTGGGTTAGACAACATTACTAAATATAGATAATTTATATTATTCAACTTTATTTTTTATAGTTAATTTTTCAAATGTGTTTTATGAATTTTATTATATGGAAAGTGAAAAATTTTTGTAACCATGAAAACATGACATATTATTTAAGAAAAAAAAAGGTACAAATCAAATAAAAAAAAAAAAAAGAAATAGTTGCACACCCTATACAAGTATAGGATACCCGAAAATATATACTATGTGCTTTCTCAATCGTAAAAAGCAAAGAATTCAAGTAAACAACGACAAATTCAGGCAATAATATTAATGGAAGGACTAACATTATATAAAAGAGGAGACTGATTAAATATTAATAAGGAAAGCAAATTTAAAAGTCATCATGATATAGGATCCGCACAAATGCCATTCTAAACCCTTTAAATATAGCTTTAGAGACTATCACAATTTGCTCCAATAGAAAACACTCGTTGTGACAGGGGGAAATTCACTCAGAGGCCTCATCATAACATGTTAAAAATTATAAAATCTTTACTTCTAGTCTAAGTTTAACACTTATAAGAGTTGTTATCACTAGGACTTAATAGTAGGAGCCCTAACACTAATATCAACATTTCAGCATAAAAAGAAAACAAAAAACCTGGTTGATTTATTAATCCAAATGTAGAAATTGGAACTCTTAATAATAAATTCAATGTGAAACCAATACTCTAGATAGTTAATCAATAACCCCTAAAAACTATAATTTACGTGAGGGAAAATATAGAAAAATTTGAATTGTAGAATTGCACCACAAAAATTTGATTTAAAGGTAAAATTAGTAGGAAAACCTAGACTCTAGTTTAGAAAGACTAAGTTATAGATAAGACGAATGGAACAACAGATTATAATAGTCAATAGATTTATCTATAAGCAATCTTTTTTAAGGAAAAATCTGGTTTTTAAAAAAATTTAGATGATAATTAGAACGTAGGATATACAATCTTACGAAATTGAATTAATGGATTGTCTTATTAGGGTCTTAAATTATTCCTTATAGCCTAAATTAGGTATAATTTTACTAAACTAGGCTAATTCAGATAGCATTCAATCGACTTAATTATAAATCGGGCCAATAATTTGAGAAAACATAGTCAATTCAGTTAATAAGAAATATTACCTAATCAACTAGGTCAATCTAAATCCTTTAAATTGATAAAGTATAACTAAATATAATTATAAATTAAAGATATATAAGTAACATGAATTTAACGGTAGTTTGTTCAGTTACCACTCAAACTAAAGAAGGTATTAGAAGAACAGTGAGTCGACCTATTAAGAATTATGGATGAACAAGGTAACTAACTATTCTCTATGTTTGTTAGATGCCTAAGTAAAAAAATATCTAACATATATATATATATTATTTTAATGTTGTGTGCTAGTCTTACTTGCCCCAAGGCCATAACCATTCTATAGACAAGGTGTTCTTTGCCTATTGACGAGGGAAAGACATCAAACATATACGTTTAGGTATTCAATCACCATGAGTGAGTAGATGGGTTGTGTATATATAATTAATTATCTTAATGTAAATATGTTATGTCAAAGAGAAGTTTGTAAATATGTTAAATTAATAGACTGTTGTTATTATGGATGGTTATAGTAGAGTAATTGTTCTAGGTGCTTTTACGTTTTTGTGCATAGACCATCTAATCAACCATCTAACTATTAAAATAAATATAATAATTGAAATATTAACTATTTTAATGGTTCAAACATGATTGTATATAGTGTGAGCCGTTGGATAGTAGGGACTGATCCCATCATTAGAATTTCTTAGTTGTTCTATAATAGATACGGGTAGTGCTATTATATCATATGATTCATATATATGACTCTTACACTTATGGATACTAAGACTTTACAAATCTATGTATTCAGAATCAGACCTGTATATGTTGTCTATATTTGTTAGATGTGTAATACTTTGATTAGGAAATAATTTGTTAATATTAAGGGTAGCTGCTCGGTTACTTATCATCTTATGTAATTAGTTTATGTTACGGTGCTAAAGTAGCTGTTGGGTCCTTCCATTTCACGCATTAGCTATAAAAGGAATGTAATTTTTCGACAAGGAGTCAAAGCTTAGTATTGTTGTGGGGATGGCAAGACGACTATTGTTGTATTTCCCGAAGATATAATTTACCCTGAAACTTTTCATTTTCTTTTGGAATAGAATTTTTTCCCCCTTCTTTTAGGTACCTATAATTGTACTCTGTCACCAATGATTATTTATAATATTATCTATTTGAAGATGACGAACGTAAAAGTTTATTTATATATAATATCTATTTATTTTAAATTTAAGACTTGAAATTTGATGTTTAATTGCTACTAAATTTATACTCTTAATTTGATCTGCAGAATTGAAATTAACGATTGGGGCATATGACCTCTAGTATCTTTAAAAAATATATATATAGACATATTTTTTATTTACAGAAAATTTATATAACAAACAACAGATTGAAGAAGGAATTTTAAATATTAGATCACAAAATAATTAAAACAAATGATTTCGATCATTAGGAAAATTTCTGCGGTGGACGAGAGATATGGGAATGCAAACAAGACAAACATGGTTAAGTAGCGGTGTGGGAGAGGAAGATGTGTAATGATTTGTGTGGTTTGACCACATATTGCAATGTTTATGAAAGGGACAGAAGAGAGAAGAGAGAGAGAGAGAGAGAGCAAGTAAAAGCCAAGGCATGAAGTTGAATCGAAAAAGAAAAAGACGCGTGGGTGGCGCTGACACCCACACAAACACAAGCACCCCCTGCACGAGCTCTCTCTTTCTTCCTCCCGGAGACTTCGCTGAGAACTCACAGTCCCTCACACCCACACGCACCCACCCGCATGACTCCTGCAGGACGCATACCCATGCATCTAAAGATGCTCTTTGTCGGTCTATCTATGTGCATTACCCATCTTCTCTTTCTCCTCGTGGAGCCCACCTTTTTCTTAACCTCTCTAGCCTCGTTGCAAAGCATGGGTGGCAAATTCCAGCACTGGATTTCGTGTTACCTAGTGTTGTGTTGTGTTGTGTTTAACTTTCCTTCCATAATGTTAGAAAGGAACGTGTCCCGTAATCGTAATTTTGAAGAGCCTTAATTTGATAATAAAATATTTGGAAATGATATAATTTAAAAATTTTAAAGAATTAGTAAGTTCTATAAAAATCATTTCACAAAAGAACAAAAACAATTTAGAAAAATTCTAAGATAGCATGTGGTTCATATAAATTTAAGAGATTGAATTTGAAAAAAAATCTTAATCCTCTTATTTGGTTGTTGTCATGGATTTTAATTCTAGATAATACGATTTCAGAGTACCGAACAACTTTGAGAAAAAATAGTATCATGTGAAGAATGTAACAAATATCTATTTTACTAAACAATTAACAAATTTCTATTTTACTAAACAACTCAAACCTCTTAAAATATTTTTGTATATTTTTATACCAAATAATTGACGACACATAAATCATTATCGTGTATACCAAAACGGAGTACAAGTAAGTTGTATTATCCAATATCTCTTATCCTATCGGTTTTTACAGTCAAACACTACTTAAAGTGACACTTTTATCCTTATATAAGGTTGTGCAACAAATATGCATCGTTAAGATTGTAATTTTTTTTTTTTTTACTTTGTAATCTTGTATTATATATAAATGTTTTCCTTATAGTATGCTATCTTCATGAGTAAGCTCTACCTAAGTGTCTATTCTAAGCTCTACCTAAGTGGCTATTCTTATCTTAGTTTATATTTATATATATCTATATGAATATGCATATATTGTAACATCCTAAATTTTGGGTTATTTAAAACTCATCACATGTCCATATTTAATATGGATACATAGAAGTTGAGAACATATTACTGTTCACCAAAACACTATAATTAGATCTAAAACATCTCTTGCATCAATGATCCAATCTTATCAAAATACATACATGAATTCATAAATGATCATATAAATACTATCTCATAATCTATGTACTTTAATCTAGTAGATGGTCTTAGAGAAAGCCAATCTACTAATACTATAAAAATTACACATTGACTAAATGTTACCCATAAAGTACAAACACATGTCACTACTCAGACAAACTACACTTAAACCATTACATGTTTCTAATTTCTCATTTAAGAGGTTTTCAAGGCTAGCGACAATCTTATTCCTCTTAATTGGTTGAAACTAATGATACAACAATTAATGCATTCACCACTTGTACTTAAAGAAGAAAGGAGTGAACAAAAGTCTAATATGACATAGCATGAACACACACACATGACCAAGCAAACACATATTCACAAGTAGATCTATTTCCAATGCAATAACCAATATTTTATTATCGTTACACAGGGATAACTCAATACCACAACTCACAGATATAATAATACATATATATGATGTTAGGTACTCTCCAACGTTTAAGAGTCCAAAAACCTAAATATTGGATACATGGATCATTGAGATGTCACGATAATCGCATATATACTCCCTACTTATTACCAATAACCACATAGAGGCAACAAGCATATATATATAGTCGAATAGTTAATTAGTCCATTTCAATATCTAACCTAACAACCACAAGCAACAAAAGAAGTATACACATCCCTAAAACACGGACTTGTCATGAAACTTAATACCTTCTAAACCTGAGTGACAAAGTAAATATAACATTTAGAATCATCTACTCTTTTAATTTCATTAGTAGGTTATACATTTTATATGGCTTTTTCTTCTACCTAAATGTTGACGACACATACATATACATTTAGTTGAAGAGAAGGGTTTAATTATGAAGGAAGTGGAAAATAGGTAACTTACTTAATAGTGTTTGGATTCTAAGATTTTAAAGTGATTTCAAACCCTTATGGATAGATTTGAATAAGCTTCAAATGTCCTTTAAAAAGAAAATGCGAGTTTTGAAAAAGCTGTTAGTGCCAATAGCACTTGTGCTCTCACACATATACTTCTATAGGGGTAAGTACACAACTTGTATGGGGAACACAAGCATGATTTTAAGGGATTTAAAGTCATTATGTTCTATATGGGTCTCAATACGACTTGTGTACTCATGTTGAGCACATAACCTTTAAAAACATGAAAACATACATCATAAGATTCTACAAGGATACGAACATGAATCATGTACTTGGTCGTATTGAGTATAAAACATAAGTAATGTAAAACAACACATTACGTGTGCAACAAGGGTAAGTACATCGCTAGTCTACTCAATCATGTTGAACATAGACACATGATTTCTTTGCAAGTTTTTGCAAAGTTTCAACCTTGCTTTAGTTACAAACTTTGAAACATGATTATATTCAAACTTAACCCTTCTTTAAGGATTTTATCATCCCTAAAATGTGTCAAAGCCCCTCTTTATACATTATTACTCTTACTCTAACACCACAAATGGATCATCAAATGCGTCCTTCATCATAAGTCATACAATGAAAGTTGAACAAAGTTAAACATCTTTACCTTTCAAGTTTTCCCTAATCTTCCATTCCTCTGATTCTAAATTATTACTTTGTATAGATTTTTCTTGTTCTTTCTTCCTATACTGAAGTTTTCTATAAGAGATTCACAATAGCATAATGTTCCATGGAAGTTGTATCCTAATTACCAACCTTGTTTAGGGTGTTTGAAAAATGATTTAGGATTTACTTATCAAGTGAACCTTTAAGAATTTCCTAAGAGTTGACACCTTTATTTAGAGAGATAGAAATAAATTTATCTATTGTTGGAAATAAAGCAGGAAAAAGAGCAATTATTTTATTCAATGTATTCGTTTAAAATTTAATTGGTTGGACAAAAAATGCCTATATTTATTAAATAACAATTATTATTTTTCCCTTCTATATATTTATTTAATTTAAGGTATTTCGTTTATTTTATTCTTATATTATTTTATGGCATTTGAGCATTTTATTTCATACCTTAATTTTCTATTATTAAATCAATTTAAATTATCTTATTATCACTGAGTATGATTTATTTGTATTTTATTATGTCCTTTGGAATCTTAATCCTAATTTATATATATGTGTGTGTATCACATCTATGTTTTAATCTTTTCTTATTATTACTGTCTAAACTTAAAAGGCATGCCAGTCCGTCATATATCCATAGTATCTCATGAAAATTCAAGACTCTTTCATGCTCTTCTGAATTTGGTCTAACTTTACTATAGCACTTGAAAAAAAATAAAAATGTCCCTAAAAATGATAGACAAATACCCAGTATTTGATGTACTAATTACATACATATGTATGTATACTTGTCAAAATTGCAAGCCTATTCATATGTTTCTACAAGTTAATGATTCCACTAGCATCTTTCGATATAAAACAAATACAAACTTGTTGTGGTGTTGACTTGTGGTGGAACTGTGAGTTTTGTTATACAATTTTGAGATATTCCATATAAGTATATACGATTCCAGTGATTCTACTTTATTTAGTTATATTGAGTAATCAAAATTAAGGAAAAAGATTTATGTCTTCACAATTTTAAATAAGTTGATCAAATTAGAATGAAGTTACACTATATTTACTTTTTAAACTTAAATAAACAACATTAATAATTTTGCTAATGATTAATAAATAGTTGAGAAACGATGTGTATTTAATTTATTAGATATAGATTTTTTTGCCAACAATTTATTGAATATTGATTGATTAGATATTTAGTCAATAGTTATAAAAGTGTTACAATGAATGAAGTTGGTGCACCTATAGATATGGAGAATTGAATCGAGATGATTTAATATTCATGACATTGATGATACTGAGCATGGAGAATGATGAATATTTCAAAAATTGAGACTAAGAAATATGGTAATTATATTGATACTAGTATTAAAAATGGTGCCGACAAAGATGATGATGATGATGACAAAGATGATTATAATTATAAGAGCTTATGGTAGGTTTGATAATGACAAGGCAACTGATGATTACTAATTTTTTTTAATATTGTAAGTTATGATGATGATTTATGTTCGAACTTGATTTATATCGACGATAATATGTATTTTCTAGTATTACATTAAGGGTAACAATTTATCCTTAATTATTTATAATATAACTTATAATGTGATTAAATTTATATTGAATTTCTTTATTTCCATCATGTAACTCCGCAATACATGCATATGTAAATATATAACATGATGCGGATACTCTCTAATGCCCTAAGACTTGCTATGGGTACTTCCCAATACCATAAAACTTGATGTGCGTATCTTTAACACCTCAAAACCATACATAGAGTCATGTCAACCTAAAATCATTACTCAACTGGCCATTAAGAATATCCTATAAATAATTTCCTTGGTTTACTTATAACTCCACATATTTTCTTCGATAAACTCTTTGCATTCTTGAAAGTTCAATTCATTAGACAGTAAACTTTTTAGATACCTTTACCGTCATTTTATTTACTTCTTCAAAATTTTATGCTACATTTTGAAAAAAATTCTTTAGCAATTTTGTTTTTTAGACTTTTATATTAAAAAGATTAGGTGGTGCCTTTTACCTTTCCTGGCTCGTAGTCCATCGTGGACTTGTTACGGTTAACCAGGAAAAATTCAAACTTCTTTTTCATATTTTATTAGTTATATACAGTCAATTGAAATTCTAGAGTACAATTACATTCAAGCACAATACTTTCTTTTGATTCCTAATTTTTTTAGGTGCTCTATATTCTTTAGTCTAGACTAAAAGTTAGGGCTCATGTGATTTCAAGGAAATATACAAATTAGGAAAATGAACTTGCAACATTATCAATAAAATTAATTTAAAATAAAGGGAAAAAAATAGAGAGAAAAAGAAAGACGAAAAATCAAGTCTAAGATATAATGAATCCAATGATATAAGGTTTACGAAGTTGAAACAAAATGAAAAGATTGATTTATATTTGTGTTGGATATAATAGATAAAACCAAAAATGCCATACCTTGTATCAATATTTAATTTGTCATACGATCCTGTCAAATCATGTCTCATTTGTATCTTGATTAAATTGTTTCCATCTTATCGTTTCCAATCCGTACTTTATCTTTGCTGTTATATTATATTATTTTTTTTTTTTCTATCTTTTGTGCCAAAATGTCGTATTATCATGTCTATAGCATTTTGTAAGACACAAGTTAATTCTAAATTCGTTAACAATATATTCCAGACAGTTGAACGAATCTTAACTATAATAGTAACTGGAAAATAATATATGCACATAATAAATAATCATAAGCTAAAGAATTTAATACTTTAAGAACCAATTCTTATCTTGAATTTAAAATTTACTTATTTTATTTAAAATTAAGATTCAGTTCTTATAGTTATTTTTTAAATTTTAACTTAAATAATTCTCTCCAGTTCCCGAGTCTATTACCTGGACTATCAAACCAGCGAGTCCACACAACCGGATAGAAATGATATTCCAATTTTGATCCCATATATTTTTGACTTGGGAACTAGTGGTTCCGTTTTAAGTCAAGCCGGTTTGTAAAGCCATGTTATGTCAAAAAAGGATCTATTGATCAAAAATTAAAACTAAAAAGAATCCTTCGAGCTACTTTACTATATTGATGTTATACTATAAAAAATACTATTAGGTACATTAAGGATCCACATTTCAAAAAGTTAGACTTATAAATGCATTAAGAATTCATACTAGTTTGAAAAATTGGACTCATGGGTACTTAAAGATCACCTTTTAGAAAATTAAATCTATGGGAGCACTAATGGGTTCACATTTTTTAAATTGAACTCATGAGGACTAGTTCAAATTGCTCAATTTCTTTGTTCAGGTTAATTTTTATATGTCAAATGAAATTGTATTATGTGGCATGATTGTATGTTGCATTAGAAGTTAAATATGTATACGAAGTTTCATTTGCATGGCATGTTTTTGCATACCAATTGTTACATGATTGGTTTTATAGCATCATGCTTGGGAAAATCTTTATTTGGTAAAACATTAAATGGACATGAATAAAATTAGAAAGTGGAAGATTGAGTTTTGCATGCATCATGATAGTCTGTGACGATGCTCTTTGGGTTTTCTAGTGACATATAAGAAAAATGCTTAAGAGGTAATTGTGAGTTTTTTTGTGGTTATAAGTCGCATGTATATAAAATCCTATTAATTGCATTTTTCAACATGACAACTAAAAAAACAGAAAATTCAATTGGGTATTGTGATCGATAGTCAGACAGTTTAAGTGTTTAATTAAAAAATAACATTGAATTTAGGTATCATATAGATATCATTGTTTTTTTTTTCATAACTATTTTGGGTGTATTGACTCAAATTAACGTTTAAAGTATTAAGTTCAAGAGAATTTTTTTTAATTAAGCTTAATTTCAAGCTTTATCCTATCAATGACCCGGATCATTCAATTAAGTGAAATATCAGATTTTGAACTATACCAATTTTCATGTTTACAATAGGGCTGTAATTGTTTGTTCCTTGTATTACAAAACATAATAAAACGAACAAAATACTGATAATTTTCAGTTGGTTATATAATTTACTTTTAGTTTTCTCCCTAGAGAATTCACCAATGTTCGAAGGAGGAGTTGAATATTCCTACCTCAAGAATCACTTCTAGCGCTACAAGTGCCCCACCGCAGAGCATATATATATAACATGGTTTACCTAGAGTCGTCATCCGATGAAACCACAACCCTTATGACAAGTACATCGTAAATCAACTAATCCTTAATTCGCTGTTCCCATTTGTGTTCTCTCAGCTTCAGTACCAAGTGTGACGAGGTGGACCTTTAATTGTATTTGTGCTCCTCCTAAAAACTCTTTATTTTCGTTCTGTTCAAATTGGCTTTAAGGTTACACATGTCATGATGAGCAAATAATTCTGAGATGAAGACAAAGGGCATGGTCAATTCATCAGCCTTTTTGACTCCACCTAATTATCATAAATTCTAATGAAATAATATTTGTAAGGTAGTGCTGAAGCTGAATCGAGGAACACTGCCGTTGAAAGTTTCGTTTCTGTTGGGTGGGCCACGATATTTTTGGGGCACATCAATCAAATTTTCTTCTTTTATGGATTTTTGTTTCTTACGAAAGTACATAATGAATGTGACACAAGATCTTTAGCATCTTTATGATTATGAAGCTTTTCCTTTGGTCCTCCATTTAATATCTTGAGTCCCCTAAAGTCCGATTTCTCTTGCAGCTTTGTTACTTTCCATAAATCTACTGTACTTGATTTGTACAGTCAATAAATAAGC
This sequence comes from Combretum micranthum, assembly GCA_024138025.1. Lineage (NCBI taxonomy): Eukaryota > Viridiplantae > Streptophyta > Magnoliopsida > Myrtales > Combretaceae > Combretum > Combretum micranthum. The sequence continues at coordinate 232,343 of JAMXBD010000506.1, forward strand.
ATATATATTTGAAAACAGAAGCATTAAATTCTTGTTACTTCACAATGTAATTAAGTGATGATTTACATAGTGCTCCTACAGATTTCATATAATTACTCATTGCAAAAGGATAGGAAAAATTGAAAATTTTATGGCCGGTAATTAATTTTGATAGGTTCCATCTTTCAACTATTTAATGAATCTAATCCATATCTAAAATTAAAATAGTTAATACCTGAATTACACAGATAGTTGATAAGAAAAGTTGACATAAATGATCTAATTTTGCGGTGGTTAGACTACAAGCATGGATAGATGGAATGGTTTTGCATCGCCCTTCGCCTTCTAAGGAAATACAGCTCAATCTTGGCAATTAGAACTAGCATATCTTTCATATAATAGAGTATCCTCATCCAATATTGGGGCAATTTTCTTACATAGGCATCGTCCACCCCTTTTTTCTTTTTAAAATCACATTTGGTATATATATTTTTTTGCTAATTTTTACAATAAACTAAATAAAAACTAAAAGTGATAATTTATTATTTACAAAATTTTTAAATTATTTATAATAGACCGACTAACTTTGTTTAAATAGTTGATAGTAAAAAATAGATAAAATTTAGATAGTTAATTGTAAAAGAAATAAAGTTCAAATATTAAATTAACTCAATCTAACCCAATTTAACTTACTAGATTATTTTGTTAAAACAATTTTTTTTTTAATATAATAGTCTAAAGAAAACCAAAATGATCGATTATATTAGTAGGAAAAAAGTCATAAATACTAGCACACATAAAAAATTTTTAATACTCACCCACCATTAGTAGGAGAAAAAGATTTAATAAATATTTAAGTGGTACCTGTTCAAGCATGTGTTATTCAATAATATTTTCTCACGGAGACCCGTTTGCATGAATCCATTATCGACAACATACGAAAGAGACAAGAGTCTGAGTCAACGTACAAGCAATAAACATCAACCAGAAGATGGAGAGGAGGAAAAAATTTTGATTCCATTATAATAAACACAATTTGTACCATCCCCAGCCTCCATGAATATAATGTAAATAGGTTATATAATTTCCCATTACTCGAAAAAAAAATCTCATATTTAAAAATTAAAAAAATAAGCTTTAGTAGGAGAATACAACTTGAAGTTAATAAAATTGAAGGAGATTCGGAAATATCAGAACTCAAGAACGCTTATTTTATTTTATTTTTTAAAGTTGTAATCCAAAATGTCACGAGAAAGCAAGGCGACCTTATTGCCCAATTAAAACAACGATGTGGATGTTTCAACAGGCAACACTTAATCTTCCCTAGACCTAGAAATCTTTACAAATCAAGCCAAATACGAAAGTCTGAAATATTTTATGTATTTGTAGTACTTATATATTGGTTAGATTCTGACAATAAAAAAAGAAACATAAGACAATAGTGGTTTCTTTAACCAATCATATGTACATATGATAAAAGTCTGAAATAAAATATATATTTTTAATATTGATTACAAAGTTATGAAAATGTAAATGTATATAAGTTAAATTTATTTAGTTGGCATCTTAACTTATGTTCCTGAAACATACAAATCAATAATTTTTAGTAATCGTCTAGATAAAAAGAAAAATCAAGAATAGATATATTTTCTTAATAGGTGAAAAGATCAAATTAAAAAAAAAAAAAACAATTTTCAATGGTCAAGAATTATATTTTATGTCATTATAACCCCTTCATTCATTGACTATTGCTATATATACTTGCATTTTAAGTATATAATACCACATCAACAAGCATCACCTACATGACCAATCCTTCTTATCATGCTGACAGTCAACCACTATGCTTCAAAATCATATGCTAGTTGTGGTACAATAAAGTCTTGCAAATAATAAATAAATAAATAAATAAGCAAAAACTTATATTTTGTAACCAAAAGTTCAAATCATCACAAACATATTTTGCCTAATAAGTATAACTTAACTATATCATTTGTGCTACCATGCAATGTATCTCCACACCAAATCCAACTAGAACCATTTGGTTTAGCAATCTTCCCTTTTTTTACAAGAAAACTGATTGCACAATTTACTCTCCCTTAATTTGACACTTTCCCTCAGTTAAGCATTTACATTTAAGTAAATATTGTAACTTAAGTTCAAAACTAGATGCTTAACTAAAGGTATCAAAGTTACACTTTATAAAACACTCATCATAAAAGCATATAAGAAGTATAAACTTAATAGCCTAGGGTGTTTAATCTCATTATCTTTACTTTAAGTGTGGTTAAACATAAAAATATAGAAACTAACTCTGATACCAATTGGAAAACTGATTAAACACTAAGGATAAAACTCAAGAGTGCGGATGAAATGTGTTTCACAACAAGCGTTTTTCTCTTTTGCAAAATTAAACACCTAAATGATGTAATTGGAACAAACTAACAATATTAGGCAAAATACTTGAATAAAGACATAGGGATAGACAAAATAGTAACTGATTTAATATAGAGTTCAGCTCACCTCCTAGTCTCCACGATCATAGAATTGCCTCCTAATGGAGGACTTTACACTACGCTACGTTAAGCACCAACAAATGCTTCAAAGGAGCTACATACAAACACTCACAAAAATAGACATGAGTTATAAACACTCCCAAGGCACAACTCGTTTGCTCACTAGAATTACACATGAAATGCTAAATTAACTCATGAGTAGTACCTTACGAGAATTTGCCAACTAAACACTTAATGACACTACTCACTCTCTCTCAAGAAAATCTAAATTAAATATAATAGATATAGAGTAGGACATGAATAATTGTTACAAATTAAGCTCACCTAACCCAATAAAGTTTTCCCTCAAACCCTTATTTATAATGTTTTCAAGATTTGTAATTGTTGCCCATTTTCTCTTAAAAATGCCTTACATTTTAAATTCCAAAGGCTAGTTTTCTAACTGCTATTGTCTAGAAACCATCTACTACCATCCATATGCCATATAGAAAACTCATGTCATTTTCATCCGATATCCTTATCATTGGCACTTTGCTTGGACCAAACACTTCTATCATTTGACCACCATACATTGACTTTTGAATGCTAGCCTAAATGCTCGTGGTTAGAAGCTCTTTGGTTCATATGAATATGGCCTACTATCTAGACACCTCTAGGGATGTAAATGGGTCTAGTCATTCTGTCCCAAACCGACCGATTATAAATTGGGTGTCCCAAAACCTGACCGATTTTTAAGGAACCCGATCTGACCCGAACCCGACCCGTTTAATCTATTACATAATTAAATGCATCATTTTATTATTTCATTAAATTATTATCGTAGTGAGGCATGTTGAGGAGGGCAAAAATTTCAATGGAGTTGATAAAGATCCTAATTTTTATTTTTAAAAAATTAGAAAACGTTAAAGATAGGTAAAAAATTATTAAACATGAAAACTGAATATATAAGGTAAAGTCAGTAACTCAAGACATGTCATTGCCTAAAATTATTAGAAGACTTACATATATATATATATATATATATACATCCAACTCAAAATAATATAATAATAATATAATAATAATATAATAATAATTAATAATAAAATGATGACACTACATGACGATCTATATTTCTTGATTTATTTGTCATTATATATATAATATCTATTTTTCTGAGAAAATTAATTTTTATACTTTGTTGTGTTGCATGGGAAAGAAATGAATTTGAAAAAGTAGGGAAGGTTGCATATGGAAATCGATTTTCTCTGGATAATTGGTCAGTGATTATTAATTGTAAATATAATTTATATCCTATCATGTGACTTAATACATGAATAACAAAATAATTATATGAAAAGCATCATTCAACTAATGAATAAGTCAATTCCTTAAACTAAAATTTTTAATTAAATCGGGTCGGGTTTTCCCAACGGGTTATAAGTACAACCCAAAACCCGACCCTAAACCCTATAGGGTTTTTAGCGGGGTGGGCGGGCGGGTACCCTATAACGACCCGCCCCGGTTGCATCCCTAGACACCTCTCCCTAGCATTCGAATACTAGATGCAATTACATGACTAATCCTTTTGATCATGCTTACATGCAGTCACCATACCTTGGTATCTGCATACTAGCTGTAGTGTCGTAAAGTCCGGTAAAAACATAGTAAACCTAAATACAAATACATATATTTTACAACGAAAAAGCCCAATCATTATAAACATGGTTTGCCTATTAAGTGTAACTTAACTACATCATTTGAGCAAATAGAGTAATGCATTTACTTATCAAAATCTAACTTGAACCCTTCAATCCAACATTATGGGGTTTGGAAATTCACGTTTAGTTACATAATGGATACATGCAAATGAATTTAGGTTTATCAAGGAAATTTTAGGAAGGAGATGTGTTGAAAACTTAAGAGTAGTGGTGAATGTGTTTCAATTGATCACAACCAGCACCTCACCACCATTTGTGGATTGTTATTCAACATTGTATAATTAAACTACGAGGGATCATAATGTATTCTTGTTTGTATGCAAGTGGTATTGAACACATAGTGATAAACCAAAAAGTATTGATGGCAATATAATATCCACTAACACGCGATGTATGTCGTATATCTACTAACCCTACATTATTAGTTATAATTGTCAATAGGTTTTTTCACACGAAGGATTTGAAAAAAGTATTCAAGTGATTGGATAATCATGCAAAATATTCATCACTATTGTCCTTTTTTCCTGACGTTATTTAAATATAAATATGGTCATATTGACGAGGTCATGACTAACCCCTTTTTGTTGAGCCACATCAACAAAAGGTAAGTAGACCAAAAACAATTTTGATAAATCACATATTCATTGAAATTCGGAACTCAATACAATTACTTAAACCAAATAAACACACATATTAACGTCAAATATGCAAATGAATCTTCTTATGGTTCTAGTTGGGAGGAATAAACAAATTATATGTGATATGTCAAATAAAATATAACTATAGCTACATATTAGCTCATAACGTTTCTGTTATTAATTTGTGAATACTCGTGCAAGATGCATAGCAAGTTAATTGATGAGATTTTAGAACAGTAGGAGAACTCCGAGCACCACATAAGTTATGCTTCTTTTTTTTTTTTTTTTTTTTTTTTTTGAATTCTACTTTTTTATTTCTAACAGGTAATCGTTTTTTTAATTTATAATCAGTGTTTTTACATTTTACAGGTGGTTTAGTCACTCATTTTTGGATATGATTTACCTTAAACTGGGGATGGGGACCAGGGACCAGTTTGGGCTGTTGATGGTTACTATGTGTGGTGCATGATCCAAATGATGAGAAGGATGGTGTTGGTGGAGCTATAAGGGGCTAATGATCATGATGTTTGAGGACAACCGATGGGATGGTGGAATACATCAGGCGCAAACATCTAGTTGGATGATCTACCAGACCGGTCAAAGGTTGAAATTATAGATCCTTATTAACAGGTATAAGGGATTATGGACAAGTATTGTAATGGTAACATTTTGAGTTTCATCACCTTGAGAGCTCATCCTGAGTTTAGGGCCAAGATGAGCCAATTTTTCGCCGAATAAACTATTAATTAGCAAAAAATGGGTTTAGTTGGCCAAATTATTTGGTTGATCGATTCATTTATCTTTGTAGTGAAACCTTGGATATGTCTTGGTATGGTGGCTGGTGGTTAAATTTAAGTTATTAAATATTATAGACAGCCCAAACATTTCATTTCTATTAGTTTTGTATTCTATATCATATCTTTCTTTAACTTTTAAAAAAAAAAGATCAGTAGACAAACAATAGTTATTATTTGTTTATTTCATTTTTAAGTAAAATGGATATATTATTATTAGTTAAATTATACGGAAAGGTCACAATATTTAGAGTAAGTTCATTTGAGATCAAAACATTTCGAGTAGCTCATTTTGAGATAACAATGTTTAGGAAAGTGGATCAATTTAGGTCACCATTGACATGTGTTAATATGAGAAAAATCTAATTAAAATTCATAGGATCTGTCATGTTGTGATACATATCAATGGTAATCTTAATTGATAAATTTTCCTAAAAGTTGTATTCTCAAATGAATTACTTCAAACGTTGTCATCTCAAACGAATTTGTCCCAAAATATTATATCCTTCTAATATAATTTATCATATTATTATTGTCATGGATTAAATTATATCTATAAACCTTTATTGTGTTAATCAAGTGCTTCTCCTCTAAATAAATCAGCCATCATTATCCCCTCATAAAACAATTATAACTTAGTGGGCAAGTCCATGGATTGCTCATTAAAATACTATGAAAGATAGAAGAAACAACTTTGTGATTAATTAAATAAAGCCCCATGTGGAAGGCACCTAATTGACCTCGAATCTTGCAAATAAACTCCTTGCATGTCTCTCTCTCTCTCTCACTCCCATCACAGGCCCTGACTTTGCGGTACAAAGCATCCGCAGGTTGTGTTGCATGATGTCTCGAATCTCTCTCCTTGTGAGGAAATTAATTGAACCAATGAAGGAACCTCTACAGTAACATGCTTGGCATTAAATGTAATTCCTAGATTACTTAAAATTAATAAAAATTTAATCACATCCAAAGCAAGTGACAATTTTAGGCGGCCACGTGATTGATTCATGTCAGCTAACGATGGTATATTATTTTTAATTACATCCCACATTAATTGTGATTTAAAATCCTAAGTTATGTAATCTTTCTACTTTTTAGGTTAGAGAAAGCCACTAGCTGCAAACCTCGTGATCTGGCTAGTATTCAGAGTTTCTTTACATTTAATCTAAATTCATACTTTCAGAAAGAAAAGAATAAAATAAAAACGCCAGAGAAAATGGCAGATTTTCTCCGACCGTATACAAGGAATGGCACATAACTATGGTGCATTAATATATAATCAATTTGATGGTTTCTATTGACTTTATGATGTTCAATTAATAACAATGTGGTCAACTTTACAATAATTCAAACCTCTTTTTAGATCTATTTTTTGAATTTGAACCACCAAATTGGCTGTTGACCTTAAATACATCATCGTGCATTTCATATAGAAATGTATATGTAAATATTTATATAACATCCACTGAGTTTTTATGTCGGATTTGTGTTTCTTAATTCTTTTAATTATTTATACAAAGGTTCTATTATAGCTAATGGGACAAAATCTTCCCAATGTAAAGAAAAGTTTTCAAAACACTAGCTGTTACAAAGGATAAATTCACTAAACAAATATATTAGTATCAGCAATAAGTGCAACCGACTCCTATATGCTTTTACGAAATAAGTTCATTCAAGTTAAAAATCTACATAGTACCATTGACCTTGCTTATGGATCATGGGTTTGACTCAGCATAAACCGTCTAGTCCAAGGCCGATAATTAGGTAATGTATCTTTAGAGAGTATCCGTTAGATCTATATAGGCTACTATGAAGGGATAATTCTAATTTCTTAACAACATGAGACTAGTTTTTATCTTTTATTATTATTAGTAAGTTTTGAATTTTTTGTAATCTCATATTCCTAATACTAAAACTGAGGTTGGATGTGGTTGTATGTAAATAAATAGACATTTTTGCTTATAATTCTTTAAGAGATGAGATAAATATTATAATGCTCCTCGGATCAAGCTGTAAATCAAACTTTCGAAAAATTTTATCAAGTAACAAGTCATAGACCCAAACTTGTGAGTTGGTAGGTCATTAACTCACCCTAAAACCATCGACGGCGGATGTGGTTAGGGGATGCCATATATAGACCCAAAACTTGTTGGATTCAATTAGGGGTTATTAGTCACACATAGGTCTATGATCGAGCAACATAAATTAAACCCTTGTTTACTTAGTATGCTCATGCATTACCATTGAATCCTTTTGGTTGTTCCATCAATAAAGTTACCATGGTCACCCTTATTTCTCATTACCTAATGACATGTATGATATTATGGATTAAGGCTAATTGTCACATTTGATACATAAGTTGTGCCTAATTTTTGTGGTTTACAACTTGAAAGTATCAAATTTGGTAGCTAAAATTTGCTCATTTTTATTTGTACCTAATTGAACTTTGTCAAATTTTATAATTAGATACTTGGACTTATTAGAAAAAAGTATGAGATTAGAAAAGTCATACATGAAAAATATGCAGATTAACATGAGGAAAAACTCATGAACCTAATACTTTAAGGTTTTGAATTATATATGATGTCAGGTCCATTAGTGTGTTTCTTCACAAGGTTAACATGTAGAATTTCTCCCATTAAAGGCTCCTCTTCTCCCTAATAAGTGGTATCAAAGCCAATAGTTTGGATGGAATACTCTTGTGGTTGGCTTCTGGCATGTGGAAAGAAGAGCTTTGGGGTGGTAACTAGTTTATGAAACCAATGATGTAAGATGAATAGATAAGCATCCAGTCGCTTATAAAATGAGTTTAATGGAGTTAATTTAACAAGCTCTTGATAAATTTAAGAGGTTTATGCTTGAGGAGGAGTAAAACCCAAAATTATTGTGAAGACTCATATTTGAGTTAGGAGATTATACAAGTGTGTGGTTAGAAAAATCCTATATGGAAAATATATGTATTAATTGAATGATTTATAAGACGGGATTAACCTAATACCATAAGATTTTAGGTTATATATAGTGCTAAGCTCATAATTGTGTTTTTTCTTATAAAATTTCTTTCTTTTGACGGCTTCCTTCTCTCCCTAGCAGAATTTTTAGTATCATGAATGTCATAAAAAATTTTGTAGATATTAAATTAAGAGTTCTTGAACTACATATAATTAATTATGCAAATGAGTAAAGTTTAGACAGAATATAAGACATTGATACGGATAAAATCCGTGTCAAAATTACATAGCAGATTTCCTTGGATGAATACGAAGTATAAAATTATAGGATTTTTATGTTTTATGATTTTTATGGGTTGTCAATAGTCAAATGCAATCAAATAAAGGATATGAAGGATTTATCACTGAATGGGAAGCACCAAAGAAAGAATCGAACTAGTTATTCTAGTTAACTGATATTATGCATGATTAAGAGAAATAACAAAGAATAATCTTGACAAAGAAACTTAATATTAATAGGGTTTTATTCCAAAATAGCCAACAAGGGTAATTGATCACAATTAATGTCAAAAGATATCAAAAAATAGGTAAGTTTCCACTAACATAACCCTAATGAGCCTTATATACTCGCACAAGTTGGGAAAAGACAATATAGGAGAATAAAAATCAAAACAATGCATGACCAGGCATTGGGGTGGGGTGGGGTGGGGTGGGGTGGGGTTGGGGGGGGAGGAGGGAAGGGAAGGGGGTGGGTAAACTCCATGATCACACAATTAGATGCTGAACAATACTTGTGATGGCCACAAAATCCCCAGTCACATAATCCTAGGCATGGCCATGTCGTAAGCTGTGATTTTTTTTACCTTCAATTTGCTATGATGACAACGTTCTCATGAACTCAATCACGGCCCTATTATGGATCACTGGCTTGGTCATGATCGTGATGCAGGAAGTGATCTCTTCTGTGTCTTCGTTTATTTGCTTCGCTTCAAGAACTATCTTTGGCACATGCATAGTCGTCAATATTGATGAATATTCCTGTAAGTTTTGGCTTTCCTTCATATTTAAGAATACTAGATCTTGCTTATTACTAAATTGTGTCAAATATCCCTATAAATACTCAAACTCGCCATCATTCGGCTCATCAAGAATGATCCGTTAAGCTAAGTTCATCCATCTCCTAGCCTTAGATTGAGATATCGATCCAATTGAACCATGATCCCTATCAGACATTTACTCATAAACTCTTGCAAGTAAAGTAATTTTTAGCTACATCACACTTGTATGTCAACCTATAGGTACTTGCAATGAAAAATTACAAATTTTGACTATCTGTCCCACATGGACGAGTTGAGAAATAAAGGATGGTCATGTAATGAGAGAGGTACTCAAGTCAAATGGCCTTAGGCCATTTTGACAGGAAAGCCACCTCTCTATTATCATGGCACACTCTCTAGCCTAAAAGAAGCTATGCCCTAACATTATTTTGAAGACCCACTCTTCTATGGATGATGTTAAAGACCTAAATTGGGCTAACTTTGATAAAAATTTCCAACAATTGTATTAGAGCCCATATTTCCTTATCAACCATGTAGATTCAACCCATGAAGGAATGTCCATAGTCCATGTAATGAAGAAATCTGGTAGGCTATCAATCACTACTAAGCCAAGCAAAAAATGATAACGATGAAGTCTTGTGTCCAAGACTTGAAGCCTAAAGGAAGAAGGTTTTGAGAGGAAGACTTAAGCACAAAAGAAAAAAGAGATTGATGCCTTTGAGACTTAAGAGAAGCACAAGCCCAAGAGATAAAGATGATGGACCCAAGGCTACCAAGACTTTATTTGAAGGACTAGGACTAGATAGTTTTTTTAGGGGGAGTGTTGAAAATGTCTTTGAGAAAAAAAGTATCACATGAGCCAGCTGAGAAATAAAGATGATCATATTGTGAGAAAGTTGCCCAAGTTAAATGGTCTTATGGCATTTTGACAAGAAAGCCACCTCTCTATTATCAAGGCTCACTCTCTAACCCAAAAGAAGTTTACCAACTATTATTTTGAAAACCCACTTTCCCATGGATGGTTGTGAAGACTTAGACTTAGCCAAACATGATATGCAAGAGGTCATGCTCATTTTCTTAATTCTAATAGCCTTATAAACCAAACATGTAGACGATACTTAAAATTGGTAGGATTGTAAATTCATAAATTATATAAGATTGGTACAACTATATGCCTAAACTCACAATTTCAAACCTTTACGATTTATATCCATATTAACTCAAGAAAACATCGTAAAATCATAAATTTGCATATAAATACAATTCAAGTCTCTGATTTAACAACCATAACTTAGAGAAACTATTGAGCTATTGCAGCCCACTTGCATAAAACACTATCACAAATGGCCATAAGCACACAATTCCATGTAAAACTTGGTATTCCCAGCTGCCATTCCCGTATTGGAAGGAAGAAGTATCGAACAAGATAATCTGCATTACCTTTCTCGGGAGATCGGTTCTTCTTGATTGATAATTTTCTCCATACCACCATTTTTACCGAGTCTGTTTTGCTTCAGCCAAAACACTCCCTTTGGTGAAAATATCAAGTTCATAAAATCATCGATGTCATCGAAAGTCTTAGCCAATCAGAACCGAAAGAATTGAACACAAAAGGATCAACATCATAACACAACGAAAAACCAACTTTAGATTGGCCTATATCTCCACGAATTGGCTTCGAGTGTGAAAATTGAAAATCACGGCAAGACTTAATTTATGTGGTGCATAACGAACCCTCTTTTAACTGTTGCTCGGTGAGACTGTGTATTAAACTAAATCAAAACAAGTCAAAGAAATACGATACTTCTATAATTTGATACGGTTTTGTAATTTGTTTCGGAGAGAATATAAACAATCTGCTATTTGGCTTATAGCTTCGTTTTAAGCTAAACTTCTTGAACCTGAACTGAAGTGCCTTTTACGTAAAAATAAGAAATAGTTTGTTTTAACTTTTTATTTATTTGTTTTTTTGTCTAAAGTGTGATTTTGCAAATACATTCAATTTGGCTCCTCAACCGAATTGAACTGGTCTATAAAGACCTTTGTTACAAAATATTCACTATAAGAAAATTAGCCTTTAGATATAGAAATTTTACAGAAAAAAAGGCTAAAACAAGTTATAATTCTACAAATAGAATCTACGATAATGGTTTTTGCAATGAGAAATTTATAGTTAGAGATAAAATTTTTTTTCTCTAAAACCCAAATTTCATGTAGTGTCCGAATGCCAATGTATGGAGTTTCACATTCGAATTTTTAAGCATGGGTTCCCATAAAAAAGATGATAATGCCAATACCTTTCTATCATTGCAACAAGAAAAAATTCAATATGTATTACATGTATAGATACATGAGGTATAAATACTAATAGAATTTTAATAAGCATAATAAATAATAGGATAGTTATTGAAACAATTACTATCATGCACACATTATATATATTAAAATTTTATTAATATTTGCATACAATGTATGCGTGAAATATATTGTATAAAATCCATTGAATCGTTACTCACAACGCAATAGCAAAGAATTTCTATGAATATTTTCTAGAAACTGACACTCTCAAGGTTCAGATTTTCATCACCTATCTTACTTCGGACACTTTCACTGTATTTAACCTTTTATCTTATCCCTTTCATACAATTTTATAAGAAAAAAACAGAATCAATGTATGTCAGAATATAGAGGATTTTACATCATATATAATCCAAGATGCGTTCTGCCAACTTCTTTAAAGTGGTTTTTTCAGGCTAATAAAAAATTACAAAGAATCATATTAAATAAGTTGATTGTTGGCGTGTGAAAGACCGTGCATCTTTAACACCATTGAAATATGCGTTTAGCTATTGTCGAAACAACAAGTGGTGGAAAAAAAACAAACAGGAATAAAAAGGATTAAGGGTTTGTTTAGATGGTCCGCATTCCATCTCTATCTATATTTGTATTTGTATCTTGCTTATTTTTTATTTATATTTGATATTTTTATATTTTATGAGTAAAATTATCTATTTTTCATCTTTGTCTATTTTTTACAATAATTCATTTAAAAATATCTGTGTGTCATCTGCACATAGATGAAACAAACAAACCCTAAAAAAAAAAAAAAGGAGAGAGAGAGGAAGATCTAAATGTGCCGATCTAGTTGAGTGTGTTGTTTTTGTTTACATAATTTATCTTATCCATAGACGTACGGAACAAGAAAATCTTAAAGAGACCAAATGACTTGGAGATGCAAATAGATATTATAGCTTTATATTAGTGATATTTAAGCTATTGTGCAGTATCTATCTTGTCGCAACCCAAAGCAATAGCTTGTAGGAGCAATTATAATTCCCAAAAGTTGGAATTATTTTACTTGATCAATGTTTGGTTTCTGGCTTTTACTTTTTTAACTTATGAACTATAGATTATTGTAAAGAATTAAATTATCATTTATCTGTGTACTGGAAAGACTGCTTGGCATGCTATATGGATTAATTTTTGGTCTAATGTTTCTATATCATATTGGTCTGGTGTCAAGGCTGGGGGAGTCATGTCTGTGTTGATACCTTCAAAGTGGGAATCAAGTAATTTATAGAGAATTGGGTAAAAGAAAACGTAAAGAAAACTGCTTTATTTCATGAATATATAATTGAGGGCATATGCTTTTGGATGAGTTTTGCGGGGTAAAGATTCATTAATAAGTGTACAATCTTAAATTAATTAAGAGCTAAAAGACCTTAATTAGTTGCTAAAACTTATAGCCCTAACAATGATTATACCTAGTGGGAAGAAAGAAAAATGATTATATCCTATATCACGGAAAAATATTGGGTGGGTTTTACACGTCACGTGGATATACACGTGATATGTAACTCCCAACTATATACTAATATATGTGTAATGTAGTGGATGATTTTTAAAGTAACTACCACCACATATCCACATATTAAAATATCATTGAAAGTTAGACACCACGTGGGTATTACACACGTGTGTAATACCCATTGAATCTTTTCTCATATATCATGGTATTCTCAAATCACTTGTAAAAGTTCATATATATATATGGATCGTTTTTTTTTTTTTATAAGATTGCTTATTAGTACATGCGTATGGAAAGACGAAAGTGTTTCATACTGCCAACTTAATTAACAAGTATGGTTAGGATAATTATATGTAATGTCTTTCCATTATTAAGGCTTAACCGGTACTGGATATTTATAAAATGTGCCCGTGAACAGCCCGTGGACTTAACAAACGATCTTGACAAAGGTGGCCTTCCGTGTGGCTTTACATCAACTCTACCTTGAATAGAAGATAAACAATGGATAAACCTATGTTTATAATTTTGTCAAATTGAACTGTTAAAATTATTATTATATTTTTTTTATATATGTATACTAAACTTAAAAATCACACTTTGAGAAAATTTCAATCTTTAGAACCTTAAGACTCGAGCCAAGATTCTTGGCTCATAATTAATTGGGCCTTCAAATTTGGCCCAAACTAATGCCATTGATTTTAATTGAAGTGGTCAAGAGGGTGAGGACTAGGCCAATGGCCTGTTGGTGATGATGGGTAAGGCAAGTTAGTTAGAGGCCTCCAGTTTGATCCACATGTGCAAATACACCTTTTGTTATTGTTATTATTATTAAACCATATGCTGATATTTACACTTGAGAGAAATTTATTATATTATTATTATTATTATTATTATTTACAGGTCCATCTCCACTTTTCCTCCACACAAATGAATTGAAGCTCCATAGTTGTCAGAAATTCATTACTCCGAGTAATTATGATAATTCTAAATTCTTATGAAGTTTATTAGTCACTTTACTCACTATAAGAAAAACTTGGATTTAGAGATAAAATTTTATCTTTAAATGCAAATTTCTATCAAAAAATTAATATTATTGATTCTATTTGTAGACATATATAGCTTTTTTAATTAATTTTTCATCGAAGAATTTTGTACATAAAAGATAAATTTCTCATAGTGAACGTGGCATTTTCCTATGAAAATATATTAATCATAGGATATAGAGTAGTTTCATATCACTAATAAAAGAGCTAAAAATTAAGCTAAAGCTCACTCGAATATCCTTATTAAGTTAATCACCCACACTCTATTGATTAAAATCCTTACCCAATTATATTATCATGCAATCAACATTTTATTTTATTTCAATGGGTTTGCACGCAAAAGAAAACCAACCCCCTTGAAACAAATTGCGGGCTCCATTTTACTTGGGTAATAAAATGAGAAACGTCTCCATGCAAGTCGCTGCCATGCATGATGGAAAAGACATCATCGTCGCCTAGATAATTGTAAGGCATAATGGGATACTTTCTGGAGTTGTTTGTGAACTCAACTTACGAATCATGATGATTCTCTTGCAAATTCATCAAGGCCCTCTTCCTCGATGAATGAGCATATGTGGCCATTCACACTCTTCAATCAATATTCACCAAAAAAGTCCATCTCCATCGGTTTCACTCTTTTTATGTTTTAGTCATTAAACTTTAACCTTTCATTTTGCATTCACAGTACAGAAAATTAAGTTGGGGAAAATAAAAAAATTCTGTTATAAAATCAATTTAACCAATGAGTACAACACACTACAATATGTAAGCATGTCAATGGCTTTATAATTTTGTAGAATCATCTTGAGATAGAAATAGTGGCAAATATTTACCAAATAAAATGGGATAGAGAACTGGTCAGTGCTGGTTTATCATGTGTCATACTATCCACATGCCAAATTTTGCATACTTTTCACGTTGTGAGCTTTCGCATGCCCGACCCATTCATGCTTGCATACCTTGTGTGCCATACTTCGCATGCCATGCTGTACCAGTCTATTTATTCATGTGCCGTGTCGCATGACTTTGTGTGCCATGTTGTGTGCCTTTAATTGGGTCTGTTATTTCTAGCTCGTGGTTTTTTTTATGGTTTTAAGAATTTTCATTAAACTAATTACTCAAATTAGATATAAAAAAATTACAGTCCAAATGTAATAAATAAATTTGACATTTAACATAAATATATTTTAGACAATGAAAGAATGATTTTGATTTGTTGCTCCATTAAAAATGATATGTATTACATTACATTATTAATTACATTTTTATTAAAAAAATAGCCAATTCATTTTAAAAAAAATAGTGTGAATGTGATGATTGGTTACCTCTACCTTGACCCTTAGTGTCGTCTGATGGCTGATACGACAGTAATGGTGGAGGATGCCTCAATTGATAGCCTACCTAATCGAAGAACTGATTAATCCAAGCATTCATGGCTTTGAGCATTTTCCTATGTTCTGATTGGACCTTGACTATCTCATCCAAATGCTCCATTATATTACTTATGTCAAACACATTAGGTTGTTGTGCTTGAGCTTGGCTCTGCACTTGCCTCTTTCCCATTCCCACATCATGTCATGATAGGGATAGATCATCCAAGCTGGGGTCAAAGCTCTAGTCATCTGATTTATTCGCACCTCCTAGTCATGCTGCTTCACTTTGATCTCTATAAAATTGGTTAGCTTGGGGATTATACCTGATACCTAATCTTTTTGCTATATCATCCTTTGTGAAATAGGACCTTGTTTCTACTTTTGTGTAATTTAAAAAGTCAAATCCAACGATTGTAGAATGATGGTGACAAATTGACCATATGTGAGATGGGTGTTCTTTCTTCCGAGCATGCGATGCATGTATTGTATCACCAAATAGTCAACATCTAATGGTCAGCGATCCATCATCGCATCCATCAAGAAGATGTCTTTAATAGAGGTGTTATTTGAATTTGCCTATGGACATATGTTGTAGCTAATCATATGGTGGATTAGTCTACAAATCAGTAAGAGATCTTTTTGCTTCAGGTGCTTTAGTTGGTTAGTTTGACACTTACCAGTACATATTAGAAAGCTAGTTATGTTAAATACCCAATGAAATGTTGGTTATATCGTAATTTCTATGCAACTTCTCACCCCCCTTGGTTTGGTGGAAGAGACTGTTAATGTGATCTAGGGTAATGTAAAGTATACAGCTAAACATGTAAGCGGTGATAGATGCTAAACTTTAGCATCCAATATCTACCTAAGGAATCATATCAAGATCTTTTAAGACCTCATTTACTGTAGCATTTGAGTAAAATACGAATATTAGAGCAATTAAACTAGTGTAAACCCCTTGATTTTATAATAATTTTAAAGTAAGTTCAAAACTGAAATAGAAATTGAAACCCTAAAAACCAGCTAGATCAAACAATGAGTTATAGAAACCCTAGACACGACAATATTGTTCCTAAAACCCTAAAACAATAAAAATAAGATGAACTCAAATTATGCATCGTATTTATAGTATAAACCCTAAAAAGATCAGATATTCCAAAAATTCAATCATTTCGAACATTTACGTGATCAGTTTCCATATTCGACTTCTTATACACAAAACAAGGTAAAATTTTCCAATAATCAATTCTTACTAGAAAAATATTTAGATATTCATAAAATATCAATTAAAAATTTTTCAGGCTATAAAAACATTAGATATAGCTCATATATGTGTATTTTACCTCCACCAATAACTTATCTAATATTTTACCATTATTACTTGTTTTTATTTTCTACCATCACTTGTTGCCATTTTGTCCCTCTAATTTATGGCTATTTCTTACATATAAGTATCTATTTACTACATTTACAAGTTATCACCTTACAAAGTCAACTTGTCACTTTCACTTGATTTTTTTTCTCATTCCAACCTTAATTCACACTTGCTGTCCTCCCCCATGCAACCACTTTTTTGTTTTTTAATTTATTTTACACACTAAATTCCTTACATTTTCTCTGTAAATACCTACTACCATTCCCTTATTCAATACTTTACAACTTCCCTCAAATTTCTCTTTTCACTCATTCTTTTCTCTCTTTTTTCTTCCTTTGCTAGTGTGATTTCCCCTCTTGATTGCCCTCTTTCTTTTTCAACACAAACAAATTCCTTTTATTCATCTTCCAAAGGTAAACACATTCCCATTCATCCATAGTTAGTGTGGTGTTGTTTCATGCATTATCCATGAAATAAAATCTCCCATGATGCATTAAGCTAGGGATGATAATTCCAAAATGAAATCTACACCAAGTTATGTTTAGGATAATGTTTTCTAATCTAACTATCTATAAGTATATATATATATATATATATATTTATGTACCCATATTTATATCAATATGAGCATATTGCTCACTAACTTAACATTGATTTCATACTTTTATTTATTTCAAGCTCTTAATATATTTCGAGACTTGTCCTTAGTCTAAGTCTTAGACTTGTCCTTAAACAAGTTAAAACAAAAGGGGACTTATCTATAATCTAAGTCCCAAGAATACCTTATCCAAAAATTCTAAAGCTTCCATTATATTTGTTTTGCTCTTATTTCGCTTTTATTTACATGGTGACTGGAATAATTTAAGTCTTAGGAAGTCTTATCCTAATTCTAAGACTTCCATTTTTATTATATTTTGCTCTTAATTATTTTGCTATTTAAGGAGAATTTTCAATTTCTAAGTCCAGGGAAGCCTTGATCATAAGTTAAGGCTTCCATGCATTAAATTTCCTATCCTTATAATCTCCATAAATTGTAAGCTTAAAATATGCTATTTATGTTTATGTACATGAATTTTTCATAGTGATATTGTTATGCTAAAATAAAGTTTTGAACCATTTAACAATGATAATTATTTGTTATGAAAAATATTGATTTCAAACATATTATATAAATGTGAAAAAAAAAAAAATCTTGTTTCAAAGAAGAAAAATTTAAAACAAGATCATCTTCTTAAATTTTTAGAAATAACAAGTTATAAGCATAATATTGGAAGGTTCATGACTTAGAAATCATTTATCTTAAAATCACATACTTATAAAGACTTATGAAATATAAATTTCCTTTAGCATACAAGCCAATGTTTCCATAAACCTAGAATTTTTGGTTATTCCATAAGATGATTTGTTAGAAATTTTTCTTGTACAACATCACTAGTATTATATATGTATTTTGAGCTACTTATATTATTTAGAAGTTATCTTTTGAGTATAAAAATGATATATATTAATTTAGAGGTCTATAATATGTAAAAATGGCAAAATATCACAAAAATCAAAACTGGAACAGGTTGGAAGAAATATGTATAGTATCAGTCTAACCCTAAAATGATCCCAAAAATTTTTCAATAATATTAGATCATCTGAAGTAGGTAAAGATTGACTATTTATACACGAAAATAGGAGTTAAAATGAGCATATTACGACCATTTTAAGTTCAAATTTTCACAGCTAGAAAAAGGCGCGAATTTAATTGATGGAGTTAGAATTTTAAATAGAATCTTTATGAAATACTTATTTCAGGTATTTATTTCATTTAGGTAATGAAGAATGCAACACCCCATTTTTAGAAGACTATTTAGATTAAGAAGATTACAATGGCTGAGTGAGTTTCCTTACATTTTTCGTATTCTTATTTGTGCTTACAATTTAGTGCACTAGAATTTAGGCAAAAGATAAAATGAAATTGTTTGTGGGAGTATTTTGAGAATGTGATGTGAATTCAATGTGAAATACCCCGATTTTTACCAATCTAAATAAGAAATGTGATAATTAAATAATATGAAAATGCAGGCAATTTTGAATCTTATTTTAATTTTAACCTAATAATTGAGTTTAGATAGTTTAGTTAAATTGAATTTCATAAATGATAGAATATAATTAGAAAATTTAATATAATTGGATTAGTAGATAGATTTAATCGAAATTAGAAATTCCAATACCACAAATACCCACTTCAACTTATCAAATTACTTCAATTTCCTTTCTCCAACATACCAAGCTATTCAATTCCTTTCAATTATCGACTTGAAACTAATTTCTCAAGTTGAATTATCTAAATTCCTAATTCACTAAAATAAAATCTTAATCTAAATTTAGATTAGACTCAAGTCAATAACTCACTAACTATATACCTAAGGTTATAAATATCAAGTGTAGTAGGACCTGATTAATTATTAGGGTTTATTAGATAGTAAACAATAGTTTAAAGATAAATTACTAGGATTGAAATATACGCAATAAAATAGAAACCGATCAATATCTACTAAACTAGAACTCGAATAAAAATTCTGAATACGTAATCATAAAATTTAGAATTTTTTGACTTATTTGAGCGTAATACCCTAATTTGACCTATCGGGACTAGAAACCTTAATTGCGTAAGTGAGAAATTGATAATTTAACATAATTAGAAATTATAAGGGAATTTAATTGAAAATAGATATTCTAATGTCATAAATGCCCAATTTAACCTATTAAACAACATCAATTGGCTATTTCAACAAATTCAAATTAATCAAAACTTTTCAATTATCAAATGAACTTTATTAATCAAGTTTAACCATCTAAAACCCTAAATATCCAATTTAGACATTTTAGCCTAAATTCCAACTCCTTAAATCTTAGAAATTTAAAACTAAATACTTTCATTCAAATCTAAACCCCTAAATCCCTAAATTCAAGTAAGCTATTAATTTTCCTTTAATTAGATTTTCTAAAATTAATTTCTAATGCCAATTAGTTAATTTTATTTCTCACTTCTTAATTTCTAATTCTAAATGCGTAAAGCCCATAACCTAAAACCCTAATCCATCATCTAAAACTCTAAGCCCAATAACATTAAATGCAAGCCCATAAACCAAAGCCCACAAAGCTTAAGAAATTAAAACCCATTAGCCCATCAAAGCCCATAAGACCACATTAGCTATCATGCATTATCAAACACCTTATAAAATCCTAATATCTAAAAAAATCAAACAAGTGAAAAGACCAAAATAACCTTAGCCAACTCTGGAAGATTCCTAACCCTAGGAAAATACCAAAATACCCCTTAAATATTTACACAAGAAAATATCTTCCAATCCTAGAGAGTTCTAATGCACATAAAAAGAACAAAATACCCTCAATTAATCAAGCAAAATGACCAAAAAGCTTCTAAACCTAATGGAAATTACAAGACCTAAAATACTATAAATATACCGATTTAGAAAACCCTAATCCCCTACTTCTTCTAACAACCCCCAACCCTTAAAATCTCTCAAGAAATAACTCTAAAAACCTACAAAAATCCTTACAAATTCATCAACAATCCTCTTCAAAATCTAGCATTCAATAGGTAAAAAAATTCATGATTTCTCCATCATTTAATCACTCAATTTCTTCCATAAATCTAATCTCTACTTTAATAAATTCCTAGGTGCTTTTGAAGACTAAAAACAAGGTTGAAGTTAGGAAAAATAAGCTTGAAAAAGCTTCATCAACTTTTGAGTGGTAGAAGTAGTAGTAGAGGCAACTGTTTGGTTGATTTTGCTAAAACAAGTAAGTAATTATAATTAAGTTATTTTATTATTTTGATGATATTTAGATTCATGTAAATCACTAAAAATAAACTTAGATTCAAGTATTAAATAATATAAGTATATACAAGCTTGAAAACCGAAATATGCACATGTATATGTATGTATGTTAGAAAATTGAGTATTTGAAATCATTATATGTATGAATATATGTATGATATATATTGAATTGATTTATTTTATTGAAATGAAATTATCAAATAAATAGATGAATATACTAAATATAATTTCTGATTGAAATACATAAGTATGTATGATTATGTTAATATGTTGGAATTTTGGGAAATTTTGTGTTATTGATGATGATTTGAGCCATGATTTATGATTCAAGTTGTAAAATATAAATATAAGTATATAATATATAATGAAACATAGAATAAACATGTTTTAGATGAATTTAATATGCTTAAAGATCAATTTATATGCATATATATTAAATATGGACAACTTAGATTATCAAATTTAAATAAAATACTAAATGAATTTATTTTTGCATGACACTTACCAAAGTGATATCTTAACATGTCTATATACAAAATGTAAATTTTCGTGATTTTTGAAATACATCTACTATTTTTAAAAATTAAATTTCAAAATAGTAAAACAGGGCAAAACAGTATTTTGGCCAGTAGTGGTGGCGTGAATTCATATGGCCAAACCGATGACTTTTTCTTCTTATTTTTGGATGAAATTACAATGGTTTCAAATATTAAGATGTCTAATTTAATTTGGTGCAAATAACCGGGCAAGAACCGGTCGGGTTGATGGTCAAATTCGATCGAATCGATTGGTCATCGCTGCCTATGCCCTATTCTGGATAGTTTTGTGTTAATCAAATTAAATTCTAATTAACTAATTATTTTAGGCCAAATGAACTTATAAACATGTAAATATATGTGTTAGTAAGATTACATAAAAATTTGAGCTCAAGAACCCGAGTTTAAGATAGTGAACCGATTTATTATAGTTTGGGTGCATACTAATTTTCTATAGGAAATGAAACATTAGAATTCAAGGTAAATTATTTCTAATAAAATAAATATAAATAATGTGTTCGAATATTAAAATATTAATTTTAAAATATATAATTAATGATTTTAATTATAAGAATTTATTTAATAAAATAGGAATAAATATTATCTTTTAACGTAATATAAACGTAATAGTAAACTAGTTTAAATTCCATAACCTATTCAGATATAAAAATATATTATAAATGATATAAATAAAATAATTATATTTTAAATGAGTATTTTACTTAATAAAAAGTTTATTAGATCGACTATAAGATATGTTATTGAAATTACCATTTTAGGAACCTAATTACCATAAAATTTGTTTAGTATACTAAGTTGGATATATAATGAATTTGGATGATTAATTCTATTTCGACATGGCTAAATTAAGATAATATAGATTTATTAACTAGTATTGGTTTGTAAATTCTACAAAGACCAAAAATTTATACTTATTTGTTAATCTAACTAGTAAACTATTATATGATCAGAATAACTGATGAATGGCTTAAAGATAATTATAATATGATAGACCAAGAATAATAAGAGGAGTATGTTGTTTCAAATGTATATTTGTTAGAAAACTAAGTAGTTAATACGAGTTTGATATAAGTCGATAATTGATTCAAATGCTTATATGAATTAATCTTTGAAGCAGATATTTGTTAAGAGTCTACATTCTGCTTTATCTTCTGGCCTATCTTCTGATTGTTCAAAGCACAGATTTTATACCTGGTATGCAATGATTCGTGTGTTGTGTGCTAGGGTAGGCATTCTAAATAAACTAATACTTAAAGACGACCTAAATAATTGCTTGTTGCTTGTGCGTGGCCGTTTTTAAGCCTGGTCCGAGGGGCGGCAACCTTGCTAGGCAGTGCCAGCACGATAGTTAGGCGCTTAGGCCACCATGGGCATGGTGATACGGCAGGTAGCTAATGGGGGGAACGGTAGCGGGACAACATCTACCTGGATCGGAGAGAAGTAATGCAGTGTGGTTCACGTTTATGGGACCGATTGAGCTACACTATATTACGGACTATGATGGGTAGAGATGCGTAACGACAATGACCCACAGACGAGGCTATTACTTATAGAGGTAAGAGATATAGGTATTCGGGCTGCCTATATCAACCCTCTGAGCAGTTGCTGCTACTCAGGACCCCTAGGTTCCCAGCGTGTTGCCAGAGTGTGAGTGCTCCACTGTTGCTTGTCGCACTTTAATTTAAAGATATAAACTATTGGTTGTTGCATTTCACATAGAATAAGCGTGTGTGCCCATCTCGTGTGTGCTTGTGTTGCTTTCGTAATGGGCTTCGGCTCATTCCTTCTTTTTCAGGTGATGATCTCGATGCTTGTGATTATTGGGTATGGGATGACTCTAAAGGAGCTTGTTAATGAGTTAAGTGCCTAGGAACGTTGAACTGTTTATAGCAAAAGTTATTGATCATCTTCTCAAACTTATAATTTAATGAGGGCATATATATGAGCCCATGGTTGTATATTGAGATACTAGACACTATATACTTTAAGATACCTGATGGTATGATATTTATTTATAAACGTTTGTCTACTTACAAAAGTAGTCTGTTTGGAAATCATTTCGAGAAATTCACTTTATTATATGTAATGATCTACTCAAGAAAGTAGCCTATTTAGAAATCGTTTTAAAGAAATGTATTTCTTTTCTGCTGCAACTTTAGTTGTTTTCAAAATCCAATTCAACGATTTTAGAATCTAAAATTTGTTTAGCAACTATCATGATAAACTGTAGATTAAGTCAGCTTAACGTATAATGCATAAGTGTTATACGTGGCGGTTAACATGCCTTGAACCAAATTCGGGCATGACACAATGCTTGATCAAGAAATCATAAGCATATCAAAACCATTCACATCTGATTAATGTGTTTCTTATGCTATTATCTTGTTGTATGTGTGCAAAAATTGTGTCGGTCGTCTTTAAATTGGAAATTTAACCTGATTCAGAAATTAAATTATAAATTGATCATGCATGGCATAAAGTCAAGTCATATATTATTTGTCGCTACTTCTCCTATGTGAGGGATCAGAAAGGTAAAGTATCTAACTCCAGCATAAGGAATTATTATATTCAGGGAATACGATCTTATGGAGGAGCTATGCCAGATCGATTGCTTTGGTAAGGAATCTGGTGACTAATTAGTGGTGGTTGATCAGGACCTAATAGAGTGTGATGGTCAAAAGTACCTTATATATTCAAAGCATTCCCTAACCCCTTATATGGAGAGCGTAAAATCCATTCTACGTACAATTTCCGGTAGGTTGTTCATATGTGTAGAACATGTTATTGATGCATTCGTATTCTTCAATAATTAAAACTTGTTTGTTTATGAGTACGATAGTTTAAGAATTTCACTAAACATGTTGTCGCTTACCCCTAAATAGATTTTTGATGTAGGGTCACCTTTGGATCACTCTTAGGGACTCGATGGAGGAGGTAAGCATGATAAGATTTTGAGAGCTTTTGGAGGAAATTTATTTTTGGATTTTGATGATAGATTTTCTGGAAAATCTCTCACTATCTTAAGTTTTTTCAGAATCCCTTCTGGATGTAAGACAAGTTATGTAATTATCGAAGGAATGACCTATAGAATTGTAAGATCTTATATTTTAATGAAATTATGATAGTATTGTTTTGCATATTCTATTGCTATTATCTCAAAATGTGTATCTCTACCAATGTCTCCTCATTGTGAAAGTATGTCTTGTACCAACATAGAAGTTTTCAAGTGACTAAGATAGTCATTCTGAAGTTTTAATATTGTGTATGATGACTGTTACATTTAGGGTACCCTTTTGGGCGTGATAGTTTATGTTGGTATTAGAGCATCAAGATATGGGAAAAAAAGATGATTTGGTTAGAATTAGAAGACTTGGAAGTGTGATAGCTTAAAAATCAAATTATAGAATTGCCAAGAAAAATTTCTTTGGATTGTGAATAGTCAGAAGTTCTGATTTAAGTTAGATAATTTCCACACTAGGGAGACAAGCCTTTAGTATAATATAGAAAGATGCTAAGAGTTTTATGTGAAGATGCTGCCTTGATCCATATGCCAAAGATTCTTAAGGAAATCCTAAGGATATGGCAAGTGGGACCATATGGAACAAAGTAGGGAGATCATATATTTTATGATCGCTTTGAAGCTTTATAGACCAAGATTGAGATACTATATGTCTTAGAAAGAATTGATCACTCCTTAAACATCACGAGTCTTCCCATAGTTTAACTTTTTAGCTACCAACAAAGAAAGACCGAACTTGCCAAATTTCCACTTATGAAATCGATTGGCAGAGGTTACACAAATGTGAAGGATTTTATGACCGACCATCAAAACTTTGAGAACATAATGTTAGGTTCTCTCTTAAGTATGTCGAGAAGTGGGGACTCGCATCATCAACTACGAATGAAGGAAAGGAGCCATAAACCAACATCATGTCACAAACTTAAAAACAAAATGAAGATGTGGATTCACAAAGAAATGTTGCATCATCTTGAAGAATGCCATTTATGTGTTTTAAGGTGCAAGTATGAGAATCCCACATATAAAATATAGGTTTTATGTGAAGAGTTTATAAGAAGAGAAGACCCATTAACCCATTGCCTTAATGTTTTTGGTTATATATGGTGTCAAAAGCCCATTTATGAAGTCCTTCACAAACCCCATTGGATTTCCTCCCATTAAAGACATACTTCAGATCCTAACAATTGGTATCAGAGCCTGATTCGACTGGGAAACTCCCATGATTAGCCTACCTTGTGGAAAGAAGAGCTTTGTGGTGCGAATCGTTTGTGAAACCCATGGTGAGTAGGCCACTCACAAAGCGGGTTTAGTGGAGTTAGTTTGGTAGGCTCTTGAGGGGAAGTATGGCCTACCCTATTGTAGAGACTCACATTTGAGGGGGAGATTATTAAGGTGCAAGTGTGAGAATCCCACATGGAAATATGGATCTTATGTGAAGAGTTTATAAGAAAGGAAAACCCATTAACCCATTGCCTTAAAGTTTTGGGTTATAGATGTGGAATCCTTCACAAAGCCCATTGGATTTCTCCCCATTGAAGGCATACTCCATATCCTAACAAATGACTACCAAATAAAATTTCCAAATTGAAAGTTGGTTCTTTTAACTTTGCATTTTCTTTAGAAGAACTAAATTTTACTATTTACAAACTTTTTATTTCCCTTTCCTTCCAAAGAAATTTTCCTATAAAACACTTTCAAGAATTTTTTCCTTTTTATCTTAGGCCTTTCGTAGTTGCTTATGTATTTAGCAGACAAAATTAGACCGTCATAGTTCCTTTGCAAAAGCATTTACCACGTTAGTATTTTTTAATTTCTTAATTCTTCTCACAAAGAATTTAAGTTTTGATTTTAAAAAATCACTTTGGAAAAAAAAACTTTTTATATTTTCTACAAATAATAAATCCCTCTTTTGCAAATATTTTTTATATCACAATACATTATAATGCAATATAGACAATTGGTTGTTATGTCACACATTTCATGCATAATGGTTAAGATACTATTTTGCTAAAAACTTAAAGTACAGGTACTTCGAGTGTCTCTTATCGCATTAAAACCCAGTACACATATTACACATTATTGTTTTTTAAAAAATGGTAAATAGTTATTAGATATGGATTCTCTTCAAATAATATATTATAAATATATTTATATTATTTGTTAACTTCAATCCACATGTGTTATAAATTTAAATTCCCTATGTTATATATATATATATCATAAATACATTAAATAAATTATAAGTTTATACAAATGTATATATGTATAATTTCTATGTTATCTATAATATCAAATTATATGTTCGTGTTATACAATATAGATTGCACATGTATTACAAAAATCATATCACATGTATAATAAATACTTGTAATATATATGTGTATATAAATCAAATTTAGATAAATACATAAGCTCCTTAAATATATATCATACCTATAATCAATTTATAAATTATATGTTTATACTTACGTATGTATAATTTGTCTCTTATAAATAATATATAGATTAAATGTGTGTGTTTAAGTCAGTATAGATTCTAACACATTTCATTTTATGGTGGAGACTTATTTTAAGCATATTAGTGATCGTTCTTAAAAAATGGGATAAAAAGAGGAATTATTATAGATTGTTTGTTATAAATGATCCACTTGGCAACATCTCAAAATGTCCAAATAGAGGAAAATAGATAAAGTCAAAATAAGAGCATTCAAATCTTTTTAGAATCATATTAGGTTCTTAATCCCATTTTATCATCCTATAAAATTTTACCATCCGATCATGTTTTTGACAAATTTAATACCTAATCGTGATATCACAATTGAAATATTTAACATATCAATTACTATTTTTATTTTAATTGCCACATGATCCTTTCATTCTCTAAGTAATTTACTTTTCAAGATTAGCCTTAGTCTTTAAACTAATAAACAATAATTAGTATTCTAGGAAATTAACTCAATTCACCAATCTCCTTCACAAACAACTCGACCCTTGACATTAAAGTTGTTGTTTCATGATTTGTGGAAACCATCCCCACCTTTCTTTTGTTCTATTCCCATGAAACTAATGAAAAGCTAAGGGCACTGCTAGAAATTTTGAAGTGACAACTTTATTCTTTTATAAAAGTCATATCTGAAAACATCATCATCAATTATTTACTTTGAGTATGTTGAGGCTGTATTTTGGTTTTCAATTATGTTTTCTTGAATTCAATTCGTATTTTTCCAAAGCCCATCTGGTACAAACCCTTGAGTAAGAATTAAAGAAAATTGATTTTTCTATATTTCTAGAGTTGCCACTGAACTAAAGTCGAAAAAAAAAAAAGGTAATTTAGGATTAATTTGATGGGTAGATCCTTAGCTAGTGGTCTGCAAAAAATGAAATATTTTACAAGATTAGAAAATAAGATATCTTTTGTTTGAGGGTTACGTAATGAAAACTTAAACGGTTGCCAAATAAAATTCCCGAATTGAAAGTTTGTTCTCGTAACTTTGTGTTTTCTTAAGAAGAACTAACTTTTACTATTTGCAAACTTTTTGTTTCTCTTTCCTTGAGAAGAAAGTTTCCTATAGAACACTTTGAAGAAACTTTTCTTCTTTATCCTAGGTCTTTTCACAGTTGCCTATGTATTTGTTTGTGAAAATTAGACCATCATGGTTCCTTTGCAAAAGCTTTTACTATGTTGGTTTTTTTAATCTTTTTAATTCTTCTCACAAAGAATTTATGTTTTGATTTGAAAAGGAAACAGTTGTAAAAAAAAAAAAAAAAATTTCTTATTTTCCACAAATAATAAATCCCTTTTTTGCAAATATTTTTTATGTCATGATACATTGTAATGTTATATAGACAATTAGTTGTTATGTCACACATTTTGTGCATAAAGGTTATGATACTTTTTTGTTAAAAACTAAAAGTATAGGTACTTTGAATACTCAATATACATATTATACATTATTGTTGTTTAAAAAAAAAGGTTAATAGTTATTAGATATAGATTCTCTTCAAATAATATATGATAAATATATTTTATATTTTTGTTTCCTTCAATCCATATGCTTTATAAATTTAAATTCCCCATGTTACACATATATTATAAATACATCACATGAATTATAAGTTTATACAAACGTGTATATTTGTAATTCCTATGTTACCCATAATCTCAAACTACATATATGTGTTGGAAAATATAGATTGCATATGTATAAGAAAAATCATATCACATGTATAATTATATAATATATATGTGTATATACATCAAATAGCGATAAATACATAATCTCTTTGAGTATATATCATACCTGTTTTCAATTTATAAATTATATGTTTATACTTAAATATATACAATTCATCTGCTATGAATAATATATAGATCAAATGTGTGTGTTTAAGTAGGTATAGATTCTAACACATTTTTACTTTATGGTGGGGACTTATTTTAAGCATATTAGTGATATGTGCTTAAAAATTGCGATAAGAAGAGGAATTAATCTAGACCGTTTGTTATAAATGATCCACATGCCAACATCTCAAAAGTCCAAATAGGGGAAAATAGATAAAGTCAAATCAGAGCATTCAAATCTTTTTAGAATCATATCACATTCTTAATCTCATATTATTATCCTAGAAAATTTTACCGTTCGATCATGGTTTTTAAGAAATTTAACTTGTCATTAATTTAACGGTGATCTCACGATTAAAATATTTAACATATCAATTATTATTTTTATTTTAATTTCCACATGATTCTTTCATTCCTTGAATAATATACTTGTAAAGATTAGCCTTAGTCTTCAAATTAACAAAACTTTAGGAAACCTAAAGTCTTCGACAATTTGTATTCTAAGAAATCAACTCAATTCACCAATTACCTTCACAAACAGCTTGAACCTTGACATGAAAGTTGTTGTTTCATAATGTATGGACACCATCTCCATGTTTCTTTTGTTTTATTCCCATGAAACTAATGAAAAGCTGAGGAAGCTGCCATAGTTTTTGTAGTGACAATATTATTCTCTTATAAAAGTCGTATCTGAAAACACAATCATCAACTATTTAATTTAAGTATGTCAAGCCTAAAGTTTGGTTTTCAATTATGATTTCTTGAATTCAATTCATATTTAATCCAAAGCCCATTTGGTACAAACCCACAACTACGAAGATTTTTCCATATTTCAAGAGTTACCACCAGACTGAAGTCAGAAAAAGAAGGGCAAGTTAGGATTAATTTGATGGGTAGATCCTTAATTAGCCACTAGTTTGCAAAAAAAACTTTTTTACAAGATTTGAAAATAAGATATCTTTGGTTCGAGGGTTAGGAAATTTAGACCTAAACAATTACCAAATAAAATTCCTAAAATAAAAGTTGGTTCTCTTAATTTTAAATTTTCTTAAGAAGAACTAACTTTTACTATTTACAGACTTTTCATTTCTTTTTCCTTTAGAAGAAAGTTTCCTATAGAACACTTTGAAGAAAATTTTCATTTTTATCTTAGGTCTTATTGTAGTTACCTATGTATTTGTCAGACAAAATTATACCATCATAGTTCCTTTGCAAAAGCATTTACTACATTGGCATTTTTCATATTTTAATGCTTCTCACAAAGAATTCAAGTTTTGATTTGAAAAATAAATATATGCAAAAGAAAAAATATTTTTTTCATTTTCTACAAATAATAAATAGCTTTTTTGCAAATATATTTTATGACATGATACATTATAGTGCAATATAGACAATTAATTGTTATGTCAAACATTTTGTGCATAAAGGTTAAGATACTATTTTGTTAAAAACTAAAAGTATAGGTACTTTGAGTGTCTTTTATGGCATTAATACTCAATAAACATATTATACATTATTGTTGTTTAAAAAGAGGTAAATAGTTATTTGATATGGATTCACTTCAAATAATATATGATAAACATATTTTATATTATTTGTTTCCTTCAATCCATATGCATTATAAATTTAAATTCTCTATGTTACATATATGTTATACATACTTCAAATAAATTATAAGTTTATACAAACCTATATATGTATAATTCTTATGTTACCTATAATCTCAAATTATACATATGTGTTACACAATATAGATTGCATATGTATCACAAAAATCATATCATAAGTATAATAAATATTTGTAATATATTTGTGTATATACATAAAATATAGATACTTACATAATCTCTTTAAAAATATACCATACTATATTCAATTTATAAATTTATATGTTTATACTTATATTTATACAATTCATCTGTTAGGAATAATATATAGATCAAATGTGTGTGTTTAAGTAGGTATAGATTCTAACACATTTCATTTTATGGTAGAGATTTATTTTAAGCATATTAGTAATATGTGCTTAAAAAATGTGATAAAAAGAGAAATTAATCTAAACCATTCGTTATAAATGATCTACATGGCAATATCTCGAAATTCAAAATAGAGAAAATAGATAAAGTCAAAATCAAAGCATTCAAATCTTTTTAGAATCATATCACGTTCTTAATCTCATATTATCGTCTAGAAAATTTACCGTTCAATCATGTTTTTTAAGAAATTCAACCCACTATTAATTTAATTGCTTAAATTCATACCTAATCGTAATCTCACCATTGAAATTATTTAACATATCGATTACTATTTATATTTTATTTCTCACTTGATCCTTTCATTACCTAAATAATATAGTTTTCAAGATTAGCCTTAGTCTTCATACTAAAATAAATTTAAGAAACCTAAAGTCTTTGATAATTAGTACTCCAATAAATTATCTCAATTCACTAATCATTTTCACAAATAGCTAGAACCTTGACATTAGAATTGTTGTTTCATAATTTGTGGACACCATCCCCACCTTTCTTTTGTTCCACTCCCATGAAACTAATGAAAGACTGAGGACACTGCTAGATAAAGTCAAAATCAGAGCATTCAAATCTTTTTAGAATCATATTAGGTTCTTAATCTCATATCATAATCCTAGAAAATTTTACCGTCCAATCATCTTTTTTAAAAAATTTAATGTCTAATCATGATCTCACCATTGAAATATTTAACATATCAATTACTATTTTTATTTTAATTGTCACATGATCCTTTCATTCCCTGAATAATATACTTTTCAAGATTAGCCTTAGTCTCAAACTAACAAAAATTTATGAAACCTAAAGTCTCCAATAATTATTTTTCCAAGAAATTAACTCGATTCACCAATCACCTTCACAAATATCTAATGTCGATAAGAAAGTTGTCGTTTCATAGACACCATCCCCACCTTTCTTTTGTTCTATTCCCATGAAACTAATGAAAAGCTAAGGACGCTGCCATAACTTTTGAAGTGACAACTTTATTCTCTTATAAAAGTCATATATGAAAATATCATCATCAATTATTTACTTTCAGTATGTCGATTTTGGCTTTTAATTATGTTTTCTTGAAATCAATTCGTATTTAATCCAAACTACAAATCCTCAAGTAAGAATTGAAGCAAATTGTTTTTTCTATATTTTGGAGTTGCCATCAGACTAAAGGAAAAAAAAAAAGAGCAAGTTAGATTAATTTGATGGGTAGATCCGTATTTAGCCACTAGTATGCAAAAATAATTTTTTTGCAAGATTAGGAAATAAGATATCTTCAGTTCGAGGGTTAGGAAATTAAAACCTAAATGGTTACCAAATAAAATTCCTGAATTGAAAGTTGATTCTTTTAACTTTGCATTTTCTTGAAAAGAACTAACTTTTACTATTTACAAACTTTTTATTTCCCTTTGCTTCCGAAGAAATTTTCTTATAGAACACTTTGAAGAAATTTTTCATTTTTATCATAGGCTTTTTTCAATTGCCTATGTATATGTTAGACAAAATTAGACCATCATAGTTCCTCTGCAAAAGCATTTACCACTTTGGTATTTTTCATTTTTTTAATTCTTGTCACAAAGAATTTAAGTTTTGATTTAAAAAATAAACACTTGAGGAAAAGAAAACTTTTCTCATTTTCCCTAAACAATAAATCCCTTTATTGCAAATATTTTTTTGTCACAATACATTATAATGCTATATAGATGATGGTCTATTTCTCTAATTGAGTGACCGAGTTTTAAATTTATAATCATACATTTCCTTTTCTTAAACACGGTCAAAGCCAGGCAAGTGCATCTGTCGTTATGTAGTCTAGGATTAAGCATAGGGTCGTCTCCTACAAGGAACGAAATAAACACTAGTACTAACCTTATTCTCATTATCTAGCCTAAAATAAATCATATTTTAATGATAGTATTAAATTAGTAGTTACTATTGATTTACTAAAGATGCAAATACACTTATTAACACATAACAATGTAATGTAAACATAAAACAGGCCTGCAAACCAGGACTAACATGTAGTTTCAAACAATTAATATATTTTTATTAATCTTAATTGCAGAATTCAATAGGCTACCTTAAAGTCTTTCTCAAGATCAGTAAGGCCTAATCTTGATTTTATCTGCCGAAATCTCTTCCTAGGCTAATAGCAAATGAATGACCGCATTAAGTCTAAGAATTCTAAAGAAAATTGCAGAAGATTTCACCATCTTATCTCTAGGACTATGAGCAATCTCTTTCAACAGTCCAGATCTATTCACTTAGATGATTTCTCAATCTATCCAAGTGAAATCTAGCAAAAAATCTATGTCATGCACTACATAAACTAATTCTTTATATACTATCATTGAAATTAAGAAGTCCAATAAAAATATTATGAATTTAACACATTTTTACATAGAGAATCATCAAATTTGTAGAATATAATACAATAGACATTAACAAAACACGATAAGATTGAGATGAGAGATAGAAAGACAAAACCCATTTCTTCCATTTCTAAAATTGTTTGAGAATTGTCTACAACTACACATTGAAGATCCTTCGCTAGTCTCTCTTGAGTTCTATAGATGAATCATCATAAATACAACACTCACACATCACTTACACTTACAATACACACAGACACACACACACACATATACACTCCCCTTGAAGAGAGGAGAAGATGTCTACATTGTTTCTATACTAATTAATTACAATGAATGAATTGATGGATAAATCTCTAGATGATAATTATATCCTCTTGCAAATAGGTATGTTTCTTTTTATATCTCCTAGACTCTTGGGCGAAACAGTACAATACTTGGATGAAAATTATGTCTTTTGTTCGAACCGATACAATACTTAAATGAAAAGATACCAAAAACGTCGGATAGTAGACAATATATCATGGGTGACCAAAGGGGACTTATTTAGGCTGTGAGTGAATTTCTTTGAATAACCAAACTAATCACAGGCGACTAAAGCAGTGGGATCCTTCCTGTGGTGTTGTCTTGCTCCTATCTCTCCCATGATTTGTATCCATTTTGCTCCAAAAGTGTTGTTATGATTAAAAGTCACCTGAATTGAAAATATTATTGATTTAAGTATCAATTCTTAAATAAAAAAAATTCAAGTCCTAAATTTTACTTAAATAGCCATTAATAATTATAGATAACCCATGTCTATCAATAGATAATTGGTTGTTATGTCATATATTTTGTGCATAAAGGTTAAGATACTATTTTGCTAAAAACTAAAAGTACAGGTACTTTGAGTATCTTTTATCGCATTAATACTCAATAAACATATTATACATTGTTGTTGTTTAAAAAAAGGTAAATAGTTATTTAATATGGATTCTCTTTAATAATATACGATAAATATTTTATGTTATTTGTTTTCTTCAATCCATATGCGTTATAAATTTAAATTCTCTATGTTACATATATATTATACAAACGTCAAATAAATTATAAGTTTATACAAACATGTATATGTATAATTCCTGTGTCACTTATAATCTCAAATTTCATATACATGTTACACAATATAGATTGCATATGTATCACAAAAATCATTATGATACCCCTCAA
Organism: Combretum micranthum; assembly: GCA_024138025.1. NCBI lineage: Eukaryota > Viridiplantae > Streptophyta > Magnoliopsida > Myrtales > Combretaceae > Combretum > Combretum micranthum. Next base: position 266,952 of record JAMXBD010000506.1, read on the forward strand.
ATATAGGTTGTGGAACTCTAATCACAGAGGTGCCTTTTAGTGCAGTGGCTTAGAGTTTGTTGAAACTCTAGAGTTGAGTGTGTTATGTGCAGAGCAATCTCATGATGGGTAACCCACTAGAAAAGTGGTGGTACCAAAAGGACAAAACTGTACGATGTGTGGCTAAAGCGGACAATACCTTGATAAGCAGAGTTGCGAGGCATTACAGGTGGTATCAAAGCAGTTCACTCACCGGAAGTGAAGGAGTGTGCCCTCACTGCCTGGTGTAGTTCTGGACCTATGTAACGAAATTAACGAGGATGTTAGTTCTATGAGTAGGAGAGTATATGATAACCCTTAAATATAGGTTGTGAAACTCTAATCACAGAGGCACTTTTTGGTATAGTGGCTTAGCATTCATCAGAACTCCAGAGTTAAGCATGCTTTGTATAAAACAATCCCATGATGGGTGACCCATTGGGAAGTGCTGGAGTTAAAATGACAAAACCGTGCTGTATGTGGTCAAAACGGATAATACCTCGGTGGGCGGAGTTACGACGTGTTACAATCATATCACATGTATAATAAATATTTGTAATATATATGTGTTTATACATAAAATATAGATAAATACATAATCTCTTTAGATATATGTCGTGCCTATTTTTTAATTTATAAATTATATGTTTATACTTATATTTGTACATTTCATTTGTTATGAATAATATATAGATCAAATGTGTGTGTTTAAGTAGATATAGATTCTAACACATTTTGTTTTATGGTGGAGACTTATTTTAAGCTTAATAGTGATTTATGTTTAAAAAATGTGATAAAAAAGAGGAATTAATGTAGACCATTCGTTATAAATGATCCACATGGCAACATCTCGAAAGTCTAGATAAAGGAAAATATATAAAGTCAAAACCAGTGCATTGAAATTGTTTTAGAGTCATATCACATTATTAATCTTCTATTATCATCCTAGAAAATTTGACTATCCGATCATGTTTTTTAAAAGATTGAACCCATCATTAATTTAACGACTTAAATTTATACTTAATTATGATATCACCATTAAAATATTTAATATATCAATTACTATTTTTATTTTAATTGTCACATGATCCTTTCATTCTCTAAGTAATTTACTTTTCAAGATTAGCCTTAGTCTTCAAACTAATAAAGATTTAAAAAACATAAAGTCTCCAATAATTAGTATTCTAGGAAATTAACTTAATTCACCAATCTCCTTCATAAACAACTCGACCCTTGACATTAAAGTTTTTGTTTCATGATTTATGGACACCATCCCCACCTTTCTTTTGTTCTATTCCCATGAAACTAATGAAAAGCTGAGGACACTGCTAGAAATTTTGAAGTGACAACTTTATTCTTTTATAAAAGTCATATCTGAAAACATCATCATCAATTATTTACTTTGACTATGTCGAGTCTATATTTTGTTTTTAATTAAGTTTTCTTGAATTCAATTCGTATTTAATCCAAAGGCCATTTAGCACAATCCCTCGACTAAGAATTAAGGAAAATCAATTTTTCTATATTTTTGGGGTTGCCACTAGACTGAAGTCGAAAAAAAAGGCAAGTTAGAATTAGTTTGATGGGTAGATCCTTACTTAGCCACTAGTATGCAAAAAAATGAAAATTTTTACAAGATTAGAAAATAAGATATATTTGGTTCAAGAGTTACAAAATTAAAACCTAAACAGTTTCCAAATAAAATTCCCGTTTTTAAAGTTAGTTCTCCTAACTTGGCATTTTCTTAAGAAGAACTAAATTTTTTATTTACAAACTTTTTATTTCTCTTTGCTTTAGAAGAAAGTTTCTTATAGAACACTTTGAAGAAAATTTTCCTTTTTGTCTTAGGTCTTTTCGTAATTACCTTTGTTTTTGTTAATTAAAATTAGACCATCATAGTTCCTTTGCAAAAGCATTTACTACGTTTTTATTTTTATTTTTTTTAAATTCTTGTCATAAAGAATTTATGGTTTAATTTGAAAAATAAACACTTATAAAAAAATAATAACTTTTCTTTTTTTTTTTCCTACAAATAGTAAATCCCTTTTTTGCAAATATTTTTTATGTTACGATACATTATAATGCTATATAGACAATTAGTTATCTTGTCACACATTTTGTGCATAAAGGTTGAGATACTATTTTCTTAAACACTAAAAGTATAGGCACTTTTGAGTGTCAAGCCTAAAAAAGGGGCCTAGTAGGATTATTTTGAATTTATCACACCACGTTGGTACCCATAATATGAGATATGTCTTGTCAATAAGAGATTACAAGACTTTAATTATTTGTTAATTTATGATACACTAATGCCATATATTCATATAATTCTATTATTTAAATTGAACTATGGAATTCAATTTTCTACATTTCACTAAGATCGTAGCGAATTGGTATCCCTGCCAAATAGTAAAAATGAGGTTTCAATCCTATAAAATATAAAGTTTCACTTATCTGTACAATTTATTGAAATTGTATTCTAAGTTCATAATAATCTAGCTTTCTAGCTTCATAAAAGTTTAATAGGGAATTACTTTTCATACATTCTTAGCCCGATCCCAACTAGCACTACACTAGCGCAAAACTGTTGGGGGGTGAGTGAAACCATAGCTCAGTGAGTTCGTCCCTTACTACTATTAGCCACGCAAGTTATCAAGCATTAATTAAACATTCATGCAGATTTATCTATATGTGATATGAATGCGCACGTAATGAATGCAAGCAACACATCTTTGGGAGTCCAGAGCCATAAACGATATAGATTTATGTTGTCTCTATATTTACCCGCATGGGACATCTTACCTTACTTGTGTGGAGCTGCCTAGTGGTAGATCCATCTAGACTCAACTAATGCCTACCTATCATTAGTAAAAAAACAAATATTCCCCAATGTGTAGTGTTTTATGCTGGTTAATATTTTATTCTAACGATCAACAAATAAAGGCGAATCAAACTGATCATCACCAAACAATGGTGAATCAGGCATGTAGACCTCAACTCCGGCAACATCTACTGTCAATACTGACCATCACCCAATAAAGGTGAATCCGACAAGTAGACCCTAACTCAGGCAACATCTACTACCAGTACCAACCATCACCCAATAAAGGTGAATTCGACAAGGAGAATTCAACTCAAACAACATCTACCGCCAATACAAGTCTCAAAAATATCCTAGGTCTATCCCATAAAATCATTTAGAAAAATTTCATTTAAAAGATGAACAAGGAGTAACTAGAGATTCTCCAAATCATGTTCTTTGAAAAGCAAATTTCAAAAATACTTTCAATTGTAAATTCTGGAACACTTCCTATAGGGGATTTCAATCACATGCGACGAGTATATCCGATTAGTTTAGTTGAGTAATTATACTTATCTATTTATTCTGGTAATCATGTGGATGATGGTATTTGCAACAATCAATCATTCAACAGACAAGTAATATAACCAACATTACAACAAGCAATACTAAACACAAGCAAATAGCAGATCATCGGAATTCTCTCACCTAAGCGTTCTTGTTTATTTAATACGTCCTTGGAAAGTACTCGGGGTGGACTTGATATTCCTTATGAAATGAAATAACATATATTCATTATTATAATTGTTATTTGTATAATGATTCTGGTTATGCTCGTTTATGTTCTAATTCAAATTTCATTAATCTTGGTATATTTTTATACTTAATTAGGATTTCTAAATTTTATAAAAGATATATTCTTCTAGTAAAATACATTTTACGTAAGAGAAGTTTTTCTATAATTTGCAGATTTTAGTTTTAACAGTGTAAACCTAAACTAAGCCTATTATATTCCTTTAAGCTTTGTTTTAAGTATATGAATAGTTAATAGAGTTTTCTATTTTCTAGTTTATATATATATATATATATATAATTAGTATTAATGAGTTTCATTTGGGGAAAGTGATCTAAATAGTTTCCGATGTTACTTTTTATCATGTAATTTTTAACTAAACTTATAATATTCATTTTAACTTGGATTTTTTTTTTATATAAACAAGCATCCAAAAGCTTGTTTTGAGTTGTTAAATTTTATTAATCCGTAAATTCTATTTATTCTATGGTTGCTGATAAATGTTATAGAATAATTTAAGTCTTATTTTACTTAATAATTTTATTATTAAGCTATTCTTATTTATATGGCCCTTTTAGTATGTCTACCTTAAGGTAGTTAATATTTATCACCTATTATTTATTTTCATCGTGTTTCTCCTATTTCTAATTCAGATTTTTGTCTATATTTAAGGGAATTATATTATTAGAATTTATCTATATTTACATTCTTTAAGGCCTACTTTGATAGGGAAGTTTTCTTTATAATTTATTTCATTTGTCAACCTTATCTGTCTACGTAATTTGAAATTTCTATTATTTATAAGATTATATTTTAGGGGAAAAAAGCACTTTTAGGACTTGAACTTTTGCAAAATGGTCAATTAGGTACCTGAACTTTCAAGAAGATCAATTTAATACCTGAAAAAATTTAATACCTGAAAAAACTTTTCGTACTCCTTTTTAGTACCTACACTAACACTGTATTGAAATAAGCTCACGTGGATATTTCAACCAATAATGTCATGACGCCTGTCCATTTAAAAATAAAACAAACGTTTATGTAACCATAGTCCTAACCATGGCTTAACACCAATTGCATTCGTGGGAAAAAAAATCGTCTTTAACCATAACAAGATAGAGCTAATAGAGCATTTACCTTAAATGAAGACCCTGAAACCTAATTCCCTAATTTGAAACAGAAAACCTTAGAGTGTGAAAGAGACAAATTTATTGTGTATGAGAGAGAAGGCGATGACCATGTGCGTTTACATCACAGTTGTCATGTTGTGAAATCTTCACCCTAACCTTAATCTCTATTGAAAGTTGGAATACCAAAAACAAAGTGGTAGTAAAAGTGAGGCCCATTTTGAGAGTTGTCGCTATCTCCATTATCCGAGGCAACTACTAGTCAAAGAAAGACTAATGCTTGGAAAATGACATCGAATAAGCCAAATGCAAGTGGGAGGTAGCCTTTTTTCTTTTATTTTTTTTCCTCTTGTAATGTTTTTTGCTTTCCTACATATATAAGTAGGCTAAGCGTGAATATTACCTAGGGTTTCCTAGCGTATGGTTGTTGTGTTTATGAGATAGCATGTTATGGTACACATACCATCTGATGCTTCAATGTGTGTTTGATTTGCACATAAATTTGTTGGGTCTTCATCTGTTTTATAAAGATGTTAATTTTGCATAAAGATTTGCTAATGACCATGGGTATCACATTTTTTTATCTTCTAGTTTTGGTTCTATTACAATCTATCTTTGTCAAACCAAGTGTATAGCTCTCATATGTGTACTTTATTACTGTCCTCTTTTTTAGCTTACAAAGAATTTTGGTCGGTGGTCATATTATTATCAACCTTGAATGGAGTAAAAAGAAGCTGCGTCTACTCATGAGGGTCACATTTATGCATGTTAAGTCATTATCCTTGCAATATGATCTTCTAAACAAAGAATTGCGCTTATGATTCTAAGATTGCATTATCATGTAAAAATTTTGAACATCCTTTGTCCCACTATAGCCCTCAAGTGTAATATCTACGATAGATAAGCCATATGTAATAGATGGTTATGGGTCTTAGTTGCAAACATGGAAGCACCATAATTTTTATTTCTAAGCTAATTAATTTCCTTCTTGCATATGTAGGGCGAACCTTCTAATACATATTAAGGGGCATTTTGAAGGTGAAAGCAGAGGTAGAAAGTATGTTGGAGGTGAACAAATATGCTGGACCATTGAACCAAGTAACATCAAGGAAGATGCACTATGGTGTTTCATTAGTTATTTGAAGTTTGTTAATGTGGAGGAGTATTACGACCCACTATTGTTTTAAGCCCACACTTTCTTAACCCTACTTTCCCTCTCGACTTCTCTATTCACCCTGCCTCTATTCTCTCGAACATATGTTTCCAAACCCTAACTCTCTCTGTGTCTTTCTTGTTTCATGTTAAATACTAACAAGTGTGTTTATTATTTTCTTCTGGCTAGGTACATAAGATGGATTTGCACAAGATCTATTCGAGTTAGATCAGGCTCCTTAATATATAGGCACTCGGATTTCTAGAGAATACTCCTCTTTGTATATTCTTTCACTATTTATACTGTATATTCTTTACATGTGTAAGGACCCGCTATCACCCCTATATTTAAAATAAGTGATAACAGTTCCCCAACCACATATAATCTGCAGAATTATATAAGGTTGTCCGAGAAGAAATGTTTGATGAATTGTTTGTCTAATTTCACAACATAAGTCATTTTGAAAATTGTTTACTTAATAGCTTACTTTCAAAACACAATACCATATATATATACAAACATTATAAGAAAATATCTCAGGTTATACAAGCTAGGTACATACATACATACATATATTATATATATATTACAACCAAAAGGGCTTCTTTCAAGCCTTAGCAAAACTACTGTCACGCCCCGAGGGGTACCCTAAACGTGACAGTCTGCCGTACACAATACTAAAGCCTAGGAATGACTACCTTAGTCATGCAAAGGCTTCCATATTATGTACAAGGCGTACATCACAACCAAGGGGACGTATCGGATTAGCGCAATTTACATTGATAATAAATAAGTAACAAGGCAAAGAGAATACTTAATATAAAACATAAGCATATCACAATTCAATTCTTAAGGCATATCCTTCTATTATCTTCAAATAAATATACGTCCCTAATCATATAGGTTATCACATATAAAGAACCTTACAAATTTCTTCATCGTACGATTCCATATCCTTAATTATCCATCCTTGACTTCCTTAATGTCATGATCCTCAAATTTAATCCACGAATATACCTGTTTCAACAAAATCTATAGGGGTATAAGCTACAACTAGCTTAGTGAGATATTCCTTTTCGTTCGTACCATAATTTCAAACAAGTTTATTTATTTAATCACACATATGCTATGCATACCATGCAACAATCACATGATTACGCGAATATATATAGTCATCCGGAAACAATATATAGAACGGATTTACCCCTCCGTATCAAAGGTTAGGGAATCGAGGTTAAAGGTCCTCGACCTTCTACTGCTAGTCCCCAGGTCCTCACTCACAGCATTCGATTGGCTCGGCTCCGAACCTAGAGTCGCTTTCCCCGAGCGATTTGGATTTTCCAGGAAGGAACATTGCCCGTGGTACCGCACAATCACAGCCAATCCAACTCTACGCGTAGGAGTAGCAGCCTTCTGAAATAGATGTGACTCGATGGATGCTATGCGTGAACGTTTTATTGTTCTTAGGTCAAACCTTATTAAGGTTTATTAGGGGCGATCAATCAATTTAGCAACAATAAACAATCATACAAGTAAGTAAACAAAATTATTTAAACAAGCAGATCGAAGTTGCGATATTCTTAGTTCTCAATTCACGCATAAACATAGAATCATATACATACTCATAATCCCGAAATCCCCAAATATATTCTTTTTTATCTTTTCTTAGTATACTAATGCTACTACATTACAAGCACAAGCAAGGTAATGAAATTAGAAGGAATAACTCACTCGTCCATTTCGCTATCTTCTTAGTCGTAGAAATCCTCGGGTAGGGTATTATCGTGCCCTTTGTCACCTAGACAAAAGAAATACCCGGGATAAGTCTTTCATGAATTTCTATTCTTGGAGATTCTAAACTTTACTTAAAATCGCGTTAAAATCGTATAAGAAGAAATTCCAGCTTAAAATGGCCATAACTTGCTCATTTTAACTCGGAATTTCGCATATGATATACCGTTTTCTACCTATTCGAAAAGTTCTATCCATTTCTAAACTTATCTTGGTCATAAAAGCTCATTTGGGTTCCGCAAACGTTAGGTACAGATTTAAAACGAATTTTCTAAACTTTTGCAAAAATCCATTTTCTAATTCAACTTCATTTTAAAGAAAATCCTTTTGTAATAATATAAATATATATTTGATAAACACTTTTGAATATATAGGTATGCTCACTTTATATGCAAAAATCCTAATGGTAGTGTCTCAACAATTTATTTCATAAAACAATTCATTTAAACTTTAACTTTGAAAATTTCTTTTCAAGTATTTAAAGAAACTTTATATTTTTCCTAGGTTATTATAAATGAGTATATTCTTATTTTATTTTCTCCATTTCCTTTTCCAAAACAAGTAAATTTTCTTTTTAACCTTTAGTTTTTCATAAATTTCGCTTCTAGTGATAAAAGATTGATTTTTATCAAAAAGTATATTAGGTTGTTCAGAACCTTTTTATAATTTTGTATTTATGATGGTTTTAGAAAATGAATCTTGTCTTCTTATATTCATTTCTAAAATATAAGCTTTTGCTTTCCAAAACTTGTTCTTTCATTTCTTTTGAAAAAAATCATCTTTATAAAATCCATTATTATAAATCTTACCTCATTTATATTCCTTTGAAAATTAGTTCCTTCTTTTAGAAATTTGAAAATCATTATTTTTCCTAAGTGAGTTCATAACTTGATGAGTTGATTTTTGTCTTAACTTTGAAAACTAGTTTGTTCCTTAGTTTAGAAAAGAATTTAAGTCTTAAACTTTCGATATTAACGATTTATTTTTCTAAAAACTTAGATTACCATAAAATACAAGGAAAATATTTATTTATGTTTTCTTGGTAAAACTATCTTTGTTATTTAAGAAAACTTGTATTATTCTATTTCTAGGTTGTTGATAATAACTTCATGTTTTTGTGGTAAATCATATAATTGGAAACTTAGCTTTGAGTTCATTTAGTAAAACAAGATTCTATTTTTAGATTAGTTGAGACATTAACATTATGCAAATGCAAGTATCATGAGCATATAAAATAATAAGAACATAAGAAAATACTAAAAATAATTAATGAGTAAGAAAAATAAAATATCAAGCATTGGGAACCTTAGCTTCATCAAGGAATCCCGATCAAGTATTGGAGCCTTAGCTTTATCAAGGCATCCCGGGACTAAGAATGGACTAGTCCCGAAAGATTAAAGAAAATAAATAAAAGATTGTTTTGACTTGATATGGATAAGTCTAAGACTAGAAAGAGTAGTCTTAATATCAACATAAAATAAATAAATTGCTCCTTGTAAGGGGAGAAATTGATTTTGTTTTATTTGTTTGTGTAATAAAAAAGTAATGTGTAAAGTTTGATGTGATTAAAGGTGTATTGGAAATGAAAAAAATAAGAAAATAGATATGTAGGTGTAAGAAATAGGTGTAAGAAAAAGTAGAGATAGGTGAATAGTAATGAATAGTAGAAAAGTACTATGAATAGTAGACTAAATAATTAAAGTACCGATAGTAATAAAAATACGCGTAATAATGTGATATCTGTAATTTTTAGCTACCGAAAAATTTCAAAACTGATATTTTTGGAATCCTTGTATTTTTACGAGTCTATTGGTATAAACGGAATATTTTTAATATTCCGAGCTCCGGAACATGCTTTTCGAGAACCGATTCCGTTTAGGTCCGAAGGTCACTCAAAATTCGCGAATCTGATATTTTTATGTTACCCTACGTTATTACGAACTATTCTAGCCATTAACTTAATTTCGTTTTCTAGGATTTGAAAACGCGGGATTGTCGGATTTTAAACACTAGGGTTCGTTGTAGGCTTGTTGACTTTTAGGGTTCCGTTTTGATTTTCGATTTTACTGAGTTATTCGTAAAATCGTATAATATTTGAGTTTTGATCGTTTTACATTTTTAACTCAATGTCTGTGGTTTATTTTATTCGTGATTATTTATTTTTTTTTTTTGGTTCTCGGGATCGTTTAACCGAGTCTAGGTTTATGAGTTGACTCAATTTGACTTTTGTGGAAAATTTGGATTTTGTGATTCTAAAATTTTTCTGAAGGATTTAGGATTTTATTATCTCGTTGTTAAGCGGTATTTGGATCTATTGTTTCGATTCGCGTTTTAGGAATTGGGTAGATTATTTAATTTGTGTATGGACGTTGATTATACCGGTAATTGGACTTTATATTTTATTTCAAGGGTTCTTGTTTTTCTCGAGACTAAGAAATCTCGTTTTTTGTCTTATTTGGAATTAAGTTTTAACTATTTCCGGTGTTTGACTTGGTCTAGAATTTGGCTTTTATCTTGAATCGATTTTCGGAATTTAAATTTTGATACTTAGACTTCTAGGATTATTTTATAAGAATTATGAAAATTTTCGGGGGTTTACAACTACAAAACACATAGTTCATCAAGAACTATATAAACAACTATCCAACCTATATATCTAGTCTATTACAAAAAGATTGGGCTCCAACCAGTCCAGGGCCATCTCTAGTCCTCAAACTCCTCCAGAAAATCCTCAAAATAAGGACCATAACCCAAGCTCGCATAAGACTCATCAAGATCCTCACCTGAAATAGATAAAATATGAGCCAGAGGCCCAGTACACAAGTAACGAAAACAAAAGCGAGATGATTCACATAAGCCTAAACTAAATGCAAGATGCAACAACCATTCAATTATTATTTAGTCTTTAGTTAGTAATTTAACATGGGAGTATTTAAACTCCGGGCAACAAGGATAGTGGGGGATCCTGAGTAACAACCTTGACGCTCAGGGGGTTGATATAAGTAGCTCGGATACTTATACCATTCTAGATAATTTTACAGAAAACACCTAAATCTACCATGCCCAATCTGAGTAGGGTGGCGCTCCCCGAACCGGATACCAATTCCATCCCAGGCTCACCCAATCTGTGAGGGGGCGCCCCTAGGCACTTAGTCCACCCTGGGCAGGGATCGGATTTAATGGCGTAAAACACAATTCAACACTCACAATTAAGTTTTTCTTAATATATATAGTTTTCATAAATGCCTATCCTAACACAGAGACAAGCTAGTTACTGCATACCTGTACTAGATCAAGAGTCAATGGGAATAACCGAAAGGGAATCAATCACTGTAAAAAGAAGTAATTACAAACTCACACTTAGTTCAAGTATATATATTCATCAAAGCTCAAGTATAATCATCCAAAGAAATTCAAATAAATCATTATAACATTATCACATAGCATTTAGATATCATATATTATCATACCATACTCAACCAATACTTAAATGACCATTTCTCAAGCTTTGAACAACTTTTAGCAAATAATAATAAGTTTTAAACTTTGTTGGAAAGTGTATCAGCTGGAAAGAATTGAAATTTAAGCACTGATACTTTTGTAATTTGCAAAATCTTAAAACATGAAAGTTGTAGATCTCTTTTTAAGCTTTCCAACGCAACTTGAATCACCTCAAACGGAGGTCAGATGAAAGGGTTACGGCCAAATTACAAACAGGCTGCGAAACAGGGAAACCAAAGCCGGACTTCAACGCCGGCGGCGTAAATGTAAAAATTTGCCAGCGTTAGAGGTCGACGATTCTGGTCCCTGAATGCATCTTCAACACCGGAAAATTCCTCATGTACTCCAGCAGCGTACTACTCAACACCGCCAGCGTACTTTGCCGGCGTACACTCTATGACAGGTTACGAAAATTCTTTAAACTCCTCTGTTTTTTTTCATGTTAAATTTACACTTCCAAATTTCTCTTAAACTCATTCCAAGTTTGCCAAAGCTTGTTATATGCTCATTACATTATTCAAACAACACCAAACATCTCCAAAACTTCATCAACCCCAATCATTATTCATCATCTTCTTCCAACTTCCATCAAACATCAATTACACTTCAATATTAGGTCATCCAACCACATGCATTCACCAACACTTCCAACACTTCAAAACTCATCCTAAGCACATAAAACTAACCACTCTAGTCCTATAACACATCATATACCATCAAAACATCATGGAGCATGAATTTAAACAAATATGGCATCAAGACTACATATTCATGCATAGAAAAGAAAGTTGAAGAATACACTTACCATAAGAACTTCAAGGCTTGGTTTAATGACTCTAAATCAAGCTTTTGATGGTGGATGTTGTAGAAAATCAAGTATCAAACTTGGTTCACCTTGGGAGCCTTTTTGGAGTGAAGAAGAAGAGGTTTTAGGGAAAATGGAGAGCTTTTGGTTTGGTCTGGGATTTTTGGCCGAATTTTAGAGGTTAAGTAGTTTAAGTTTATCCTATGTTGACTTTAAGGGCATGAGGACATTAAAGGCTTAATGACTTTGTTTTGGGTTAATTAATATCTTTGTCTTAAGGCACATAATGGAGGTTTAAAGGCTAAGTCTTTAGCCTATTTTTCTACTACCTAAGGATATTTGTATATATACATTCCACTTATTCTAAGCATAAATAACACACTCTAAGGCATATTAATATTTTACAAACTCAATAAATAATTAATCTAACATATTTAAATAATTCTACACTTTCACACATCATAATACTCATCAAAATTAAACTCACTATCAATATATATATATATATATATATCATGCTTAAATTCAACAATACACTTATAAAATAAAAATTAGGAATTTCATAGCTATTTCAACATGCAAGCTGCTGTTACAACTAAATTTCTTGTTACGACCATATACTGTATATCCCTTTCTGTTTCAGAAGTTATTATTGTTATTTATAGTATGTAACTTCTAACTATACCATTGAGAGTAATACTCTTTTATCTAAGCTGGCACCTTTCTTGTCCGATGATGTTTGTTTGTAACAATTTGCCCTTGGTTTTGAAAAAAGACCTTGTCCTCAATGTCGGAGTATGCATAAGTCTATTTAAAATGATGCCAGTCCTCCCAGGTCGAATCCTCTGTTAGCCTTTCCACTGGACTAAAACCTGTGGAATAGAGACTTCTTGTTGGACAATATATCGAGAGTCTATAATAGCTAAAGATTGCAGTATTGAACTTGAATTAATAGACTCTTCAGGTAGATCAAGAGGCTGTAATTCGAGTCCATGTGCTTGAATCAATAATGAGACGTGAAAAAAATTATGAATCTTCGGGTAAGTGGGTAGCTCTACCAATCCTCTTAAGAACAGTAAAAAGCCTAAAATAACGTTTAGACAATTTATGGCTTTTGTAAGAAGCCAATGATAACTATCTATAAGGTTGGAGCCAAACATAGACTTTGTCACCCACATGAAAAACCACATCCTAACGATGTTGATTAGCTAAACACTTCATTCGAACTTGAGCTCATTGTAAATTAGTCTGAATTACTTAAGAGCTTTGTCTCTTGAAATCAATTCTTCATCCATAGCTTCCACTAAAGAAGAACCCCCATTATAAGAAGGATGCATAGGTAGCTCTCTACCACAGATAATCTGAAAATGGTGTAAAGCCTGCTCCTTCATGATAAGATGTGTTATAGGCATATTCTGCCCATGGTAAAAACTTGATCCACTGAGCAGCTGGAAAATCCATAACAAAACACCTAAGATACTGTTGAATGGTACGATTCAATACTTTAGTTTGACCATCCGACTGTGGATGATAAGCTGAACGCATGTGTAACCTTGTACCACTCAACTGAAGCCGAACATAGACTTTGTCACCCACATGAAAAACCACATCAGAACGATGTTGATAAGCTAAACACTTCATTCGAACTTGAGCCCGTTGTAAATTAGTCTGAATTACTTAAGAGCTTTATCTCTTGAAATCAATTCTTCATCCGTAGCTTCCATTGAAGAAGAACCCCCAATATAAGAAGGAAGCATAGGTAGCTCTCTACCATAGACAATCAGCCTGCTCCTTCATGATAAGATGTGTTATAGGCATATTCTGTCCATGGTAAAAACTTGATCCACTGAGCAGCTGGATAATCCATAACAAAACACCTAAGATATTGTTGAATGGTACGATTCAATACTTTAGTTTGACCATCCGACTATAGATGATAAGCTGAACTCATGTGTAACCTTGTACCACTCAACTGGAATAATTCTTTCCAAAATTTACCGAGAAAGATAGAGTCTCTATCAGAAACAATGGTTTTAGGAAACCTATGTAATTTAACAAATATGGTCATGAATGAATTGGCCACCTTTGTTGCTGTAAAGTGTCCCTCCCATGCCCCTAAGTGACAATATTTGGACAATCTGTCCACCATAACAAAGATCATTGTATAGCCCTTTGACTTTGGGAGATGAGTGATAAAATCCATGGCTACATCTTCCTAAATTCTAGTAGGGATAGGTAAAGGAGCTAAGAGTCCTGTTGGTGCCTGAGTCACATGCTTAATCTACTGATAGATGTGACAATTTCTAAGATATTCCTTAATCTACTTTCTCATATTGCTTGAATGTCTTAGTAGTCCCAAAATGTCATGCCGTTGGGGAAGAATGAAATTCCTCCAAAATAGTGGGGATCAACAAAGATTCAGGCACCAAATATAAATGTTGGCCATAATATAATAAGCCATTCCTCCATTTAGTCTTTTGCTTCACAGAACTACTTGCTTGTAAATTAGAAATAAGCTTCTAAACAGCTAGTAATGTCTGATATTCCTTCTTAAGGTCTTCAACACAATCAAATACTAGCATGGACAATGCCAAAAGAGAAGCACCAGAATACTATCGGGATAATCCATCAGCCAACACATTTTCCACACCCTTTTTATAAACATGTCATAGTCATATCCCAAGAGTTTTGTAACATAGCGCTGTTGTTCAAGAGTTTAAATAACCTGAGAAAGAAGTTCTTTTAAATTTCTATGATCAGTGTGAATTTGAAAATGAGTCCCTAGTAGATATTGTCCCCACTTACGTAGGGATGCAACTAGGGCGGGTCATTATAGGATACCTAGCCCGTTCGAACCCTTAAAAATCCTATAAGGTCGTGGGGTATGTTTGGAAAATTACTTGCTGACCCTATAGGGTTTCGGGGTGGGTTCGGGTCATTAAAAAAACCCGATGGGTAACCCGAACCCATCATAATATAAATAATTTTAAAAATCAAGTCTAAAACTTTAAAATCACAATTATGCAATACAATTGCAATTTTAAAATCACAATAAAATTTTAACTCAAAGTTGGCTATTAAATTCTAGAATTGGTATGAGATTGTTTAATTTATTGTTGAAAGTTATTTTTATCATGAATTTATCTAATATATGCCATAAACTTATTTTCTTTTCCTTTTATTCTTTTAATTTTGTAGGTTTAGAGATACTTGAATTTGAAGAACCTGAAGAAGGGGATGAAGAAGTGGAATACAATAATGAAGATGACAAGTGAAGATAATGATTGATGATGACTTCATAATTATGCTATTAATTTATTTTGGTTGATCCGGTGATGTTGATGCATTGTTTATTTTGGTTGGTATGGCGGAATGAGCTTTGAGTTTATGTTTATTATTGGATGGTTCATTTGATGATGTATTATATTTGCTTTTGTCGTGACTGTATTTTGAAGACAAGTAGAAAATTAGAAATGAGTGTGTTCAGAGGTTGGTTTTTTTGAGTTATTGTTAGAGAGTGAATGAAGTATTGGTAAGTTGTTAATGTGTTTTGAAAACATGTTTTTCTATTCTTGAGTCTTCACAAGGCACGGTTCCTACATATGTATTATGTATATTTATGAAAGTGAAGTAATGTCTTTTCATCTACATTTGAAAATCTTCTTACCATAGTTTTAAACCTTTATATTTCTTAATAAAGTTGTGGCATATCTTGTAAAATTCATTTAAGCATAGCTGTAACTAACTATTATGCTCGTATAGGATAAAATTATCGTTAAAAATTATAATTTAACTAAGTGTTGAGAAGAGGAAAAAAAATTAAGCGGGTCGCGAGGCGGGGCGGGTCGGGGTCAAAACCCTATAGGGGCGGGTTTGGGTATTAAATAAATAACCTTGTAGGGTTGCAGGACGGGTTTGGAAAACCCTATTGGGAAGTAGGTCGGGTTTGAGTCTTCTACCACAACAAGTAACTCTCGAATATATGTAGAAGCTTTCCATAAACGATTATGAAGCTTCTTGTTAAAGTAGGCAATAAGATGTGATGCCTGTAATAAAACTGCTCTTATTCCAACTGTTGTAAGGACCCGCTATTACCCCTAGTTGAAATAAACAATAGCAGTTCCCCAACCGCATATAATCTGCAGAATTATATGCAAGGTTGTCTTAAAAGGATTGTTTGATGAATTGTTCACCTAATCTTAAGGAATAAATCATTTTAATTAATAATTACTTTAGTAGTTTCAAAACATATTAACATATATATACACAACTTCAAACAAAGGCAGATCAAGCTAGATATATACATACATATATTACATCCACAGGCTTCTTACAAGCCTTAAACAAAATAACAAAATATAAAGCTTAACAAAGCTTTACAAACATCCATTCTAACTAACTATCTAGTCTATTACAAAAAGAATGGTTCCATCCAGTCCTGGTCAAACTCTAGTCCTCATATTCCTCCAAGAAGTCCTCAAAATCGGAGCCATAACCCATGCTCGCATAGGACTCATCCAGGTCATCACCTGAAATGGTTAAAAGAATGAGCCAGAGGCCCAGTACACAGCAACGAATACAAAAGCGAGATGAAGCACACAAGCTTATTCTAAATGCAATATGCAACATCCATTCAATTATTCTTTAATCTTTAATTAATCAATCAACACGGGAGTATTCAAACTCCGGACAACAGGGATCGCGAGGGGACCTGAGTAACACTCGGACGCTCAGGGGGTTGATATAAGTAGTTCGGGTACTCATACCGTCCTAGATATCGTTAAGTCAAAGAGAAAAGTAGCTTCCTCCAGGGTTAATAGCCGTTACTTAGCTTTATTTATACTCAGTCCATATCATAAAATATAGTTCACCCGTTCTCATAAACGTTTGAACTAAACTATGGTACTTCCTACCAAGTTTAAATAAATTTTCACCGATCTATACCCCCCGTCGACTACCCGCCGTACCACTTAATGAAAGTCATCTCAAATGACAGGAGTGGCCTAAGCGCCTAGATCTATCGTGCTCAAACTGAGCAAGGTGCCGCTCCCCGAACCAGATACCAACTTCCATCCCAAACTCATCAAACTATGAGGGGTCGCCGTTAGGTTCATACATGACCTGGCGTAGGAATTGGATTTTAACGGCATAAAACACAAGCAACAATCACATTTTAAGTTTTCTTATTATATATTTAAGTTTTATAAATGCCTATCCTAACAGAGACAAGCAGGTTACTGCGTACCTGTATTAGCTCGGGAGTTAATAGGGATAATCGAAAGGGAATCAATCACTGTAAAAGAAGTAATTACAACTCACACTTAGTTCAAGTATAATCATCCAAAGAAATTCAAATAAATTATTATAACATCCTCACATAGCATTTAGATATCATATATTATCATACAATACCCAACAAATACTTAAATGACCATTTATCAAGCTTTGAACAACTTTTAGTAAACAACAATAAGTTTTAAACTTTGTTGGAAAGCGTATCAGCTGGAAAGAATTGAAATTTAAGAACTGATACTTTTGTAATTTGTAAAATCTTAAAACATGAAAGTTTTAGATCTTTTCCTTAGCTTTCCAACGCAACTTAAATCACCTCAATCGGAGATCGGATGAAAAAGTTACGGCTAAAATACAAAGAGCTGCGAAACAGGGGAAGTCTACACGACCGGGTACACGGCCCGTGTATGGAGGCCGTGTTGGGTAAAAAAAATGACCCGAGAGCAACTTTAAGAATTTCAAGGCCTACACGACCATGTACACAGGCTGTGTACACTGGAGCGAAAAAAAATGAAATCCCCTGTTTTCAAAATGCATTTTACACTTCTTAAAATTCTTTAAACTCATTCTAAAGTTTCCAAAACTTGTTATATGATCATCCCATCATTCAAACAACACCAAACACCTCCAAAACTTCATCAACTCCAAATCACTATTCATCATCTTCTTCAATATTAGGTCATCCAACCACATGCATTCACCAACACTTCCAACACTTCAAAACTCGTCCTAAGCACATAAAACTAACCAATCTAGTCCTATTACACTTCATATAATATCCATACCACATGAGTCACGAATTCATAAACAAAATATCATCAAGAACACATATAAGCATGAAAATGAAAAATTGAGAACACACTTACCACTTGGACTTCTATGCTCGGTTTAAGGACTCTAGATCAAGCTTTTGATGGTGAGAATTGTAGAAAATCAAACTTCAACTTAGGGGTCACCTTGGGAGCTCTTTTGATGAAGAGAGGAATGAGTTTAGGGCAAATGGAGGGTTTTTGGCTTGGTCTGAAATTTTTGGCCGAATTTTTGAAGTTAAAAAGTTTAAACTTATCCTAAGTTGACTTTAAGGGCATAAGGGCATTAAAGGCTTAATGACTTTGTTTTGGGTTAATTAATATTTTGTCTTAAGGCACATAATGGGGTTTAATGGCTAAGTTTTTAGCCTATTTTTTTTTCTACTACTTAAGGATATTTATATATACATTCCACTTAGTCTAAGCACAAATAACACACTTTAAGGCATATTAATATTTTACAAACTCAATAAATAATTAATCTAACATATTTAAATAATTCTACACTTTCACACATCAATACTCATCAAAATTAAATTAACCATCAACATATATTTATCATGCATAATTCAACAATTCATTCATAAAAAAAATTAGGAATTTCTTGGCTATTTCATTCTCCCCTCCTTCAAAAAGTTTCGTCCTCGAAACTTATCATACCTTAATCATTGCTCAAACAACTCGGGATACTTCTGTCTCATCTCATCTTCGGGTTCCCAAGTCGCCTCTCTTTCGCTTTGACCCGACCACAAAACTTTGACAAAAGGAATTACTTTCTTTCTCAATACCTTGTCAATCTTGTCCAAGATCTTAATAGGTTTCTCAATTGTGCTTAGGTCGGGTTGAATCTCGGGTTGATGAGTAGAGACGATAGCTTCAGGATCCGATACACACTTTCTGAGCTGTGACACATGAAACACATCATGAACTTCGGACAAATTCGGGGGTAAAGCTAGTCGATAAGCTAATGGCCCGATTCTTTCCAAAACTTCATATGGACCTATATATCTTGGATTCAACTTTCCTTTAACCCCAAATCTAATCACTCCTTTTGTTGGTGAGATCTTAAGGAATACATGGTCACCAACTTCGAATTCCAATGGTCTTCTCCTCATGTCAGCATAGCTCTTATACCGATCTTGAGCCGTCTTCATTCTCTGCTTAATCACTCGGATCTTGTCAACCGCTTGCTGTACTAACTCAGGACCCAAAACTGTTCTTTCACCAACTTCATCCCAATGTATTGGGGATCTGCACTTCCTACCATACAGTGCTTCATAAGGCGCCATCTGAATCGTTGCTTGGAAGCTATTGTTGTAAGAAAACTCTATGAGTGGCAAATATGTATCCCATCTATTGCCAAAGTCTAAGGCACATGCTCTTAACATATCTTCCAAGATCTGGATCGTTCTTTCAGATTGCCCGTCTGTCTGAGGATGAAATGCCGTGCTAAACTGAAGCTGTGTACCCAAAGCAGTATGTAGACTCTTCCAAAATCTGCTGACAAAGCGTGAATCCCTATCTGAAGTGATCGTCTTTGGAATACCATGCAATCTCACTATCTCTTTGATATAGGTATGTGCTATCTTCTCCAATGATTCTCCAACTCTTAATGGTATGAAATGAGCCGACTTTGTCAATCTATCCACGATAACCCAAACAACTTCATACTTGGTTATGGTTTTGGGTAAAGCCGATACAAAATCCATGGTAATGTCTTCCCATTTCCATTCAGGCACTGACAAAGGTTGAAGTTCTCCTCCGGGCCGTTGATGTTCAATCTTTACTTGTTGACAAACCATACACTTAGAGACATATTGAGCTACATCCCTCTTTAAACCTTCCCACCAATAATTTCTTTTTAGATCCTTATACATTTTTGTACTTCCGGGGTGAATCGAATATGGAGAGGAATGGGCTTCCTTCATGACTTCTTCTCTTAACCCACATGGCACAAATAGTCGATTCCCATATCTCACAACACCATCCATATCAATCCTTAATTCTTTCCTTTTCCCAATCCTTATAGAATCCTTTATTCCTTTGGTTTCATCGTCTTCCTCTTGAGCTTGTTTAATTCTATCCAGAATTGTTGGTTGCAAAGACAGTTGAGCTAACATCACATCTACTTGCTCCACAGTGACTTCAAGATCTAGCTTCATGAACTCTATCTGGATCTCCTTTTGGCTAGAAAGCAAAGTAGCAATGTCTTCATGTTTCTTTCTACTAAGCGCATCCGCTACTACATTAGCTTTCCCGGGATGGTAGAGGATCTCCACGTCATAATCCTTAAGTAGTTCAAGCCATCTTCTCTGTCTCATATTGAGTTCTTTCTGTGTGAAGATGTACTTTAAACTCTTGTGGTCCGTATAGATCTTACACTTCTCTCCAAACAAATAATGTCTCCACAATTTCAGTGCAAGTATAACAGCTGCTAACTCTAAATCGTGTACTGGATAATTCTTTTCATGTGGTTTCAACTGTCTGGAAGCATAAGCTATAACTCTCCCGTCTTGCATAAGCACACAACCGAGTCCTTGAATAGATGCATCACTGAAGACTATGAATTCCTTTCCATGGACTGGTAGCGCCAAGATAGGAGCCGATATCAATCTCTCCTTCAACTCTTCAAAGCTCTTCTCACATCTATCATCCCATTCAAACCTAACATTCTTTCGGGTCAATCGGGTTAATGGAGATGCAATCTTTGAGAATCCTTCCACAAATCTTCGATAATATCCAGCTAATCCAAGAAAGCTTCTGATTTCACTCACGTTGTAGGCCTTGTCCACTTGAGAATCGCCTCAATCTTCGTTGGATCAACTGAGACTCCTTCTTTTGAAATAATATGTCCAAGAAAAGATATCTCCTCTAACCAAAACTGACACTTGTTAAACTTGGCATATAGTTTCTTCTCTCGAAGCCTTTGTAACACAAGTCTCAAATGCTCTTGATGCTCTTCTTTGCTTCGGGAATAGATCAAGATATCGTCAATGAAGACTATGACAAATGAATCCAAATAATCCTTGAAGACTCTATTCATCAAGTCCATAAATGCAGCTGGTGCATTGGTTAACCCGAAAGGCATCACTAAAAATTCGAAGTGTCCATATCTGGTTCTGAAAGCTGTCTTCTGAATGTCTTGAGATTTAATCTTAAGCTGATAGTATCCTGATCTCAAGTCGATCTTAGAAAACACAGTTGCTCCCTTCAATTGATCAAACAGATCGTCAATCCGTGGCAAAGGATACTTATTCTTGATAGTAACCCGGTTCAATTCTCTGTAGTCAATACACATACGCAAACTCTCATCCTTCTTCTTGACAAAAAGCACTGGAGCACCCCACGGGGATATGCTTGGTCTAATAAAACCCAAGTCTTGCAACTCTTGTAACTGTATCTTCAACTCCTTCAACTCTGCTGGAGCCATTCTATATGGAGCTTTAGAGATAGGTACTGTTCCAGGCAATATTTCGATTCCAAACTCTATATCTCTATCAGGTGGTAATCCAGGTAACTTCTCAGGAAATACATCCACAAACCCATTCACAACTGGCACCATGTTGATATCTACTTCCTCCATACTCATAGCTGCTATAACCGGTTTCTCCCACAACTCCATGAACTTCATACTCTTAGGTCTTAACCTCTCTAACATATATGAAAACCTTCCTTCATCCAAATCAAAACTCAACTCCGCTCTACTACAATCGATAGTGACCTTATAATGATTTAGCCAATTCATTCCCAATATTACATCAAAATCAGATAAAGGTAACACTATCATATCAATAGGCATGCTCACATCAGAAATCATCACATTCACATTCTTACACACACATGGATGCCTATTTTCAATCACTAACGGAGTAGTTACACACATAACACGATCACTCAACACTTCAGAAGCAAGATTACAATCGTTCATGAAATTCTCAGAAATACATGCATGAGTCGCCCCTGTATCAATCAACACATAAGCATTCCTATCACACACATTCAGAATACCTGCCAAGGTGTCTACTGCAGGCGTATCTTCAACTTGCTGTAGGGTGAAAACTCTAGCATTTGTCTTCCCTTTTTCACATTCATTCCCTTTTTAACATCAGGTCGATCTTTGCAATTGGAAATATGATGCCCTCTTTGCTTACAATAAGCACAAAACACTGGTGGTAGCTTGGGATTCTGACACTCTGTGTATTTATGCCCAACTTGACCACATGAGAAGCACGCTCCGGGAGTCCACTTACAAGTTGTCTCTTCATGAGGACCATAGCATCTAGGGCATTTCTTCTCAAACACTGGTGTAGAAGCCTTAGATGTTGACTTCTGACCTCCTTGTTTTCCCAGGTAAGGTCTCTTTCCTCGGTTTTGATAATAGCCTCCTTTGCTAACACCTTGATAACCGCCATAAGATGTGGCTGGAGCAGGTCTCTTCCCCATGAAAGCAGCTCTTCGGGCTCTCCTAACTCGACTATCATTATTTATCTGTTCCATCAACAAAGCTTTGGCAACTAAATCTGATAGAGTGTGCAATTCGAACTTCTTCACTTCATTCTGAATCTCTTCATTCAAACCGTTCTGAAACTTCTGAACCTTCATCCTCTCATCACGATAATCTCCTCCAGCAAAGCGTAGCAACCTGCAAAACTCTCCATGGTACTCATCTATGGTCTTGCTTCCTTGTCTCAAGTTCAACCAATCAGAAATCATCCTCTCTCGTACTGAATTCGGGAAGTACTTAGTGAAGAAGGTATCCTTGAATGTAATCCAAGAGATGGGTTGTTGCAAATTTCCACTAGCTAGTCTCCACCATTGTAAGCTTCTTTCTTCATCATATAAACTGCTAAGTCCACTTTCTTATCCTCAGGAGTACTGCTAGCTGCAAAGGTCTTCTCCAATTCTTCTATCCAATTCTCAGCCACTGTCGGATCAGTGCTAGTACCATCAAACTCTGGAACCATCTTACTAAAGTCATGTAGTTTGATCTGGTTGGCTTGTTCATTCACAGGTGGTGCTTCATTCGGTCTTACCCAGGTTGATTACCTTGCTGTACAAAGTACTGTGTCTGCTGGTACATCATCATTTGATATTGTTGCATCATTGCCATCATGTCTCTTATCATACCATACATGGAATTCGGATCACCTGTAGGCATCTGTGGCATAGGAGGAATAGGCGGCATAGGTGGTGGTGGCGGAATCGGAGTCGGTAAAGGAATCTGAGAAGCAGAAGCCGATGCTGGAGATGGAGTGGTCTCATTACTTGGGGTAGAAGATGATGTAGGAGCAGATGTAGATGAAGACTGTGGCGGTGGCATGCTTTCCCTATCTGATTGCTGTCTAGTAGATCTTCTTAACCTGTCCATCTTCATAGCCATACACAATACATTCAACACACATACAGGTATATGCATTCAAGTCACACATTCAACCTATTAATTAGCATTCACAATCACACATCATAACAAACAATCCGTCAAGCAATAAGGCAAGCAATAAGCACAAAACATTCAAGAAAACAAACAAACACAAGCATTCAAGCAACTTAGCAACTATGCTCATCCTATTCTACCTATTTGTGTCTAAGTCAAGTCGCAAACAAATCATTTTAATTAGGCAAACAATTAATCAAACTATGCTCTGATACCAACTGTAAGGACCCGCTATTACCCCTAGTTGAAATAAGCAATAGCAGTTCCCCAACCGCATATAATCTGCAGAATTATATGCAAGGTTGTCTTAAAAGGATTGTTTGATGAATTGTTCACCTAATCTTAAGGAATAAATCATTTTGAGAAATAATTACTTAGTAGCTTTTCAAAACATATTAACATATATACACAACTTCAAACAAAGGCAGATCAAGCTAGATATATACATACATATATTACATCCACAGGCTTCTTACAAGCCTTAAACAAAATAACAAAATATAAAGCTTAACAAAGCTTTACAAACATCCATTCTAACTAACTATCTAGTCTATTACAAAAAGAATGGTTCCATCCAGTCCTGGTCAAACTCTAGTCCTCATATTCCTCCAAGAAGTCCTCAAAATCGGAGCCATAACCCATGCTCGCATAGGACTCGTCCAGGTCATCACCTGAAATTGTTAAAAGAATGAGCCAGAGGCCCAGTACACAGCAACGAATACAAAAGCGAGATGAAGCACACAAGCTTATTCTAAATGCAATATGCAACATCCATTCAATTATTCTTTAATCTTTAATTAATCAATCAACACGGGAGTATTCAAACTCCGGACAACAGGGATCGCGAGGGGACCTGAGTAACACTCGGACGCTCAGGGGGTTGATATAAGTAGTTCGGGTACTCATACCGTCCTAGATATCGTTAAGTCAAAGAGAAAAGTAGCTTCCTCCAGGGTTAATAGCCGTTACTTAGCTTTATTTATACTCAGTCCATATCATAAAATATAGTTCACCCGTTCTCATAAACGTTTGAACTAAACTATGGTACTTCCTACCAAGTTTAAATAAATTTTCACCGATCTATACCCCCCGTCGACTACCCGCCGTACCACTTAATGAAAGTCATCTCAAATGACAGGAGTGGCCTAAGCGCCTAGATCTATCGTGCTCAAACGAGCAAGGTGCCGCTCCCCGAACCAGATACCAACTTCCATCCCAAACTCATCAAACTATGAGGGGTCGCCGTTAGGTTCATACATGACCTGGCGTAGGAATTGGATTTTAACGGCATAAAACACAAGCAACAATCACATTTTAAGTTTTCTTATTATATATTTAAGTTTTATAAATGCCTATCCTAACAGAGACAAGCAGGTTACTGCGTACCTGTATTAGCTCGGGAGTTAATAGGGATAATCGAAAGGGAATCAATCACTGTAAAAGAAGTAATTACAACTCACACTTAGTTCAAGTATAATCATCCAAAGAAATTCAAATAAATTATTATAACATCTCACATAGCATTTAGATATCATATATTATCATACAATACCCAACAAATACTTAAATGACCATTTATCAAGCTTTGAACAACTTTTAGTAAACAACAATAAGTTTTAAACTTTGTTGGAAAGCGTATCAGCTGGAAAGAATTGAAATTTAAGAACTGATACTTTTGTAATTTGTAAAATCTTAAAACATGAAAGTTTTAGATCTTTTCCTTAGCTTTCCAACGCAACTTAAATCACCTCAATCGGAGATCGGATGAAAAAGTTACGGCTAAAATACAAAGAGCTGCGAAACAGGGGAAGTCTACACGACCGGGTACACGGCCCGTGTATGGAGGCCGTGTTGGGTAAAAAAAATGACCCGAGAGCAACTTTAAGAATTTCAAGGCCTACACGACCATGTACACAGGCTGTGTACACTGGAGCGAAAAAAATGACGAAATCCCCTGTTTTCAAAATGCATTTTACACTTCTTAAAATTCTTTAAACTCATTCTAAAGTTTCCAAAACTTGTTATATGATCATCCCATCATTCAAACAACACCAAACACCTCCAAAACTTCATCAACTCCAAATCACTATTCATCATCTTCTTCAATATTAGGTCATCCAACCACATGCATTCACCAACACTTCCAACACTTCAAAACTCATCCTAAGCACATAAAACTAACCAATCTAGTCCTATTACACTTCATATAATATCCATACCACATGAGTCACGAATTCATAAACAAAATATCATCAAGAACACATATAAGCATGAAAATGAAAAATTGAGAACACACTTACCACTTGGACTTCTATGCTCGGTTTAAGGACTCTAGATCAAGCTTTTGATGGTGAGAATTGTAGAAAATCAAACTTCAACTTAGGGGTCACCTTGGGAGCTCTTTTGATGAAGAGAGGAATGAGTTTAGGGCAAATGGAGGGTTTTTGGCTTGGTCTGAAATTTTTGGCCGAATTTTTGAAGTTAAAAAGTTTAAACTTATCCTAAGTTGACTTTAAGGGCATAAGGGCATTAAAGGCTTAATGACTTTGTTTTGGGTTAATTAATATTTTGTCTTAAGGCACATAATGGGGTTTAATGGCTAAGTTTTTAGCCTATTTTTTTTTCTACTACTTAAGGATATTTATATATACATTCCACTTAGTCTAAGCACAAATAACACACTTTAAGGCATATTAATATTTTACAAACTCAATAAATAATTAATCTAACATATTTAAATAATTCTACACTTTCACACATCATAATACTCATCAAAATTAAATTAACCATCAACATATATTTATCATGCATAATTCAACAATTCATTCATAAAACAAAATTAGGAATTTCTTGGCTATTTCAACTGTCGAGCCCGAATTCCACTCCTATTCTCCTAGAGGTCTCGATCCATATCAAACCCGACCCATTTGACACGGAACACTCGACAAGAAATCAGTAGGTTTTTTTTTTTGTAAAAAAGATTGATTTTTGAAAAATTGTTCGATTGGAGTCGCCACCAGCTAAAAGCAGAAAAATGTGAACTAGAAATCAAATGGGTGGTTTGGTTTCTAGCTCGACCACTGGTATGCGTGAAAAACCAGAAATTGATGAGTCCAGGGGTTGCTACTTTAAAACCTAAAAACGGTTATCTACGCTTTTATGGGCTTTGGAAATCTTGAATATATGGGCTAAAGAGATTAATTTTGATTTTTCAATTTTTATTTATTTATGGTCTTTTTCTAAAAATATATTTACATATTTACAAAAATATTATTTCTTTTGTTTTAAAAAAAATCCTGAAAGTTTTTTATTTTTGTGACTGCCCCGTAAGTGCTTACGTATCTGCTAGCCGGAATCAGGTCCCCATAGTTCGTTTTGATTTTCGTAAAAATTTTAGTTTGTTTGTATTTTTTTAATTGTGAAAAATCCGCCAAGTTTAAGTTATTAATCAATTTTGATTTTTCCTAAAAGGTACCAAAGAAAACTAATTTTGATTTCTTTTTTTTTTTTTTTGTGGAAAAGTCTAATAAAACTCCTAAGTTTAGAAGACCGCAATTTATTTCTTTTATGATTATTTTAGAAAATAACTAAGTGATATATATTTATAAGATAGTGAAAAGACTTTATTTACTAATATATCCCATACATAGGAGAAAGGTAAAAAGGGTAAAAACATTTTTATTCTTTTTCATTTTTAGTTTTTTTTTTTTAAATAAGATGATCTAATATGTGCAATGATCTAAGTAAGATGAGAAAAAGAAAATTATATACAGAGGAAATATCATGCCAACCAATTTCATCAAAACTTTATGACATATCGAATATGGCATATATCAACTATTTACATAAACCACCTAATAATATCATAATAATATAACAAGATAGAATAGCAGAATTTATTTCTATTATTCTAGCATGTCATATGCATATTTACAAAAGATCCAATAATGTAAAACAATACAACTCAATTGTATGTTCAAGTGTAAACTTTTATCATCCAAAAAAAAAAAAAAAAAACTATACTTAGTCTTTGTATACAAATTTATATTCTAAAAGCATATATATCCTAGAATTTATTCATTTACTAATTTAATTTTATTTATTTAAATACTAATTTACACATATCATCACATGCACACATACATATATGCTTAGATTTTTTTATTTAATTACATTTTTCGTGCATTTATATTTAATAAATAAAATGATGATGAACCTGCGGTTAGAAATCAATTTTGCTGCAGAAGTATCAGGGATGAGTCTTACGGTACAGCGTCGAAGTAGTTGGTGGTGGTGGTGGTTGGAACGATTGGTGGTGGTGGTTCAACTAGGTTCGGGTGGTGGTGTTTGAGTGAAGGCAGAGGAGGTTTGCTTGTTTGTGGTTTAGGGCTTGTGATGGTACGAGAGAGAGAGAGATCTGGTGGGCTCTAGCTGTGGTTGTTTGGTGAAGGTAGAGGCGTTGAGAGAGAGAGAACAAGAGAGATTAGAGAAAGAGAGTTGCAAGAGAGATTTTTTTTTTTTTTTTTTTGGAATCTATTTTGTAAGTTTTGATCTCTTTCTGTTGAAGAGGAGGAATTGGTTGTCATTTTGTAGGAGCATGGAGGAAGATGGAGGGGTGCATGGCCATTAATGGCCGTTACAAGCAAGTGAAAAGATAGGAGGTACGAAACTTGGAGGATTGGGGGAGTTACAAATCTTTTCATTATTGATCTTAAATCCACTTTTAAATGATTTAAATTCTGGAATAATTCACACTTTTAATAACATAACGGATGGAAATTGAAAGGGTACGTGTGAGTGCCAACGCATGCTCCTAAAAAAAATTTCCTATTGTGTTGCTTGCATGGATCGAACTCCGATCCCCTCCCCTTACACTCCTCAGCCTGAACCAACTAAGTTATGCTTGTTTTTGATTCATTTCCTCACCTAAAATTTAAATCATTCAAACCAGGCCAAACGCATTTTCAATAAAAATAGGCCAAATTTGATACAGTTTTAGGATCCAAATTAATTCCTAAATGTAATAAAAAATACAATAAGACCAATAACAAGCCCAAAAATGTTTTTTTTTTTAATTTTTTTCTTTTTCCAATTTTTTTTAATTCTAAAGGCTTATTTACTAAAAATGGGCTTTCTTCAGATTTCTTAATTTTCAAATTTTTATATTCTTTTTCAATTTTGTAATTTTTGTTGATTTTTAATTATCTAATTTCTTTTTTTATTATTTTTTTATTTTCTTATTAATTTTTTAAAAAAATTTCAATTCTTATTGTATTTTCTATCTTTTTACAATTTGATGATTTTTGAATTTTTTTTTATTTTTTAAAAGAAGGCAAAAATGGGATGTTGACAGCTGCCCCTTTTCATGATGGAGTTTGAACAAAGCTCCACTATAAAGACAAAAAAAAAAAAAAAAAAGACACCATTTTTGCCCAAGACCTAAACTTGGCGAATTAAACTACAAAACTTCACCTTGACATGTAGGGATTTTGCGAATTGCCAACTTTGATAGCCAAAGATTTTTTGAAACGATCACCTTGATAAATAAGGATTTTGGAGAGGTCACCTTGATAGGCAAGAATTTTGGTCACCTTGATAAAAAATGATTTTTGGGTCACCTTAGTAAATAAGGATTTTGGGTCACCTTGATAAACAAGGATTTTGGATCATCTTGATAAACAAGGATTTTTTATTACCTTGATACATAAGGATTTTGGGTCACCTTGATAAACAAGGGTTTTGGATCACTTTGATAAACAAGGATTTTGGGTCACCTTGATAAACAAAGGTTTTGGATCACCTTGATAAACAAGGGTTTTGGTCATCTTGATACATAAGGGTTTTGGGTCACCTTGATACATAAGGGTTTTTGGTCACCTTGATACATAAGGGTTTTGGGTCACCTTGATACACAAGGGTTTTTGTCACCTTGATAAACAAGGGTTTTTGGTCACCTTGATAGACAAGGGTTTTGATCACCTTGATAAACAAGGGTTTGGGTCACCTTGATAAACAAGGATTTTTGGTCATCTTGATAAACAAAGATATTGGTCACCTTGATAAACAAGGGTGTCAGGTCACCTTGATAAATAAGGGTTTTTAGAAAGGTCTCCTTGATAAATAGGGATTTTGGTCACCTTGATAGACAAGGGTTTTGGAAAAGTCATTCTAGTAAGCAGGGATTTTGAAAAGGTCTGCATCTTGCCAAGTAGGGATAAGAATTTTGCATTCCAAAGGGATAAAGATATTGTGAATATCAAGGCTTCTCAAAGCTGAGAAATGTCAAGGTATGAAATGTGATGGGAATACCAAAGCTCCTCCAACTTAGGATAACTAAGGTTCTAGATGTTTGTGGAAAATAGCTAAGGCTTTTCAAAGTCAATGCAAGATGACAAAAAGTGCTCATTCTTAAAAACATTTTTGAAAGATTGCTGAAGTGCTTGCAAATCACTTTTTTTTTTCATCTCTTTTTTTTTTTGGGAAAATTCTCTTTTTACATGAATTTTTAAAAAAATTATTAATGTTCCTGAAAAATTGGATTGCTAATAAGTGGGAAATTGTATTGACCCTTGAAAAGCTTTGATCACATAGTGGACTTGCTTTGTTGCTCAATAACCGTCTTCTTTGGTTATGATAGTGTATAGGCTAGCCTTTTTTTTTTCTTCTTTTTTTTTTGTTTCTCCCTTTTTCTTTTTTTTTATTGATTAGATTTTTGAAAAGAACCACTTTTGAATTTCTTTATTTTGCCTTAAAATAAATTTAAGCCCAAAATGATCAGATATGTTCAAGTATGTGTATAGTAAAAGACTCTTCTTCATTTTAAAAGGAACATGACATATCGATCACAATCATTATCAATGAATTGGTGTGACTAAGGCAAATACAACTCATTTTATAATTTTTTTCCAATTTGATTGATTACCTTAACCTCCATTTTGCCCCAGTGTGGGGTGGCTCTTAACAGGGTTTAATTTGAAAAGTTTCTCCTTAATTGGCTCAAATGGGTTGGCAAGGATATATGTGTTTGGGACAAAAGAATTGAATGCATATTGTCATTTTGACTGATGTATCAAATGCAAGGCAGACCTCCTCTAAGGAATAGGTCGATTTCCTCACTTGATTATCGCTTAGCTCTCCTGTGTTTAGGGTAAGTGTTTGGAGTCATGTTTGCCTCTTGTCATTCTGAACTATTCTAGTCAAAAGATTCTTTTGTATGCATAGAGACATTTCAAAGCCCTTAAGATTCATGGTTCTTTTGAGTGCTATAATGCCTATCTTGGATGGCGGATTCAAATATTCAAGATGCCCCTGAATGGGCTAACTCTTGTCCTCATTTGAAAACATGCCCCTATTTAAAACTTTGCCCCAATTTATGGAATACTAATTAATGATTTCCTTCTTTAATTGCCCCAGCCTTAGCTAACTTATAAATAACAAATCCCCTCAAGATACATTGGGTACTAGTATAATCTAATCTTGGTTGGACCCTTATTCCTTCTAAACAACTTTTCACATATGGGTGGGGGAACGTATTTTAAATGAGTAGAGATGTGGCCTTTTGGACTTCTTTTAGTAAGTGGAGTGTTTAAATCAGCCTCTGGGGTTAGGTGAATGACTGTTGATCATTGGATTAAATCTGACCACTTAAAGTAATTTTAGGGTATGGAAACATTTCCGCTTACTAGCAATCTTTATTGAAAAAAATAAATTGTTGTTTTTTTTTTTTGGTGAAAGACTCTTTTTCTTTAGAAATTTTGTTTAAAAAGAGGAAAGAGTTGGAAATTGCCCCAAAAATTGAAAAGATAATTGTTTTATAGAAAAAAATTTCATCATTTTTTTTTTAAGAAATTGTTTACAAAAGGATTAGATTTTAGATAATTGCTCCAGTAAAACTTTTTTTTATTTGATTTTTTAAAAACAAAATTATTTTATAGAAAAAAAAAACTTTCAAAAGGTAATATGATTAATGTGAGCACCTAAAGTTAGACTTCTACCAACAAGAGGTTGGTAAATCCTATTTATAAGAGTAGACTGGACTCTATGTAACAACTAATATTTTTTGGAATTTGCTATTTTTCAATATTTCATATTTGATGAACAGATAAGCTCTATCGACTTTTATTAACATAGGGGATACTTCCTATAACTATGACAAGGATTTTTTAAAAATGAGTAGCCTATGTTAAATTTGTTTTTAAGAGTAACTACAAAGGTGTGATAAACTTTATATACAAAGTAATAGATTTTAACTAGATTGTCTAAATAAGTTTTATCTACAAAGGTCATGATTTCTACCAAAATTCTACATGTATGTATTTACAAGGGTATTAGTCTAAAAAAGGGTATTAAATTCTATTTAAAAAACTTTAGACATAAGCCTCCTTTTCTCTTTTTATTTATTTTTTTTTGTAAACTTTATTGTTTTATGAATAGATAATTATGTAACTATGAATTGATTAGTTTATTTGGCATAAAAACTAAATTGGTGGATATTTACAAGGTGGTCTTAAAGGGATATTGAATTCTATTTAACAAGAGTTGTAGGCTTAAGACTTTTTTTTTATATTTATTATTAATTTTTTTTTTGTAAGAAGCATAAACAAGTTTTTTTAACCACATGATTTATTTTAAGGGGTTTATTTACATACTTAACAGAAAAATATTTATAAAAATGCCTTGTGGACAAGTTCTGACTTTTCATCCTATTCTTTTTTTCATGCTTTTTTTTATTTGTAATGTTTTCTATTATTTATAAAATATAAATCATTCGTTTATTTTTGCATAAAATTTTATCTTAAGAGGTTTATTTGCAAGTTTTATTGAGAAATATTTACAAAAAAAAAAAAAAGTGTAGGCAAACATAGTTTTATTATTTTATCCCATTCTTTTTATTGTTTTCTAAATTCAACAAATTTAAAACTATTTACAAATTATAATTTATTCATTAGTTCAAAAAGAATTGATTTTAATAATTTTTATTATTTTTTGTGAAGGATATTATGAAAACAACAAGCACACACAAGCATATAAAAATATTTACAAATATTTACAACAATAAAAAATTATGGTAGGTTATAGGGGCACCCCGTTCTATAATCTCACTGCCCTTAGTAGGAGCAGGTCATCAATTATATCAAAATGGGGCTGGAGGAGCCTAATCACCATCGGGCAGTGATAAGATCACATAAGCCCATAGGCTACACAATGGCCCTCCAATTTAGTTTCTAATGGGCCCAGGTCCAGTCCGTTCTAAATACATATAAATTAAACATAAAAAATATATACACAACACACAAATATTAAAAAAAAAATCTTATAATAAATAACATATCTCAAGATCCATAAGCTATTTGTATATTGACTCCGGCAAAACAAAAGACTTGAAGGCAAATATTTACAGTGATATGTTCAAAGGCCCATGCTTCCAAAATTTCAAAATTTCTTAAGCCCATTAAGCCAAGATGAGCCCACTGGATTTGATGTCCTCAGTGGAGTCGCCAAGTTGTTGAGCTCGAATTTTGCTCCTATTCTCCTAGAGGTCCTGATCCATATCAAACCCGACCCATTTGACATGGAACACTCGATAAGGAACCAGTAGGTTTTTTTTCGTAAAAAAGATTGATTTTTGAAAAATTGTTCAATTAGAGTTGCCATCGGCTAAAACCGAAAAAAAAGTGAACCATAAACCAAATGGGTGGTTTGGTTTCTAGCTCGGCCACTGGTATGTGTGAAAAACCAAAAAATGATTAGTCTGAGGGCTGCTATTTTAAAACCTAAACGGTTATCTACGCTTTTATGGGCTTTGGAAATCTTGAATATATGGGCCAAAGAGATTAATTTTGATTTTTCAATTTTCTTATTTTTGGTGTTTTTTTAAAAATATATTTACATATTTACAAAAATACTATTTCTTTTGTTTTAAAAAAAATCCTAAAAGTTTTTTGTTTTTGTGACTACCCCGCAAATGCCTACGTATCCGCTAGGTGGAATCAGGTCCCTATAGATTGTTTTGATTTTGGTAAAACTTTTAGTTTGTTTGTATTTTTTTAATTGTGAAAAACCGCCAAGTTTAAGTTATTAATCAATTTTGATTTTTCCTAAATGGTCCTAAAGAAAACTAATTTTGATTTCTTTTTTTTTTTTGTGGAAAAGTCTAATAAAACTTTTAAGTTTAGAAAACCCCAATTTATTTCTTTTATGAGTATTTTAGAAAATAACTAAGTGATATATATTTATAAGATAGTGAAAAGACTTTATTTACTAATATATCCCATACATAGGAGAAAGGTAAAAAAGGTAAAAACATTTTTATTCTTCTTCATTTTTAGTTTTTTTTTTTTAAATAAGATGATATAATATGTGCAATGATCTAAGTAAGATGAGAAAAAGAAAATTATATACAAAGGAAATATCATGCCAACCAATTTCATCAAAACTTTATGACATATCGAATATGGCATATACCAACTATTTACATAAACTACCTAATAATATCATAATAATATAACAAGATATAATAGCAGAATTTATATCTATTATTCTAGCATGTCATATCCATATTTACAAAAGATCCAATAATGTAAAAAAATAAAACTCAATTGTATGTTCAAGTGTAAACTTTTATCATCCGAAAAAAAAAAAGCTATACCTAGTCTTGGTATACAAATTTATATTCTAAAAGCATATATATCCTAGAATTTATTCATTTACTAATTTAATTTTATTTATTTAAATACTAATTTACACATATCATCACATGCACACATACATATATGCTTAGATTTTTTTATTTAATTACATTTTTCGTGCATTTATATTTAATAAATAAATAAATAAAATGGTGATGAACTTGCGGTTAGAAATCAATTTTGCTAGGAAAGTATCAGGGACGGGTTTTGCGGTGCAGCGTCGAAGTGGTTGGTGGTGGTGGTTAAGTGAAGGCAGAGGAGGTATGCTTGTTGGTGGTTTAGGGCTTATGATGGTACGAGAGAAAGAGAGATCAGGTGGGCTCTGGCTATGGTTGTATGGTGAAGGTATAGGCGTTGAGAGAGAGAGAACAAGAGAGATTAGAGAGAGAGAGCTGCAAGAGAGATTTTTTTTTTTTTTTTTTGGAATCTATTTTGTAAGTTTTGATCTCTGTCTGTTGAAGAGGAGGAATTGGTCGTCATTTTATAAGAGCATGGAGGAAGATGGAGGGGTGCATGGCTAATAATGGTCGTTATAAGCAAGTAAAAGATAGGAGGTTACAAACTTGGAGGGTTGGGGGAGTTACAAATCTTTTCATTATTGATCTTAAATCCACTTTTAAACGATTTAAATTCTGAAATAATTCACACTTTTAATGACATAATGGATGGAAATTAAAAGGGTACGTGTGAGTGGCAATGCACGATCCCAAAAAAAAATTCCTATTGTGTTGCTTACATTGATCGAACTCCAGTCCCCTCCCTTACACTCCTCAGTCTTAACCAACTAAGCTATGCTTGACTTTTGATTTATTTCCTCACCTAAAATTTAAATCATTTAAACCAGGCCAAATGCATATTCAATAAAAATAGGCAAAATTTGATACAGGTTTAGGATCCAAATTAATTCTTAAATGTAACCAAAAATACAATAAGACCAATAACAAGCCCAAAAATGATTTTTTTTTAATTTTTTCTTTTTCCAATTTTTTTAATTCTAAAGGCTTATTTACTAAAAATGGGCTTTCTTCATATTTCTTAATTTTCAAATTTTTATATTCTTTTTCAATTTTGTAATTTTTGTTTATTTTTAATTAGCTGATTTCTTTTTATTATTATTATTACTTTTTTTAAATAATTTTCAATTCTTATTGTATTTTTTTTATCTTTTTACAATTTTTATGATTTTTGAATTTTTTTTATTTTTTA
The DNA here is from genome assembly GCA_024138025.1 of Combretum micranthum. Lineage (NCBI taxonomy): Eukaryota > Viridiplantae > Streptophyta > Magnoliopsida > Myrtales > Combretaceae > Combretum > Combretum micranthum. Next base: position 302,369 of record JAMXBD010000506.1, read on the forward strand.
AAAGGGGGAAAAAATGGGGTGTCGACACCCACTCTTGAGGCATCTATTTCAACCACAAATGGTTGCTGAAAATTTGGCAATGCAAATACAGAGGCATTAATCAAAGCCTGTTTTAGTTGGTGAAAAGCTTAAGCGGCTAACTCAAACCAATGAAACCCATCATGTTTCAAATGATCCATAAAAGGACTAGCAGTGGTAGCATATCCCTTGATAAACTTTCTATAATAGCCAGATAAACCCACAAAAGCTCATAATTGCTTCATAGTGGTAGGAATTTCCTAATTTGCCACTACTTTCTCTTTGGAAGGATCACGTCGTACTTCATTAAAAGAAACCACATGTCCCAAATATTCCACAGTGGTTTGAGCAAAAGAAAATTTACTCTCTTTCAGATAAAAATGATTATCTAATAGAGTTTGCAAGATAACTGTCAAATATTGTAAGTGATCAGCCATCGTTCTACTATATATCAGAATATCATAAAAAAAATGATCACAAACTTCCTCAAATATGATTGAAACATTGTGATGTGATCCTAGAAGCCTCAATTCTCAAGCCGTCCAATTTGAAGTTTAACAAGCCATTCAATGGGATTAGAGGCGCTAATGGAAGCTTCAAAGATTAAAACAAGAACCAAGAGAACAAAAGGAGTTGATAGGATAATTTGGGATTCAAATGATTGAAGATTTTCAAGTTTTGGAGCAGGCCAAGATAAAAGCCGCCTCAAAGCTGGTGGCCTACATGGCCAATGCCGCTAGCCTCTAAGGCAAAGCCGCCGGCCATCTTGCCGACCTACATGCAACAATGCCAGCTTTTTTTTATTTCATACCAGCTTTGTTTAGTTTGATGTTTAGGGTTTGTTCTAGGGTCTTTTATGTAATTTTATTATTTTATTAGTTGCTTAGTTTTGAGGCTATCAATGGCCTATTTAAACCTATCCTTTGTAACATACGAAAGACAAGTTATGAATTTATTCATATGAATGAAAATATGAGAGTTTCTTCTCTGAGTTATGGAAAGAACTTGTTTTGAACTTATAGGGAATGTTTCTCGTGGTGTTCACCCCTTGACTTATCAATCGGATCTCTATCATCGGTTGTGGCATCTTTACTATACCAAGGTTCTTGCCTCCATATAGGCTATGGGTTGTGGTTCTATTAGTTTTCTTAGACAGTCATGGATTCTAATCCCAGATCTAGATATTGGGTCACCATCACAGGTTGGCGTGGTTGTTTATCGTATCAGTTTCGTATCAGAGCTGTTGGTGTTCTAAGAAATCCATATCCCAGTTTGATTAGAGGTAGCATTCAAATCGTTCATATACATCACTTGTGTCTTTTGATTTGTTAGATTTGTCTTATTAAGATTAGATTGAAGAAGGAAAAGAAAAATATTTGATTTTGATTGGTCTGTTGTTAGGGTTCTTTTGGGAAAAGTTGTGATCTTCAGATTTAGGGTTTAGACAAAAAAAAAAAAAAATTATTTTTAGGGATCGATTTGGATTTGGAGAAAAAAAAATTGTATAAAAAAAAGTTTGATTTTTGCTATCTAGGGTTTGAGTTGTAAGAAAAAAATTATGAGTGAAATACAAGTGAGATTTAGTCTGTTGAGGCATGATGTTGATGAGATTTCTGATGATCCTAAATTTTACAATAGATGCCACATAAAGCATGTAAGGGACAGAACATGCAGTTTGAGGATTGATGGTGGGTGTTATGCAAATTTTATTAGTATCTTGATGATAGAAAAATTGAATATGAAAACTAGCATGCATCAAACACCTTATAAATTAAAGTTGTCAAAAGGGTATAAAGAAATTCAGGTGACTGAGTAGGTTCTAATTTCTTTTTCTATTGGCAAGTATAATGATGAAATCTTGTGTGATGTGGTGCCAATGGAAACTTGTCATATTCTTTTGGGACAACCATGGCAATTTTAGAGGAAAGACAGATATGATGAGGACAATGATCGATATTCTTTTGTTTTAAATAAAAGATAGGTGAAATTGGCATCTCTTAATCCTTTGGAGGCTTGTATGGACCATATGGCAATAGCTCAAAGCTTTAGAGAGAGAGAAAAACACAAGCGTGAGAGTGAGGAAAAGAGTAAAACACCTTAGTGAGCACTGAGAAAAAAGAATCAGAGTGTGAAACACTAAAGAGTAATATTTGTTTATCAACTAATGATTATTTTTTTCCTAGTGAAATTGATTCATTAATGTAGGGATTCAAAGAATTGTGTTCTCAAGAAGATCAAGATGAAATAGAATCTCAATCTAAATTCCTTCCTTGCAATTTAGAAGTATCTAAGAACGAAGATTCGATGACGAATCTTTTCGAAGAAGGGGGGAATGATGTGATCCTAGAAGCCTCAAGTTTTAAGCTATCCAATTTAAAGTTCAACAAGCTGTTTGAAGGGATTAGAGGCACGCTGATGGAAGCTTCAAAGATTAAAACAAGAACCAAGAGAACTAAAGGAGCTGATAGGATAATTTGGGATTCAAAGGATTAAAGATTTTCAAGTTTTGGAGCGGACCAAGATAAAAGCCACCTCAAAGTTGGTAGCCTATATGGCCAATGCCGCCGGCCTTCAAAGCAAAGCGGCCGGCTATCTGGCCAACCTACATGCCACAACACATGCCACAACGCCAACTTTTATTTATTACATACTAGCTTTGTTTAGTTTGATGTTTAGGGTTTGTTCTAGGGTCTTTTATGTAATTTTATTATTTTATTAGTTGCTTAGTTTTGAGGCTATCAAAGTCCTATTTAGACCTATCCTTTTTAACATATGAAAGATAAGTTATGAGTTTATTCATATGAATGAAAATATGAGGGTTTCTTCTCTATGAGTTCTGGAAAGAACTTGTTTTGAACTTATTAGGAATTTTTCCCATGGCATTCACCCCTTGACTTATCAATAAGATCTCCATCATTGGTTGTGGCTTCTTCACTATACCAAGGTTCTTGCCTTTATATAGGCAACGGGTTGCAATTCTATTAGTTTTCTTAGATGGTCCTAGATTCTAATCCCAGATCTAGATATTAGGTCACTGTCATAGGTTGGCGTGGTTCTTTATTGTATCACATTGTATTCATAATGGAGTGAAATGTAGAAGGAGCATTGCTTAATCCAAATGGCATTACAAAAATTCGTAATGCCAATGATGTGTGCGAAAAGCTATTTTTCCAACATCTTGAGGATCCATTCAGATCTGATGATAGCCTGTTCGAAGATCTAACTTTGAAAAAAAAAGGCATCTCGAGGTTCATCAATCAATTCATCCACAGTTGGAATGGGAAAGTTATCCTTAATAGTAAGTTGATTGAGGGCTCGATAGTCAATACAAAATCTCTAGCTCCCATCTTTCTTTTTAACCAGTAAAACTGGGAATGAAAAAGCACTAGTACTCCTCTGAATAACCTCTTGAGCTAACATATCCTCTACCTACTTCTCTATCTCATTCTTTTGAAAATGTGGGTAGCGATATGGTTTGACATTGGCTGCGGAAGTGTTTGGAACGAGATGAATTTGATGTTGGATATTGTGAATGGTAGCAATGATGAAGGTGCCTAAAAAATTGAAGAAAATCTGCCCAATAATGCTTGAATAGCATCATTGTTGGCGATATTCAATGAAGTATCAAAATTAACTTTTTGAGCTACTAAGTGATAACAAGTATCAATGGCATCAGTATGAACTAATCTCTACAATTGATGATGTGAGATCTCCTCAGTCAAGTCAGTCCTATCGCCTACCAATATAATAGTCTTCCTTTCCACAAAAAATTCCATAGTTAACTTGGAATAATCCATAGTTACTGGCCCCAATTTATTCAACCACTGAATTCCCAAAACAATATCAGCATCCTATATGGGAAAGCATAAAAAGAATCTATAAAGTTCCAAGACTATATTAAAAAAAATAAAACATCCGAACAAACTCCTTCACAACTTATTGTCGAACCATTGCCAATCATGACCGAAAACTTTGGTGCTGGCTAAATCAACAATCTCAAATGATGGGCCAATTGTGTTTGAACAAAATTATGAGTACTTCCTATATCAACTAAAATCCACACCTCACCATTGATCTATCCTTTAAATTTCAAAGTACAAGGTTTTATAGTTCCTGATAATGCAAGGTAACTAATAGAACCTGTTTCCAAATCAGTCTCATCTACATGCTTTGATTCGAACAACTCATCCATCTCATCCTTATCTTGCAACAATAACAAGAATTTAGATTTACACTTATGATTACGATGATATTTTTCATCACAGTTATAATAAAGACCCTACTCACGCCTAGCTAACATTTTTGCTGGTGTTAATCGTTTAATGGGTATATTTATAGGTTGTGTTTGAGGTGATTTGGTGACTGTGTTTGGTTTAATGTTTAATGGAACAAACGGAATATGTGGTTTGGAAAACTGTAAAGGAGAAATGTGTTTGGAGCTTGAAGGTGTTGTGTATGGTTTTGGAAAAAATGGGTCATTATACTTACTTTCATGGATCTTGGCAAGCTAAATTGCATGCATGAGATTAAGCGATATAACAATTTGAACTTCTTGTTTTATAAAGGGTTTAAGACCCGATATAAAACAATTGAGAAGAAAAGAATCAGGTAATCCCATGACTCTATTGGATAAAGATTCAAATTGAGTATGATATTCCTCTATTGATCTAATTTGTGTGAGTTTTGACAGGGTACCTTGAATATCTTCAAAATTGGATGGTCCAAAACGAATTTCAATAGCTGTCTTGAAATTTGTCTAAGAACTGATCTGTTTTGTTATTACACATCCATTTGTACCAATCCAAAGCTTTGTCGTCCATTGCAAAAGTGGCAATTGTAATTCATTGCTCATATGGAATAACATGAAAATCAAAGAATTGATCGACCTTAAAATCCTAAAACATTGTCCCCGGTGAATTTAGGAACCTCTAATTTGATTCCTTTTAATAAATTCTCCACAACACTACCACCATTAGCAGAATATAATGAACTCGAATTATGATCCCCTTGATGATTAATCACCAGGTTCTGATTCTGACTTAAATTCATGGATAATTCCTTGAATTTCTTGTCCATTGCAACTCGCATAGTTTGTAACAAGGTGTTCTGCAACTGATTGGCTAATTCTTGAAAATTGTCCTCCATTGCTCCTACTCTAGTTGATGGAGCCATAAGAACGAGAGCACCAAATTTATTATGGCCCACTACCATTTTAAGCCCACACTTTCTTAACCCTACTTTCCCTCTTTCGACTTCTCTATTCACTTTGTCTCTATTCTCTCAAATGTATGTTTCCAAACCCTAACTCTCTCTGTGTCTTTCTTGTTTAGTGTTGAATACTAACAAGTGTGTTTGCTATTTCCTTCTGGCTAGGGACACAAGATGGATTTGCACAAGAGCTATTCGAGCTATATCAGGCTCCTTAACATAGAGGCACTCGGATTTCTGAGGAATACTCCTCTCTGTTTATTCTTTCACTATTTATATTGTTTATTCTTTACATGCAAGCTGCTGTTACAACTATTTTTCTTGTTACAACCATGTACTATCTCTCCATTTCTATTTAAGAAGTTGTTATTATTGTAATTTACAGTATGTAACTTCTAACTATACTATTGAGAGTAATAATCTTTCATTTAAGTTGGCACCTTTCTTGTCCGATGATGTTTGTCTGTAACAAGGAGATCTCCTTACTTATCCTTAGGAAGAGTATTTCAGATGGGCTTTTGTGCTTGAGATATAGTGCTATAGTTGTTATATTGAAAGGGAGCAGTAGTGGTGAGATTCTTGTGGAGCAAACCTCAAAATAAATCTGTAAAGAAGTGGTTGAGCTTGATGGAGATGTACAACATAGTTTAGATTCTGAATCAGAAGATGAGATTATTGAAGTAGATTGCTTATCTAATGATGATGATGATGAAGTTTTGGCTACTAAAAGGACGAAGAAAAGCTTCTTAGCAAAAAAAGGATCATATTGAATCAATGGCTTATCAATAGATGATGAGACTACCTTTTAGAATTGTAGGGATGATGGTGGGGGTACTTTAAGGCTTGAGGTTGAAAATCCTTTCTCTGATGATGAAAGAAGTTTCTACAGTAACTCTAGTGGTGAGGAAGAGGATGCAAACACTGTAAGACCTAATAGACGTGACAAAATAAGGGATCATTTTATGGTGGAGGGATATGCTTAAAAAATCTGATAAGAAGAGGAATTAATCTAGACGTTTTATTATAAATGATCCACATGGCAACATCTCGAAAGTCCAAATAGAGGGAAATAGATAAAGTCAAAATTGAAGCATTCAAATCTTTTTAGAATCATATCAGGTTCTTAATCTCATTTTATCATCCTAGAAAATTTTACCGTCCCATCATTTTTTTAACAAATTCAACCCATCATTAATATAACAACTTAAATTTATATCTAACCGTGATCTCACCATTGAAATATTTAATACATCAATTACTATTTTTATTTTAATTTTCACACGATCCTTTCATTCCCTAAATAATATACTTTATGAAGATTAGCCTTAGTCTTCAGACTAACAAAAATTTAAAAAACCTATAGTCTCCCATAATTAGTACTCCAATAAATTAACTCAATTCACCAATCACCTAAACAAACAACTCGAACCTCAACATAAAAGTTGTTACATAATTTATGGACACTATCCTCTCTTTTCTTTTGTTCTATTCCCATGAAACTAACGAAAAGTTGTGGATATCTCGAGCCTGTATTTTGGTTTTCAATTAGTTTTTCTTGAATTCAATTAGTATTAAATCCAAAGACTATTAAGTACAAGCCCTCAACTAAAAATTAATGAGAATTGATTTTTCTATATTTTTGGAGTTGCCACTGAACTGAAGTCGAAAAAAAAAAAAAAAAAGGCAAGTTAGGATTAGTTTGATGGGTAGATCCTTACATACCCACTAGTATGCAGAAAATGATTGTTTTACAAGATTAAAAAATAAGATATCTTTGGTTCGAGGGTTGTCATGCTCGAATTGAAAATTGTTTCTCCTAACTTTGCATTTTTTAAGAAGACCTAACTTTGACAATGAAATAGCCATGAATTCCTTAAATTATATATTAATGTGTTATTGAAATGAAATATATATAAATGTGTGTGCTTAGTTAATATAATTAGTGAATGTGTTATTTTATATGTGAATAGTATTATGAAATTAATATTATTATTTGATATGTATAAATGTGTGTATAGTGTAATGAATATGTGTGTTTTTTTTCAAATTAATATGCATGTGTTAGGTTTAGAATCTAATCAAATTATTTTTTAATTTGCTTATATTATGACAGAATTTTGGTAAACCACAAACCTACTTTTTGAGCCTAAATACAACTCAAATGCATTTGAAATTTGCCCAAATTAATCCTAGGACAAATATACCCCTAATGGTAAGATTTGGATGACAAATGATTTTAATTGGATAAGTTAAGCCCTCCTTTTTGGCAGCCCCATTTTTCATACGAATTTTTTTTTCTTCATTTCTTTCTTTCTTTCTTTCTTTCTTCTTTTCTCATCCCAAAATCTTAAACCCTAAGCCAAGATTCATTACAAGCTCTAGGATTTGAACATCATTCCAAGCCAAGATTTAGTCATGTGAGTTTAATACAAACTTTATCTTTTATTTTATGTTCTATATTGTATTGTTTGTAAATGTTAGAATATATATGATTTTGAGGTGGTAATTGGTGTGGGATTGATTTGGTGCATTGATGATAGTTTGAATGAGATTATGTGGCTAATGGAGTGGTAGTATATATCTTATAAGAGTGTGGATGTGTGGGGATGAGTATTTTGGAAGATTGAAGATTGAGCAGTTGAGATGTGAATTTGAAGTGTAATTAATGTTTTGATGATTAGAAGTAGAATTCATGTTGTTAGGATAGTATTTGGATCATATAACAAGCTTTAGAAAGTTTGGACTAAGTTTGGAGAATTTTTGAAAAATAAACAAGCTGTAATAAAACAGGGGAAATCAAAAACATTTTCGTATAGGCTAAAATTTGAACGTACGCCGGCATCTAGGGTTTCTACGCCGCCGGCCTATAGGTGGTTTTGGAAGCTCACATAATCAAATTTCTTAAGGCCGATCAAACGCCGTCGGCTTTCGCTGGGAAAGTCAGACGGCGTTCATTCTTTCACATTGTACGCCGGCTATTGGGAGTCAAAGCCGCCAGCGTATAGTGAAAGGCTGCCAGCGTATCTGTATAAGCGCCCGGTTTGCACCTCTTTGGACGTTTTGAAAAATTTTGGATTTGGATTCTACACCAGCTCAAAGCCGCCAGCGTAGAATGAAGGCAGTCGGCGTACCTTTAAGCGCTGCCAGCGTTGGCAGTGTTGATTTTCATAGTGTTGAACACCGGTTCAAAGCCGCCGGCTTTGAGTGTCAGCGTATCCCCTACGCTTTTGAATTTTAAAAACTTTCTTCAATATTTTCCAAAGTTTGATATATGATCAATTACGTATTTGTTAAGTGTTTTATGATATAATAGGATGTTTAAATGCTTTATTATGACTTTGTATTAATTTATTTGAATTTCTTTGATTTATGGTGTTTTCAATTAGTTAATTAGTACTTAGGCTAAATGTGAAATTTAATATTGATTTAAACAGTGATAGATCCTCGCCCAGTCAACCCGTTAATTCCCGAGCTATCTCAGGTACGCAGTAACTTGCTTGTCTCTTTGCTAGGATAGGCATCAAAATCAAACTACTTTAAATTAAGAAAATCCTATTGATATATGAGTGTTGATTGTTGTTGTTTGCCGTTGAATCTGATTCGGAGAGCAGCACCCTGCTCAGATTGGAGGCAGAATACTTTCTCGTTAATGGATAGAATTGTTTAGGAGATATGAGTATCCGAGCTGCTCATATCAACCCCCTGAGGGTCGTGATACTTTACTCAGGATCCCCTAGTATTACGAGCTACGTCGGAAGGTGGGGCTGCCTAGTCTGTATGAACAGTAGGGACCACTCAGGGAGGCGAACGTAAAACTAGATCCTTGTTGTCCGGAGTTTGAATACTCCCGTGTTGTTTTACTAACTAAAGACTTAATAATAAACAAGTGATTGTTGCATAATGCATTTAGCCTAAGATTGTGTGGTCCATTTCGCATTTTGTATTCGTTACTTGTGTACTGGGCCTTTGGCTTATATTTTATCTATTTCAGGTGATGATTCTGATGAGTTCTATATAAGTATGGGGTACGGAACCGCCTTTGAAGATTTTCTTGATGGGTTGGAGGATTAGAGATGACCATGGACTCAATGGACCCCTATGAATGTAATAGATTAGACATGATTCTTTTGGGTTGATGATGTAATTATAGTATTAGTTGAATTGTGTTTTGAGGATTTTGCTAATGCTTATAAGAAGCCTTTGGATGTAATATATATGTATATATGTATGTGTTTAGCTATTTAAAAGTTAAGTTGTATTCCTTTGCAAAATGAGTTGGTAGTATAGTAGTATAGTTTTGTTTAAGGTTAGAAAAAAAGAAGAAGCTATGTCTCCTATTATATATTGTCTTTATGGAATTAGATAAACAATTACTCAAACAAATCCTTTAGGCAACCTTACATATAATCTTAGGGGTTATATGTGGTTGGGGAACCGTTATCTCCTATTTCAAATATAGGGGTGATATCGGGTCCTTACAGACAACTTGCAATTTTATTTCTTTTTCTTTTAGAAGAAATTTTCCTTTAAATCACTTTGAAGAAATTTTTCCTTTTTTATGTTAGATAGCTTTGTAGTAACATATGTATTTGCTAGGCAGAATAAGATTGTTGTACTTCCTCTAGGAAAACATTTACTATGTTTGTATTTTTAATTTTTTTTAATTCTTATAACTTTAAGTATTAAAGTTTTGATTTGAAAAATAAAAACACATCTAAAAATATATATATAAACACTTTTCTAATTTTCCACAAATAACAAATCCCTTTTCTTGTGATACTTTTGATGTCATAATACATTATAATACTATATTGATAATTGGTTGTTATGTTACACATTTTGCACGTAAAGGCTAAGATACTAATTTGTTAAAAATTAAATGTATAGGAACTTTTTGACTCTTTTATCAATGTAATACTCAACAAGCATATAATATATTGTTGTTGTTTAAAAAAAAAAGGTCTGTTGTTAGTAGATATGGATTCTCTTCAAATAATATATAATAAATATATTTATATTATTTGTTTCCTTCAATTAATATATGTTATGAATTTAAATGCTCTATTATATATGTATATATATTATACAAACGGCAAATAAATTTTAAGTTTATATATATGTATATATGTATAATTCGTATAATCTCATATTATATATATGTGCTATACACTATAGATTGCATATTTAGCATATAAATCACATCACAAGTATAATAAATATTTGTAATATATATGTGTATATACATCACATATAGATGAATACAAGAGCTCTTCAAATATATATTATAAATATAATTAATTTATAAATTATATGTTTATACATACATATATACATTTCATTTGTCATGAATAATATATAGATTTAATGTGAGTGTTTGAGTGAGTATAGATCCTAACACATTTCATTTTATGGTGGTGACTTATTTTAAGCATATTAGTGATGTGTGCTTAAAAATGCGATAAAAAGAGGAATTAATCTAGACAATTTGTTATAAATGATCCACATGACAACATGTCAAAAGTCTAAATAAAGGAAAATAGATAAAGTCAAAATAAGAGGATTCAAATCTTTTTAGAATCATATCATGTTCTTAATCTTGTATTTTAATCCAAAAAAGGTCTATAGTCATATCATCTTTTTTTAAATAAACTCCTCTCATCCATTATTTAATGTCTCAAATTCATATCGAATCATGATCTCACCACTAAAATATTTAATATATCAATTTGTATTTTATTTTAATTATCACATGATCCTCTCATTCCTTAAATAATATACTTTTCAAGATTAGCCTTGACCTTTAAACTAACAAAAATTTAATGAACCCAAAGTCATAGTCAATTAATACTCCAACAAATTGACTCAATTCACCAATCCCCTTCACAAACAGCTCAAACCTCCACATGAAAGTTGTTGTTTCATAATTTTGGGACACCGTCCTCACCTTTTCTTTAGTTCTACTCGCATGTAGCTAACATAAAGGAGAGGGCATTGCCATCAATTTTGAAGTTGCAACTTCTATTCTCTTACAAAAGTCATATATGAAAACATCATCATGAATTGTGTACTTTGAGATTGTCAAGCCAATATTTTGGTTTTTAGTTGAAATTTATTTAATTCAATTCGTATTAAATCCAAAACCTATTTAACATAAACCCTAAAATAGGAATTGACGAAAACTGATTTTCCTAGTCTTAGTGTTGGTACTAGATCAAGGTCGGGAAAAAAGGCTAGTTAGGATTAGTTAGTTAGGTAAATCCTAACTTAGCTAATGGTTATGAAAAATCCTTCTTTTAAAATATTAGAAAACAAGATATCTTCGGTTCGAGGGTTATACAATTAAAACCTAAACGATTATCAAATAAAATTCTCGTATAAAAATTTGGTTCTTCTAACTTTACATTTTTTTAAGAAGAACAAACTTTTACTATTTACAAACTTTTTATCTCTTTCTTTCAGAAGAAAGTTTCCTATAAAACACTTTGAAGAAAATTTTCCTTCTTATCTCAGGTATTTTCACAGTTACCTATGTATTTGTTAGTATCATATTCCTTTAGAAAGCCATTTACTATGTTGGTATTTTTATTTTGTTTTAATTCTTCTCACTAAGTATATAAGTTTTGTTTTGAAAAATAAACAATTGTAAAAAAAAAAAATTCTTATATTCAACAAATAATAGATCCCCTTTTTGCAAATATTTTTTATGTCACAATACATTATAATAGTATATAGACAATTGGTTGTTATGTCACACATTTTGTGCATAAAGGTTAAGGTAATTATTAGTTTAAAAATGAAAGTATAAGTACTTTGAGTATCTTTTATTGCATTAATACTCAATAAACATATTATACACTTTGTTGTTTAAAAAAAGGTAAAAATAGTTATTAGATATGGATTCTCTTCAAATAATATATGATATATATTTTCTATTATTTGTTTCCTTCGATTCATATGTGTTATAAATTTAAATTCTTTATGTTATATATATATTATACATATGACAAATAAAGTATAAGTTTATACAAAAGTGTATATGTATGGTTGCTATGTTACCTATAATCTCAAATTATATATATGTGTTAAAAAATACAGATTGCATATGTATCTCAAAAATCATATCACATGCAAAATAAATATTTGTAATATATATGTGTGTATACTTAAGATATAGATAAATACACTATCTTTTTAAATATATATCACACCTATATTTAATTTATAAATTACATGTTTATACTTACATATATACAATTCATCTATTATGAATAATATATAGATTAAATGTGTGTGTTTAAGTAGGTATATATCCTAACACATTTCAATTTATGGTGCAGACTTATTTTAACCATATTAGTGAATTGTGCTTAAAAATGTGATAAAAAGAGGAATTAATCTAGACCATTTGTTATAAATGATCCACATGCCAATATCTCGAAAGTCCAAATAGAGGAAAATAGATAAAGTTAAAATCCGAGCATTCAAATCTTTGTAGAATCATATAACGTTCATAATCCCATATTATCATCCTAGAAAATTTTAAAGTCTCATCATGTTTTTAACAAATTCATCCCATCATTAATTTAACATCTTCAATTCATACATAATCATGATAACATCACTATAATAGTTAATATATCAATTACTATTTTATTTTAATTGTCATATGATCCCTTCATTCCCCAAATAATATATTTTTCAAGATTAGCCTTACTCTTCAAACCAACAGAAATTTAAGAAACCTAAAGTCACAGATAATTAGTACTCCAAGAAATTAAATCAATTCACCAATCACCTACACAAATAGTTGGAACCTCTACATTAAAGTTGTTATTTCATAATTTATGGGCAATATCCTCACCTTTCTTTAGTTCTATTCAATGTAACTAAAATATAGGTGAGAACGTTGCCATAAATTTTGAAGTTGCAACTTTATTTTTTCAAAAGTCATATTTGAAAACATCATCACCAATTATTTTCTTTGATATAATTGAGCTTATATTTTGGTTTTCAGTTACGCTTTCTTGAATTCGATTTGTATTAAATTCGAAACCTATTTAAAATGAAGCTACAACTAGGGATTAAAGAAAATCATTTTTTTCTGTATTTTTTGAGTTGCCACTGGATTAAGGACAAGAAAGGAGGCAAGTTAAGGTTAGTTGGTTGAGTAGATCCTAATTTTGCTATTGGTCTACAAAAAATCCTTCTTTTAAAATATTAGAAAGCAAGATTTCCTCAGTTTGAGGGTGGGTTATCAAATTAAAATCTAAACGGCTATCTTATAAATGATCGAATTAAAAATTGTTTCTTCTAACTTTGCATTTTTCAAGAAGACCTACTTTTACCATTTACAAGCTTTTTATTTCTTTTTCTTGTAGAAAAAATTTTCCTATAAAACACTTTGAAGAAATTTTTGTTTTTAATTTTAGGATGCTCTGCAGTTGCCTACATATCTGATCAAAATCAAAGTGTCATAATTCCTTTTGGAAAACATTTATCATGTTAGTATTTTTTTAATTATTTTCACTTCAAGGATTTAATTTTTTATTTGAAAAATAAAAACTTTCAAAAGAAATAAATCGAACACTTCTATAATTGTCTACAAAGATCGTATTCCTTTTCTAGTAAAATTTTTGATGTCATAATGTATTATAATGCTATATAGACAATTGGTTTTTATTTTACACATTTTGCACTTAAAATTTAAGATATTCATTTATCAAAAACTAAAAGTATAGGTACTTTGTGTGTCTTTTATCATTGTAATACTCAATAAATATATTATACATTATTGTTGTTTTTAAAAGAAGTCAATTGTTTATCTATGGATTCTCTTCAAATAATATATGATAAATATAATTTATATTATTTGTTTCCTTCAATTGATATATTTTATAAATGTAAATTCTCTATGTTATATATATTACACAAGTGACTAATAAATTATAAGTTATATATGCATATATATATATATATATGTGTAAATCATGTTACTTATAATCTCATATTATATATGTGTTATACAATATAGATTGCATTGTAGCATATAAATCATTTCACATGTATAATAAATATTTGTAATCTATGTGTGTATATGTAAAACCTTAGAATTTTTAGTTGGTTTAAATATAAACCTTAGCTTCGAAATCGGTACCAAAACCTTAGAATTGATTCCAGTCAACCCTAAACCCTGAAACCCTAGACTTGATCAGACACCGTTCAACAACCCTAGAATATCATATGAATTAAATAAATATGAAAACACTAAAAAAAGTGTAGGAAAACTTTTTTTAATAAAACAAGAGAAGTTTTTCAAACCATAATCGTTCAGATAACCTTATACGAAATAGTTTCCGTATTTGATCACTGGTATGCAAATCGAGAGAACATATTGGACAACAATTAATAATAAAATATTATTAAATTATTTTTCTAATATATTATATTACTTTATTGATCTATAAAAAAGTCATTTGAACTAAATTTTATGCGCTCTGTATTTTCTATTGATATTATTTGTTTTATTCATTTACTATTCTTTGTACTTTCAAGTACCACAATTACTATTTACTCCATTACTTTTATCTTCCTATTCTTACACTTGCATACTTATACTGTCACGCTTCGAAGGGTACCCTAAACGTGGCAGCCCGCCACCTATAATATCAAGGCTCAAGAATGACTACCTTAGTCATGCGAAAGCCTTAGTATTACATGTGAGGCGTCTAGCACGGTAATAGGAGACGCTTTTGGGAAGCATAGTTTAAGCAAGTAAAAATGAACATACAAGAATCCAGAAATAAAACATATTATATCATTAATATCCAAAGGTCTATTACATGATTTCTTAGGGGCATACCCGCGCTAATCCCAAGGATCGTGATAATCTTTACATCATCCAAAATACCACATTAAAGATTTCAAAGGAACTCTAATCTAAGTCTTCGAGTAGATTTCCTCCAAAAGCTTCAATATACAAAACTTACACGGATACAGGGAGGCTTCGGGCACAAAATAGGTGTTCCCGAGAATACAAATACCTATAGGGGTGTAAGCTTATGGGCTTAGTGAGTAAATCCCAAAATTCATACTCACAGTAAATTATCAACCAAGTTTATTATTCAAACATATGGAATGCAACAACCACGTGAGCATACAAGACATATGACTTTCCGGGAAACATATGTTGAATGAATTACGCCCTTCATTCGGGGTTGGGTATTCAGGCCAATTACAGCTACAACTTTTAAAAACACTTTTATAGATCTTACCGGCTCCTATACGCCATCAAAAACTTGTAGTTATAACAAGCTCCTAATTTTGTAGTCTTTACCGGCTCCTACTCGCCACTTATATGATATACCGGTTCTGCCTACCACCACTATTATACACTTGTCTCACCAATTGTATAGTAATAAATGAAATGTGACTCAACATATGAAGTGCATGAATAATTTATTAATTAAGGTCTAGTAGTTACATTTAACTTCTATCAAGTGATCAACCAATTTCAAACATTCCAAGATATTAATGCACATACAACTTTATTGCAAACAAATCGAGTTTCGATGTACTTAGTATTCTTTCAACATATTATCATACACTTCCTTTTGATTTTGCCTAAATTCTAGTGCAACTAATTTTACAAGCACAATCAAGAGTATGAGAAAAATAACGGGGAATAAACTCACTTAGCTATGATGACACCTTTCTTGAAACGGATGAGTCGTTCAGGATTTCCACTTAATCGTAGTAATCTTCGGGATACGAACAATCCTCATCGAGATTATCTAATCAAGAAGAATACCCAAAATGAGTATTTCATAAACTTTTATTCTTGGAGATTCTAAACTTTTCTTAAAATCGCGGTAAAATCGTATAAGGGGAAATTCCAACTTAAAATGGCCATAACTTGCTCATTTTAACTTGGAATTTCGCGTATAATATATCGTTTTCCACCTACTCGAAAAGATCTACACATTTCCAAGCTTATTTTCATAAAACTAAGTCGTTTGGGTCAAGAAAAGGCAGCGACCAGATTTGCCACAAATTTGCAAAAACTTGTTTTCCTTCTTGTAAATAAAGCTCATTTGAAAAGATGAATGTTTCAAGTATTTTGTAAACTTTTTCAAAGGTATATACATATATGTAATGACTCATAACAAATGTATGAAGTAAATGAAGTTGTCTCAACTTATGAAAAGTAAGGTTTTAAAAGACTTGGAACTTGAGATTCTATTGAAATATTCATTTTATTTTTTAAAGATCTTGAGTTACTGGAGATGAATATTCTTTTTCTAAATTTAATCTCTTGTAATTGCTTTAATTTCCTAAAGTGTGGTTTTATTTTCTAAACTTGGATTCAAAAAGTAATAAAATGACATTTTTGTTTCTTTATAATGATTCCAAAAGAATTTCTATTTCTTGATGAAAAATAAGTTTTTATAAAACCTTTTGTCTATGTAAGAAAAACCATTTCCAAGCATGTTCATGAGTTTTTAGAAAATCTATTTCCTATTTTTATTTAATAAGAACCTTTAGTTTATGATAACACTTCCCCATTTATTTTTATTGAGACAAAAACATTATGTTCATGCATGAATATGAATCATAAACTATAGAAATATAGAGGAACATAATAACTTGAAAACTTAAGTAAATAATATAGTAAATCAAGTATTGGGACCTTAGATTCACCAAGGTACCCCGGGACTAAGAAAAGACTAGTCCCGAAAAGAAAAGAAAAAGAAATTGTTTTGACTTGATGAGGACAAGTCTAAGACTAGAATGACTAGTCTTAAAAACAACTTGAAATAAATAAATTGCGATAAAGTAAATAAATTGCATGAAAGATAAACAAATTGCAAGACAATGAGCTTTTATGCTCTAAATAGTATATATAGCTATATAGATATATTAGATAGTAATAATCATAAAGGAAACATAAAGGAACATAAAGGAATTTATGATTATGAACACACCATACTTTATATAACTACATAGTTCTCTTCTTTCATTCCTCTCTCTCTCTCTCTCTCTCTCAACCCCCCCTTGAAAATGGCATTGGATATCCCTCCCTTCCCCCACCATTCTTTCTCTCTCTGAATTTTTCGTTCATTCTTTAATCCATTCCTCCTTATATAAATACCCTTAACCCTCACTACTTCAAACTTTACATCTTAAACTCCCTCTACACTTTTTTAGCACTTCAAACACTCTTACTTTTTCTCTCATTTCCCTATTCTCCTGTCACTACCTTCCTTCTCTTTCTCCCTCAAGGTTCTTTCTATTTCCCTTACACACACAATATTTCTTTACACTTTGTTTAAATAAACAACCTCAAACCCTCACCTATATTATGTATATTATGATAGGTATGTGTCTTGCTACAATTTCCATGAAATTTCCCACATGATGCATTATCCTAGGGAATGGAAAGTGCAAGGCATCATATTTTGTTTCAAGATTGCAATGTGTTTATATTCATGTTTTTGCTTTCATGTATACTAATCTAACTTTTATATATGCATATATAATCTTTACAGCATATTGTCCACTAATCTAACTTTTATTTTCATGTTCTTTATATTCTTGTAATTTTATTTCTTGGAATTTATTTTTCTTGGAGACTTGTCCTAAATCGAAGTCTCAGACTTGTCCATATTCAAGTCATAAGGGGACTTGTCCATTTCAAAGTCCATAGTAGTCTTGTTTAAATTCTAAGACTCCCAATTTTCTTTATGTTATCCTTATGATTATGTTTCATTAATCAAGAAATTATTTTCCTTATGCTCATGTACATAATAAGCTCTTGGTGATGTTGTTGAAAACTATAAAATGAAATTTTGAACTAAAATGTTGTGATGGCTAAAATTCTCTAAATTAAAAAGTAAGAACAAGATGACGATCATAAGATGTCATCATATTCACTTACTTATTTATAGGGCCTAGCATAAAAGTGAGAGCTTCATGTAAGTTATGAATCTCTACAACATAACAATTCTTTGTTATGTAAAATATTTTCCTAAACTTGGTTTTAATACATGGAAAATCAATTTGAGGAGAAGAAAGATTTGAAAACAAAACCGTCATTCCTATTTTTCAAGATTCCATTTCACATAAGTATAAGTGGGGATGTGAAATTTTAATTTTCTTTTCAAACAAGCTTGATTTTAGTATATTAAAAATGATCAAGCAAAATAAAAACTCATTCTTAGAATATTAATTATGCCAAGATTGTAAACCCTAAAAATTTTCAGTTAGTTTAAATATAAACCCTAGACTCAAAACCAGAACTAAAACCCAAAAGCAATTTCGAGTCAATCCTAAACCCTAGAAACCCTGAACTTGATCAAACATAGTTCAGCAACCCTAAGATATCAAATGAATTAAATAAATATAGAAACCCTACAAATAAAGATGTTTAGGAAAACTTTTCACTAAAACAATATATGTTTTCAAAACGTTAATCGTTCTGAAACCTTACATGATACAGTTCCATACCCAATTGTCGGCATGCTAATCAAGACAACATAAACGGATATCAATTAATACTAATAAAAATATTAAATTATTTTTCTAGCATATTATATAATTTTATGGATTTGTAAAAACGTTAGTTGAACTAAATTTTACACATCGTATTTTCTTTCAATCTTATTTATCCTATTCATTGTAGTTTACATGTATATTGTTCACTATTCACTCCATTACTTTTATCATCCTATTCTTATACCCATCGCTTACACTTTGCCTCTTCTTACACACACCATACTTAAGATACTTTTCATATACAACTAATGTACTTTCTCTTCCCCCCCTTCCGTCTTCCCTCTTGATGAGTGTGGGCCATACCCTTTTTCAATTTTTCTTTCATTCTTTAACCCATCCCTCCTTCTATAAATATCCCTCACCTCTCTCATTTTCAACACTTTATACTTACACTCTCTTTACACTTACAACTTTCTAAAATTCTCTCTTCCCTTCCCTACAACAAACCACCTCCTCTCCTCTCCATCCCTCCTTATGCTATTCTTCCTCTCTCTCACACACATACATACATTTTCATCTCTTCTTTTAGGTAAATACTCTAAACACTTGTCCTATATTGTGTTAATGAGTCATATATAACTCTTATGCATATTTCTATAAAAAATTTCCCCTTAATGCATAAAGCTAGGGATGGAAACGTAAGACTTCATACTTGATTCTTATTGTATTTTATTTTTGTTCATTTACTTCTATGTATACAAACTTAACTTCTATATATATATATATATATATATGTATCCGTAAGAATATGTCTATAATCTTTAAAGCATGATATCTAACATTTCAATTTATTTATTTTTCATGTTCTTTATATTTTCGTGCAATTTAATTTCAAGAGACTTGTCTTAAATCAAAGTCTCGAACTTGTCCATATTCAAGTCATAAGGGTACTTTTATGTTATTTTGGTGTCTTATCCACTTCAAGTCTCAGAGAGTAGGGCTATGAGCGAATCAAGTTGAGTCAATAATATACCAAGCTCGAACTCGACTCGAATAAAAAACTTGAAACTCAAACTCGAACTTGATTGAGCTTTGATTTTTAAGCTTGAACTCGACTCGATTAAGCTCAATTATTCTTTTAAATATTGATTTAATTATAAAGTGTATTTAATACTTGATAAACTCGAATTTGACCCGACTCAATTTAATACTTAACTAAGCTCGTGAGCTCTTCAAGTCAAGCATTTTAAAACTTAAACTTAAGCTTAGTAGCTACTCGAGTAGCTCAAACTCGAGCTCGACTTGGTTGTAAGCGAGTCAAATTTGAGCTTTTATCGAGTTAAACTTGAGTAACTCGCGAGCTGTCTCGACTCACTTATAGCTAGAGCTGGGCATATGGGCCAAAGCCGCGGGCCGGCCCGTTGACCCACTTAAAAAAGTGGGCTGCGGCCAAAAAAATTTGGCCCATTTAAAAACGGGCCAAAATTTACCCGGCCCGTTAGCCCGCAGGCCAAAAGCGGGCTGGCCCATAACGGGTCGGGCTGCCCGCGGGCCAAGAGTTAAAACTTAAGAAAAAAAAATATATAGACGCCCTATGTCTATATTGACCCAATTTATCTTTAAGTCAAGTTTTTTAGGGTCAATTTGACCTAATTCAATAACTTAGTCTCGCACTAACAACTTCAGAAATAAAAAAAAAAGGGACATAAAATGCGGGCCAAACGGGCCAGCTCGTTAGCCCGCGGGCTAAATGCGGGCCGGGCCCGGGCCAAGTGATTTTGGCCCGTTTTTAAAATGGGCCAAAAATTTCTGGCCCGTTTAGCCCGCGAACCGAAGTGGGCCGGGCTGGCCCAGCCCGCCAGGCCCGTATGCCCAGCTCTACTTATAGCCCTACTAGGGAGGCTTGTCCTAAATCTAAGACTTCCACCTTTCTTTATGTTCTTGTTTATTTTCCTTGTCAAAAATTTGTTTTTATCTTCATATTGATTATTACAACTTTTGAGAGTTTAGTTTTATGTTCATGTATATAATGTACTCATAGTGACATTGTTATAAAGTTAAAATGATTGTTGAACTCAAAATGCCATGATGGCCAAAAGACTTTAAAATTTAAGAGTAAGACAAAAACGATGATCTTAAGATCATCACTATATTCACTTACCAATTTAAAAGGCCTAGCATAAAAATGAAAGATTCAAGAAGTTATGAACCTCCACATAAAATATTTTCAAAAACTCATTTTCAATACATGAAAAACCATTTATCTAAAGAAAGTGTGGAAACAAAAATCTAACTGAAAAGCCCTAAATCAAGGTAAGAATAACAAAGGAAATTCAAGAAATGAAGCCAAAAAGAAAAAAAGTTCAATTTGATAAATAGAAGCTTTAAAACCTAAGGTTTAGTCTAGAAAATTTAGGATTTATAAGTCGTAATCATTATGTAAATAACATTTGAAGACAATATAGTCAAATATTAATATCACACCTAATTATATTGATAGGTCAAAATAGTTATTCAATTGGATTCCTATCTAGGAAAATAAAATGGCACATGGAAATATGTCATTAAAATTAGAGGTCTAAATGATTATTCTTTTAGGAATTAGATAATACTCTTATTCATTATAACTTCAATTTCATCAATATTGACATTATTATTTGTTATCATTTATAGTCCATATAGAGTTAACTAATATAAATTAATATTACTTTTTTCCCCTTCTTTTTCCTTTTTAAATTTTTATACCTTACTCCTAAATAAATATAACCTCTTATTAATCATTCATTTATTTTTTCCTTCTCTCTAACTTTACTTAGTACTCAGTTTAGTCTCTCTCTCTTGTTAGTTGAACTCACTTGTTAAATTACCCTAATTAATTTTGACCATGAACCATAGTCATCTTGATGCCGATGAACCCCATCTTCCTCTCTATCTCCACTTCTCCTTCCTATGTCTTCCTTCTAGCTTGATTTACTAGGAGCAATGGAGTTTTCCAACAAGCATCTATTAACTCTAGTGATGTTTAAAAAACTCGCATTTGACAATCAAGTATGACCTAAACTCTACTCTAACTTATTTGATAACTCTCTTCCTATTTTAAGTCTTTGTTGCTTATATTTCTTATAGTCCTTACAATAAAGGCACTTCATCAACTCCAACGACATTGCTATGTCACTTTAATCTATTCTATACGTGATGATGTTTCTTTTCCTATTTTTTTTTTTTTCTAATCGTTAGCATCAATGGACTGATTGGTTTTGTATTTATCGTTCAAATTTTTACAAGTTGGATTTTGGGCCTCAATCTATCTTTTAGATCATGCTTTTTGGTAGACATGTACGTAGTGACTTCTTTGTTGGATGCTAGGATAGACATTAAAACTTGACTAATATTTAAAGATGGCTCAACTATGCTTGAGTGTGTATGGTTGTCTTGAGCCGGAAAGCAATACCCTTATTAGGGTTATAAGGCTCTAACACGGTAGTTAACTGCTCAGGTCATTGGTAATGATTTGGTGGCTAGTTAATGGGTGGTACAATATTGGCGTATGATTAACCCTCTAGAGTGATTTTGCATTCGGGAGTGGTCTAAAGGAGTGGGACTCATTGGACCATACGATGTTAATTGACTAGACTGGTTAATGTTTGAATAACATCATTTAACCCTAGATAAGGCTAGTTTTCTTCCCATTCTCTTCTCATCGATGGTATTGGCTTATCTTATCAATCCCTTAAGTAGATGTGTTTGCTTAGGACCCTTTTCGTTCCCTGTCATGTTACCGAAGTCCTAAGTACTCCACTGTTGCTTGTCACTCATTAATTAAAGATATCAATTGATGGTTTGTTGATTGCTAGATTAGGCTCGTGTTTGCATATCACATGTGCTTGTGTTGCTATATACTGGGCTTCAGCTTACCTTTTTATGATTTCTTTTAAAGTATAAGTATAATTTAAAGATATTTTGTATGCTTCTAGACTTGGGTCGGATTTGTCACGTGGAATGAGATATGTTATAAAATACGTTGTTTTAGTTAAATTTTATTATCTTAGTTTAGTTATGAATTATTTAAAGTTGCAAAGATGTAAGACTCAAAATAACATGTTTTGTGTGTGTGCGTATGTGTGCGGATTTTTATTTATGCTGACCCTTAGCTTACTCATAATATGTTATAAGTATGTGGCAAACTATTCACCTGATTTGACTTCGAGGCGAGACACCATCCCATATATTTTTTTTTCCTAATATCGTGACTTATAGGAAGGGATAAAGATATGAAACTTTAATTTTTCCTTTGCAAAACCAACTTGATTTTAGTGGCAACTCATGCTCACTTTTCTTAAAATGTTGAGCATACACATGAACCATGAGAAAATCATAACTTTGAAATTCTCTATCCAAAAATGTATGACTTTAATGTTTCAAAAATAAATTATCAAATGGAACTTGTCTATGAAGCCTTTTTCAAATTGAAATTTTTAAGAGCATAGACAAGGTATAAAGCTTCACTTTTCAATGATGATTTAACCATTTTGAAAATCATGAAAGTGATTTCATTACATAGGTTTCAATTTTTCTACCCATGTTATTGAAGTGCTTTAACTTCATTACAAAAGTCATTCATAAGGGAATTATTTTGAGTAATATCACTGTGACATGGACATAACATGAACAATTCCTTATGTTCCAATTATATTCTAATATAGGAATGATAATTATATGTCCTAGAGGGTTTACATAAAGTGAAATCATTAGAAAATGCCAAATGAGGTTAAGACAAGGTTCAAATGCAATCTGATCAGTTCTGTTTCGAGATCTAAATGAACTTATGTGATCCAAATAATATTAGAAATGGATAGAACATTCAAAGTAGGAAAAAATAGACTACTCATCATGAAAATCAAAGTTAAAATGATTTAGTTATGTCCGTTTTAAGGTTGAAACTAGGGAGGGAAATATACCCAAAAAAAAAAGTTTATAGAATTAAAAATTTAAGTAAGGATAGTATGAAATGCTCATTTCAGGTATTTTCCTTATTCAGTTGATGAGAATTACAAGGCCACATTTCTCGAAGATTACTTTGACCAGGGGTTCATCATCATGGTCAAGTGAGTTTTTCCCTTATGTATATCTTGTTTTTGTCTATAATGTAGTTGCACTAGTTGATAGAGTAAGAAAAGAAAAGGAACATGCTATGGGGATACTATAGGTTAATGTATGTGTTTGCATTATGTGACCAAATGATCATAAGCATATCAAAACTTTAATATGATTGTTTAATATGTCATGTTACATTGTTCTATAGTTATGATTGTATTAAGATTGTTTGGACACCCCTTAAATGAATATTAATATAGTAAAAATGATTTAAGAAATTTGATCACGCATTGCATCCCGTCGAGTCACAATACATTTGAGATACCCCTTAAATGAATATTATATGTTTAAGATTATCTAAGAAATTTGATCACACATTGCATCTCGTCAAGTTGCATTACATTTGTCACACCTCAAAAGGGGGCCTAGTAGGATTAATCTAAAGCTATCATACCAGGTGTGCACCCATAATATGAGAGCCGTCTTGTAAGTCAGAGTGTATAAGACTCTATTTATTTATCAATGACTTTTATATAAATGATAAATTATATTACTAGATTTCAACTATGGAATCCGATTGTCCACATTCCACCAAGACCGCAGAGAATCGGTATCCCCTACCAAATAATGAAATTGAGTTCTAACTTACAAAATATAAAGTCTCATTTGTTTATACAAATAATAAATTTTACATTCTAAGTTCAATGACACTTATGTATCTAACTTCACTATAGTCTGCTGGAGAAGTACTCTTCACACATCCCTATCGCAAACCCAATTAACGTTATACCTGCATAGAAACTGTTGGGGGGTGAGCGAACCACGGGCTCAGTGAGATAACCTGACCAAACCACACATCAAACAATAACAAACAAGTATGATTACCAATCATATGCAATGTAACAATCAATCATATGCACATTACAAGCTTGGATGATCTAGAATCCAAAGCAGGATGGAGATTTATGCCATCTCATCGGGGTTGAAGGATCACAATGCTATGGCCCACCTACTCAGGAGAGACTAAGCATATAGGAATATAACAATACTCACTTTAATTATCTCTTTAAATTAACCATAGCTTAAATCACTCATTTCTTGTTTTCTACCTTAGAAACTCCACTAAGTGTTAGTCCTTTCAAAGCGATACCATAAGCGGCGTCCTTCATTTACCATTTAGTTCCTATAATATCGACATCTCAAAGGTAACCTTGCGTTGAACTAATAGCTTTTAGCCTAGGTCAACAAGCATTATCAGAGGGCCGAAATACTAACACGTAGTAGGCTGCCACTTGCTCAAATGCTATTTATGCAAATCGTGTAATGCATAATCATTCTCTTTTATGGTGTCAAAAGCTTTTAGTCAAGTTTAAGGTGATCATACAATTCACAACAATATCAACATGCTTCATACAGTAATTATCATGCAATAAACTTATCACTTATAATAGGGTAATTTTGGCAATCAAGCATATACCAAACATCATGTAGTATACCCAACCCCCATGCATATTAGTTTAATGTATTATTATTATAAATGCAGCAATATTACAAGCACAAACAGTATGATAAAGTTAAAGTTACTCACCTGTGCTCCTCGTTAAACTATCGGAATATGTTACTGGATATTCGAGAATTGAGCTATTTTTCCTATGAAAATGAAATAACATATATTTATTATTTTACTAATCTATTCTTCTATTAGTTCCGAAGATAAGATATTTGAAATAACGTATTCACCGGATTAGTTATGGTATAACTTATACTATTATTTACACTAATTCTAAATTAGACATATTTTAGAAATTACGTACTCATTTCTTTTTATGGTCTTACTATATTAATCTAAGCTGAGTTAATTGAAACTAATTGCCTAATTCAATTTATATACTTATTCGTGTCTTAAACTTGAGTTTTAGCATTCCTAGTCCAATTCTATCGTATGGATAGTCATTTTAAAGCTCATAAATTCTAAGTTTCTTAAATTAGGTTACCAAGTTCGTATGTATTTACTTATCTTGGGTTTAAGACCAAGTCATTATAATAGAATCAACTTGCAATGTCCCTGAGAATGGTCTTATTGTTTATATAATTCCCATAAAACTAGCGAGACAAGCGGGTCATTAATCGTATCGTGGCTTATTATAATGCAGAATTGTTTATGGGGTCAATCTACAGTATGTTATATAGATTTTATATTTAATAATTTAGGGAGCCTAGCCTACAGTGTAGTAGATTCCATGTCTTTCTATTTGAGAATTTTCATAGTTTATATTATTCCTAAACCTTATTAAATTTGTCTTCAAAATTTGCTCCAATGCCTACAGTGATTGATTCCAGATGATGGACTCAAGTGTGATTGTTAGTGAATTTACCTTAGAAACAACATGCTCTCCTTATTATTTATGTCCTAACATACTATGATTATATTGTACCTATAGGAATTTTAAAATAATATGAATCTTATTAGAAACTGTACTATTATCATACTATTAACAAGTCAGTTGTAATAAATATTCTATTTAACATACTTAAATAAACTATATATGTATTGATTTTATAATAATTTATGTATGTCCATTTTTGTTTTTCATTTATTTTAAATTGGATTTAGAGATAATATGAGTATATATTCCTATTAATTATTCTATATTACATCCTATCTATTCAGACTTTTGCTATTTTATTCTAATGCATGTGAGGTATTTTTATTTTTATTTTGGTAAAAAAATAAGTATTCTTTTATTTAACTACTTTTAAGATAAGTAGTTCCAAATTTTATCATTCATCTAATTTGAGTAAATAACCTTTATAATCCTACACGCATGAGCTGAATAATATGTGTATATATATTTATCTATCTTACCTTTAATTAAATAATATTAGATAAAGTGGATTTTGAAATGAAACCACCTTGAATTTCCTAGAACAGAGACTTCGACATTCAATTTCTCTCTTTTTTTTTTTTTTTTTATATCTACTTAAACTAAATATCTTTCTCCTAATTTTTTCCTATAAAACCAAACATGCATACACACTAGCGTTATTATTATCATTATTATTATTGTTGTTGTCACGCCTTGAGGGGTAGCCTAAACGTGGCAGTCCGCTGTACACAATACTAAAGCCTAGGAATGACTACCTTAGTCATGCAAAGGCTTCCATATTATGTACAAGGCGTACATCACAACCAAGGGAACACATCGGAGTAGCGCAATTTACATTGATAGTAAATAAGTAACAAGGCAAAGAGAATACTTAATATAAAACATAAGCATATCACATTTCAATTCTTAAGGGCATATTTCTATTCTCTTTAAATAAATATACGTCCCTAATCATATAGGTTAGCACATATAAAGAACCTTACAAAAATTCTTCATCGTATGATTCCATATCCTTAATCATCCGTCCATGATTTCCTTAATGTCATGATCCTCAAGTTTAATCCACGAATATACCTGTTTCACAAAAATCTATAGGGGTATAAGCTACAACTAGCTTAGTGAGATATTCCTTTTCATTCGCACCATATTTTCAAACAAGTTTATTTATTTAATCACACATATGCTAGGCATACAATGCAACAATCACATGATTACGCGAATATATATAGTCATCCGGAAACCATATATAGAACGGATTTACCCCTCCGTATCAAAGGTTAGGGAATCGGGTTGAAGGTCCTCGACCTTCTACTGCTAGTCCCCAGGTCCTCACCCACAGCGTTCGGTTGGCTCGGCTCCGAACCTAGAGTCGCTTTCCCCGAGCGATTTGGGTTCTCCAGGAAGGAACATGGCCCATGACACCGCACGATCACAGCCAATCCAACTCCACGCGTAGGAGTAGCAGCCTTCCGAAATAGATGTGACTCGATGGATGCTATGCGTGAACGTTTTATTATTTTTAGGTCAAACCTTATTAAGATTTATTAGGTGCGATCAATCAATTTAGCAACAATAAACAATCATACAAGTAAGTAAACAAAATTATTTAAACAAGCAGATCGAAGTTGCGATATTATTAATTCTCACTTCACGCATAAACATAGAATCATATATATACGCATAATCCCGAAATCCCCAAATATATTCATTTTTATCTTTCCTTAGTATACTAATGCTACTACATTACAAGCACAAGCAAGGTAACGAAAGTAGAAGGAATAACTCACTCGTCCATTTTGCTATCTTCTTAGTCGTAGTAATCCTCGGGTAGGGTATTCTCGTATCCTTCGTCACCTAGACAAAAGAAATACCCGGGATAAGTCTTTCATGAATTTCTATTCTTGGAAATTCTAAACTTCTCTTAAAATCGCAGTAAAATCATATAGGAAGAAATTCCAACTTAAAATGACCATAACTTGCTCATTTTAACTCGGAATTTCGCATATAATATACCGTTTTCTACCTATTCGAAAAGATCTATCCATTTCTAAGGTTATCTTGGTCATAAAAGGTCATTTGGGTTCCAGAAATGTTAGCTAAAGATTTAAGACGAATTTTCTAAACTTTTGCAAAAATCCATTTTCTTGCTCAACTCCATTTTAAAGAAAATCCTTTTGTAACAATATAATTATATATTTGATAAACACTTTGAATATATAGGTAAGCTCACTTTATATGCAAAATTTCTAATGGTAGTGTCTCAACAATTTATTTCATAAAACAATTCTTTTTAAAACTTATTTTGATAAATTCCTTTTCAAGTATTTGGAAGAAACTTTATATTTTTATTATAAATGAGTACATCCTTGTTTTATTTCCTTCATTCCTTTTTCCAAAACAAGCAAATTTTTCTTTTTAACCTTTAGTTTTTCATAAATTTCGCTTCTAGTGATAAAAGATCGATTTTTTATCAAAAAGTATATTAGGTTGTTCAAAACCTTTTTATAATTTTGTATTTAGGATGGTTTTAGAAAATGAATCTTGTCTTCTTATATTCATTTCTAAAATATAAGCTTTTGCTTTCCAAAACTTGTTCTTTCATTTCTTTTGAAAAGAATCATCTTTATAAAATCCATTATTATAAATCTTACCTCATTTATATTCCTTTGAAAATTAGTTCCTTCTTTTGGAAATTTGAAAATCATTATTTTTCCTAAGTGGGTTCATAACTTGATGAGTTGATTTTTGTCTTAACTTTGAAAACTAATTTGTTCCTTAGTTTAGAAAAGAATTTAAGTCTTATTTAACGATTTATTCTTCTAAAAACTTAGATAACCATAAAATACAAGGAAAATATTTATTTATGTTTTCTTGGTAAAACTATCTTTGTTATTTGAGAAAACTTGTATTATTCTATTTCTAGGTTGTTGATAATAACTTCATGTTTTTGTGGTAAATCATATAATTGGAAACTTAGCTTTGAGTTCATTAAGTAAAATAAAATTCTTTTTTTGGATTAGCTGAGACATTAGCATTATGTAATTGCAAGTATTATGAGCATATAAATTGATAGGAACATAAGAAAATACTAGAAATGAATAACGAGCAAGAAAATAAAATATCAAGCATTGGGAACCTTAGCTTCTTCAATGAATCCTGATCAAGTATTGGAGCCTTAGCTTTATCAAGGCATCCCGGGACTAAGAATGGACTAGTCCCAAAAGATTTAGAGAGAATAAATAAAAGATCGTTTTGACTTGATACGGACAAGTCTAAGACTAGAAAGACTAGTCTTAATAATTGCGTAAAATAAATAAATTGTATAACTTGAAAGTAAATAAATAACAAATGAGCTTATATGCTCTAAATAAATATAATATACATATGTATATATATGTTTATATATAAGTAAGGTCAAAATATAAACAAGTAATAAATGACTAAGTATATATATGCATGAAAGTAGTTCCATGAACAAAAACCAAACATGATCTTAATGTGGTTTTCTTTAGTTTCTCAACCTAAGAAACAACATCAAAGTCATATAAGGTTACTTGACATAGAAAGAATAAAGCATGAGTTCCTCGTTACCTAAATGGGCAAGAAGGAAGAATTGTTTTCTTGAAGGCTTTTGCTTTAGACATGGGTTTTTGGAAATGAGAGAGTTTTGGTGGGAGAGATTTTCTTCTTACAAGAAGAGAGTTCTTGCAAGAGTATGGAGAGAGTGTTTAGAGAGAATTTTTGCATAAATTCTTTACTTGAGAAAGGTGTGAAGAAATGAGAAGAGGAGAGGTGGTATTTATAGAATTTTGTGGAGGGAATTAAGAGGTAATTAAATAAATTGAAAAAGAAAAATAATAGGATGCAAGAGGGAGGGGGAGGCGCCGGTTTTGAGCTTTTAGAGGGAGGAAAAATTGTTTTATTTTTATTTGTTGTGTAATAAAGAAGTAATGTGTAAAGTTTTATGTGATTAAAGTTGTGTTGGAAATGAAAAAAAGTAAGAAAATAGGTATGTAGATGTAAGAAATAGGTGTAAGAAAAAGTAGAGATAGGTGAATAGTAATGAATAGTAGAAAAGTACTTTGAATAGTAGACTAGACAATTAAAGTACCGGTAGTAATAAAAATACGCGTAATAATGCGATATCTGTAATTTTTAGCTACCGAAAAATTCTAAAACTGATATTTTTGGAATCCTTGTATTTTTATGAGTCTATTGGTATAAACGGAATATTTTTAATATTTCGAGCTCCGGGACACGCTTTTCGAGAACCCGTCTTGTTTGGGTCCCAAGGTCATTCGAAATTCGCGAACCTGATATTTTTATGTTACCCTACGTTATTACGAACTATTCTAGGCCATTAACTTAATTTCGTTTTCTAGGGTTTAAAAACGCGAGATTGCCGGATCTTAAGCACTAGGGTTCGTTGTAGGCTTGTTGGCTTTTAGGGTTCCGTTTTGATTTCCGATTTTTTTTTTTTGTCGAGATATTCGTAATGTCGTATAATTTTTGAGTTTTGATCGTTTTATATTTCTAGCTCGACGTCTATGGTTTATCTTATTTTATTCGTGATTATTTATTTGTTTTTAGTTCTTGGGATCGTTTAACCGAGTCTAGGTTTATGAGTTGACTCAGTTTGACTTTTGTGGGAAATTTGGATTTTGTGATTCTAAAATTTCACTAAAGGTTTTAGGATTTTATCATATCGTTGTTAAGCGGTATTTGACCTTATTGTTTCGATTCGCGTTTTAGGAATTGGGTAGATTATTTAATCGACGTACGGACGTTGATTACATCGGTAATTGGACTTTATATTTTGTTTCAAGGGTTCTCGTTTTCTCAAGATTGAGGAAACTCGTTTTTGTTCTTATTTGGAATTAAGTTTTAACTTGGTTCGATTTTTTAGGGTTTCGTTTCCAGTGTTTTGACTCGGTCTAGAATTTGATTTTTATCTTGAGTCGATTTTCGGGATTTAATTTGTGATACTTAAACTCCTATGATTATTTTTGAGAATAATTAAATATTCGGGGGTTTACATTGTTGTTTTGTTGTTGTTGTTTACTTCTTTGTTATAATAACATACTCCTTAATCTCCTATTGTTCGTAAATTTATATATATACACTTTTCATATTTTTATATGTGCATATACATACCCAAACTTCTATATTAATATATGTATTAATTAAAATAAACCGAGCATAATACATATATATATATTCCTATATGGCCGATATATACAAGTATATAGATTATTTATCCATATTTATTGAACTAATTAAGTTAATATCATTAATATAATATTTGGAATAAAAACAATATATATATATTTATGCTTCCAAGAAATGGAGAAACGTACCTCCATATATGATATTATTTATTTCCTCTATTTATTTATTTGATTTACTCATGATTATTCATTTTAGGTAATTCCATTAAACATGAAATTTAGTACAAACCCTCATCAATATTTTATGAAACCAAGACCTATGCATGTATTTTACAATATTTAATTAAACTTAATTTACCTCAAATAAAATTGTTGGTGAGCTTTGCCTCCCTTATATTTTCGCCACTTCTTCGTTAATTGATAACCAGATTCTTCTACGAAATTTATGGTTCTGAAGTTGAAATTATTTGGAGATGGTACAATAGGACAGTTAGGGAGATGAAGAAATAAAATAGGACTTGTGCTTTACCATTTTATAACATTAATTGCTGCCAAATTTTAGGCGGTTGTAATATTTCCTTCCAAAATTTCTTCCCAGTTTTGTAAGTATGTGATACGTATTAATTGTGTGTGTGTGCTGGCCATATTCCCTTGCTTGGTGTGTGCAATTGTTGACTATAAGAGTCCATTATTGAATCAAGTTGATGGTGTAATTCATCTTGCAAAAATCAAGACATCCTCAACCATGGATTGGAAGTTGCAGCCATGATTTAAGGAGGAAAAATTTTATAATTATAATTAGTTGATAATTATCTTAGGTTTAGGGTGTATATAAATACAAAAATGAAGAGAAGATGATGAATTTATAACCAACAACTAAATAAGGAGTGGGGAAAAATATAAATTTGTGGAAAAAATCAATTTTGCGGGTTTAAGTGATACGTATGTTAAATACTGATTCAGTAATATTTTTAGATGAAAAGTTTCATATTCGCGTTATTAAATATTTTGAACACTGTGGTATACATTGAATTTCTATTAAACATATGTATATATGTGCTTGATTTTTTGCTTTTTGTTTGGGATTTGTGGCGTCGAGGGGGAAGTTCAAATTCAAAGCAAATCCATTACGTAATACGAAACGAAACAAAACAAAACAAAACAAAGAAAAAAAATAAAGTGAGTTAGAATGTATGAAAATATAAAAACAAAAAGAAGATGATAAATTTATAACCAATAAATATGTAAGGAGTAGGCAAAAATATGAACTGGTGAAAAAAATTAATTTTGTGGATCCAAATGATACGTATGATAAATACTGATTTGATAATATTTTTGATAAAAATTTACATGTTAACGATATTAAATATTCTAAATACGATAGTATACATAGAATCTTTAGTTTAATACTTTTACTTTTCAGTTTTTATACCTACTATCGTAAATCATATTTTATTTGTTTAAAAGTTTTGTTTGGTGGTGTTTTGATAAATTAATAATTATATTGCCCTTAATTCGATTTTATTATAAATTTTTAAGATTTGAAATTACATATGAATTCATTTCTATTTATAAATTTATTTTAGACTTTTTATTAGATTAGAAATTTAATTTTAATTTTATATTTGTTACTTAGTTCTTTTTACTAATTATAAATTACTAGATTAGATCATAATTTTAGTTTTTATAGACTCAGAATTATTTAACTTGAAGGTTTTAATATTTTTTTTTTGACATTAAAACTTAGGTTCTTAAATATTATATAGTTTTCTTTATTCTTTATTATGAACTTTTAAAGTCTTAGTGATAAAGATTCTTTATTCTAATTTGTTTATACTTAAAAAAAATTTAAATCAAGAAAAATTTGGAGTGATTTTTGATATTTTTAATATAGTTCTTCTATAATTCTATATCATATTCTTAATAATTATTATAATTGGGTTATGTAAAATTTGGGTGATTACATTCTCCCCCCCTTAAGAAAAGTTTCGTCCTCGAAACTTGTTAGGGTTTGTCTAAATTTTAGGGAGTTTAGTACTTATAGTTCCTTCTTCTATAATTTTTATTTCTTTCTTATAGTCTTTTATATTTCTGTAATACTAGTCAAATATCGTTTTTAAAGATCGAGAATAAAAATTGCATAATTATTTGAGAAACCTATTGATTCATATATTCACTCAAATGGTTGAGGTATCTCTTTAATGCCTATATATTCTATGATCAAATAATTAGTTTGAGAGCTTTACTTATAGCAAACAAGTCATAAGTTAATCGATTTAAATTACTCTATACAATAAGGCTTATTATCGCCTTTGTATCGATAATCTAACCCAACTCATTCTCATTATTAGGTCTTCTATTTGTTTCTCATTTGTATGTTATTTCAGCCACTCATAGTAAAACAAAGACTAGGGCTTCTTCTAGGTTCTCATCGATATGTCTACTACATCTCCATATCATTGTTTATAATTCCATTCTCGTCAACGTTTCATATCATTTAGTAGATCCTTTCTTAGTACAAACAACTTTGATAGATATTAGTAGGTAGTAAAATCTCTCATTGGGTAATCCTTACTATATTCCTAATGTTTAGTAGAATTCCATCACTATAGCTTCATCTAACTCTTCAAATTGGAATGATTTGTAGTGTCACTTTGTCCTCTGAGAACAATGTGTGAAAATGTGTCTAGATTCCTTACATATAAAGCATATTCTTCGTGTTCTTTCCGGACATTTGTTAGCTATATGCCCAACATTACCACAGTAATAACACTTATGCTGTAGTTGAGGGCATTTTCTTGGATAGTGAGGTCCTCTGCACCTCCAGCAAACAAGTTTATTTTTCTTCAATACCTTTATTTCATTCTTTTGAAGCGGCTCAGAACTTTTCACCTTTTTTAATGCACTACTTGTTTCCGAACTATCATGCGTTTCCTTTGTAGATGTTTGTTTCCTTTTCTCAAGCCGTTCTACTTCATTTCTCCTTTCATACTCCAAGTTTCGTGCTTTTTCAACAAGGGTATCGAAGTCAGAAAGTTCAAATTCAACCAATCTCCTCTGAAGGTATGGTTCTAATCCAACCATGAAAAATTGCTTTTTCTTCTCTTTACTGTCTTTATAAGTGTCTGGTGCAAATTGGAACAATCAATTAAACTTTTGTTCATATTCATCAATAGTCTTATCATACTAGGTCAATTCCATCAATTCGGTTTTGTACTTTATCTCCATGTTGCTCATGAGGTTCTTCTCATGTGAAACATCTTGTTGTTCAGTTTTTGGTTGTTCAACTTGTTGTGTTTCAGACATTTGTTCGTTTCTTACTTTAGTAGCTCTTGTCCTTGAGCTTGTATCCTATATTCATCACAATATAATTCTCTATTAAAATCTCCAAAAAAATTCACTAATATATCCAATTATACTTAAATCTTTCTACTCATGAATGTCATATAATATCTCCAAGTGAAAATTTATATCATCATTGATTTATTTCCAAGGTTCAGTTTGCAAGCAACCATTGTTATGCGTGCCAATTCGCTTAAACAAATCCTTTGTTAATTATTAGTGCTTAAATCAAACAAACTACCCTTTTCCAACTTCTTATTGCACCATTTATGGATTCAAACATAAGGACTTCTTTTTCTTAGTATACAGATCCAATTTATGGTTTGTCTTGTTACCAGAACTATGACCTTGTTCATGGTAGTAATGATTGATATTTCTGGTGCTATTACTTTACCAAATTTCAATTTTCCTTGGAACCTTTATGAATGTATCAGAATCATATAATATCCTTCTTACGTCAACTGCCTAATGTAATAATACAAGAGAAAGTTCTTTCTTTCATTCACCTGCCTAATGTAATACAACCAAAGATATTACTAATTTTTCCATTGATGTGTTGAGTTGTACTATCTATAGTTGTTATGTCTCTTTGTCAATTTCCAATTCAACTAGCAGAGGGTGGGGTATGTAGTTTTGTCAAAAAAAAAAAAAAAAATCTAACTGACCTAGAAGCTTGTGGTTTAGCCTCTATTATAAGATTATACTACCCTTGGTCATAAGAACAGAAGATAAGACATCACATTTATATGGACAGCAAGTGCCCATATAATACTTGTAATACATAACTATATATAGTCTAAATGTCTACATCTTTTAGTTTGTGAACATAATTTATCTACCCAAGTGCTACCCCAATCTCACATTTGGTAGGTTGCTCCTATCTCTGACAAACCTACAGCTCTAATACCAAACTCTGTCACACCTCAAAAGGGGGCCTAATAGGATTAATCTAAAGCTATCATACCACGTGTGCACCCGTAATATGAGAGCCGTCTTATAAGTCAGAGTGTACAAGACTCTATTTATTTATCAATGACTTTTATATAAATGATATAATATATTACTAGATTTCAACTATAGAATCCGATTGTCCACTTTCCACCAAGACCGCAGAGAATCGGTATCCCCTACCAAATAATGAAATTGAGTTCTAACTTATAAAATATAAAGTCTCATTTGTTTATACAGATAATAAATTTTACATTCTAAGTTCAATGCCACTTATGTATCTAACTTCACTATAGTCTGCTAGAGAAGTACTCTTCACACATCCCTATCGCAGACCCAATTAGCGTTATACCTGCATAGAAACTATTGGGGGGTGAGCGAACCACGGGCTCAGTGAGATAACTTGACCAAACCACACATCAAACAATAACAAACAAGTATAATTACTAATCATATGCAATGTAACAATCAATCATATGCACATTACAAGCTTGGATGATCTAAAATCCAAAGCAGGATGGAGATTTACGCCCTCTCATCGGGGTTGAAGGATCACAATGCTATAGCCCACCTACCCAGGAGAGACTAAGCATACAGGAATACAACAATACTCACTTTAATTATCTCTTTAAATTAACCATAGCTTAAATCACTCATTTCCTATTTTCTGCCTTAGAAACACCACTAAGTGTTAGTCCTTTCAAAGCGATACCATAAGCGGCGTCCTTCATTTACCATTTAGTTCTTATAATATCGACAGCTCAAAGGTAACCTTGTGTTGATCTAATAGCTTTTAGCCTAGGTCAACCAAGCATTATCAGAGGGCCGAAATACTAACACGTAGTAGGCTGCTACTTGCTCAAATGCTATTTATGCAAATCGTGTAATGCATGATCATTCTCTTTTATGGTGTCAAAAGCTTTTAGTCAGGTTTAAGGTGATCATACAATTCACAGACAATATCAACATGCTTCATACAGTAATTATCATGCAATAAACTTATCACTTATAATAGGGTAATTTTGGCAATCAAGCATATACCAAACATCATGAAGTATACCCAACCCCCATGCATATTACTTTAATGTATTATTATTATAAATGCAGCAATATTACAAGCACAAACAGTATGATAAAGTCAAAGTTACTCACCTGTGGTCCTAGTTAAACTATCGGAATATGTTACTGGATATTCGAGAATTGAGCTATTTTTCCTATGAAAATGAAATAACATATATTTATTATTTTAC
Source organism: Combretum micranthum (assembly GCA_024138025.1). NCBI lineage: Eukaryota > Viridiplantae > Streptophyta > Magnoliopsida > Myrtales > Combretaceae > Combretum > Combretum micranthum. Next base: position 339,275 of record JAMXBD010000506.1, read on the forward strand.
TAATCTATTCTTCTATTAGTTCCGAAGATAAGATATTTGAAATAACGTATTCACGGATTAGTTATGGTATAACTTATACTATTATTTACACTAATTCTAAATTAGACATATTTTAGAAATTACGTACTCATTTCTTTTTATGGTCTTACTATATTAATCTAAGCTGAGTTAGTTGAAACTAATTGCCTAATTCAATTTATATACTTATTCGTGTCTTAAACTTGAGTTTTAGCATTCCTAGTCCAATTCTATCGTATGGATAGTCATTTTAAAGCTCATAAATTCTAAGTTTCTTAAATTAGGTTACCAAGTTCGTATGTATTTACTTATCTTGGGTTTAAGACCAAGTCATTATAATAGAATCAACTTGCAATGTCCCTGAGAATGGTCTTATTGTTTATATAATTCCTATAAAACTAGTGAGATAAGCGGGTCATTAATCGTATCGTGGCTTATTATAATGCAGAATTGTTTATGGGGTCAATCTACAGCATGTTATATAGATTTTATATTTAATAATTTAGGGAGCCTAGCCTACAGTGTAGTAGAGTCCATGTCTTTCTATTTGAGAATTTTCATAGTTTATATTATTCCTAGACCTTATTAAATTTGTCTTCAAAATTTGCTCCAATGCCTACAGTGATTGATTCCAGATGATGGACTCAAGTGTGATTGTTAGTGAATTTACCTTAGAAACAACATGCTCTCCTTATTATTTATGTCCTAACATACTATGATTATATTGTACCTATAGGAATTTTAAAATAATATGAATCTTATTAGAAACTGTACTATTATCGTACTATTAACAAGTCAATTGTAATAAATATTCTATTTAACATACTTAAATAAACTATATATGTATTGATTTTATAATAATTTATGTATGTCCATTTTTGTTTTTCATTTATTTTAAATTGGATTTAGAGATAATATGAGTATATATTCCTATTAATTATTCTATATTACATCCTATCTATTCAGACTTTTGCTATTTTATTCTAATGCATGTGAGTTATTTTTATTGTTATTTTGGTAAAAAAATAAGTATTCTTTTATTTAACTACTTTTAAGATAAGTAGTTCCAAATTTTATCATTCATCTAATTTGAGTAAATAACCTTTATAATCCTACACGCATGAGCCGAATAATATGTGTATATATATTTATCTATCTTACCTTTAATTAAATAATATTAGATAAAGTGGATTTTGAAATGAAACCACCTTGAATTTCCTAGAACAGAGACTTCGACATTCAATTTCTCTCTTTTTTTTTTATATCTACTTAAACTAAATATCTTTCTCCTAATTTTTTCCTATAAAACCAAATATGCATACACACTAGCGTTATTATTATCATTATTATTATTGTTGTTGTTTTGTTGTTGTTGTTTACTTCTTTGTTATAATAACATACTCCTTAATCTCCTATTGTTCGTAAATTTATATATATACACTTTTCATATTTTTATATGTGCATATACATACCCAAACTTCTATATTAATATATGTATTAATTAAAATAAACCGAGCATAATACATATATATCCTATATGGCCGATATATACAAGTATATAGATTATTTATATATTTTATTGAACTAATTAAGTTAATATCATTAATATAATATTTGGAATAAAAACAATATATATATATTTATGCTTCCAAGAAATGGAGAAACGTACCTCCATATATGATATTATTTATTTCCTCTATTTATTTATTTGATTTACTCATGATTATTCATTTTAGGTAATTCCATTAAACATGAAATTTAGTACAAACCCTCATCAATTTTATGAAACCAAGACCTATGCATGTATTTTACAATATTTAATTAAACTTAATTTACCTCAAATAAAATTGTTGGTGAGCTTTGCCTCCCTTATATTTTCGCCACTTCTTCGTTAATTGATAACCAGATTCTTCTGCGAAATTTATGGTTCTGAAGTTGAAATTATTTGGAGATGGTACAATAGGACAGTTAGGGAGATGAAGAAATAAAATAGGACTTGTGCTTTACCATTTTATAACATTAATTGCTGCCAAATTTTAGGCGGTTGTAATATTTCTTTCCAAAATTTCTTCCCAGTTTTGTAAGTATGTGATACGTATTAATTGTGTGTGTGTGCTGGCCATATTCCCTTGCTTGGTGTGTGCAATTGTTGACTATAAGAGTCCATTATTGAATCAAGTTGATGGTGTAATTCATCTTGCAAAAATCAAGACATCCTCAACCGTGGATTGGAAGTTGCAGCCATGATTTAAGGAGGAAAAATTTTATAATTATAATTAGTTGATAATTATCTTAGGTTTAGGGTATATATAAATACAAAAATGAAGAGAAGATGATGAATTTATAACCAACAACTATATAAGGAGTGGGGAAAAATATAAATTTGTAGAAAAAATCAATTTTGCGGGTTTAAGTGATACGTATGTTAAATACTGATTCAGTAATATTTTTAGATGAAAAGTTCCATATTCGCGTTATTAAATATTCTGAACACTATGGTATATATAGAATTTCTATTAAACATATGTATATATGTGCTTTATTTTTCGCTTTTTGTTTAGGATTTGTTGCGTCCAAAGGGAAGTTCAAATTCAAATCAAATCCATTACGTAATACGAAACAAAACAAAACAAAGAAAAAAAATATAAGTGAGTTAGGATGTATGAAAATATAAAAACAAAAAGAAGATGATAAATTTATAACCAATAAATATGTAAGGAGTTGGCGAAAATATGAACTGGTGAAAAAAATTAATTTTATGGATCCAAATGACACGTATGATAAATACTGATTTGATAATATTTTTGGATAAAAATTTACATGTTAACGATATTAAATATTCTAAATATGATAGTATACATAGAATCTTCAGTTTAATACTTTTACTTTTCAGTTTTTATATCTGATATCGTAAATCATATTTTATTTGTTTAAAAGTTTTGTTTGGTGGTATTTTGATAAATTAATAATTATATTGCCCTTAATTCGACTTTATTATAAATTTTTAAGATTTGAAATTACATATGAATTCATTTCTATTTATGAATTTATTTTAGAATTTTTATTAGATTAGAAATTTAATTTTAATTTTGTATTTGTTACTTAATTCTTTTTACTAATTATAAATTACTAGATTAGATCATAATTTTAGTTTTTATTGACTCAGAATTATTTAACTTGAAGGTTTTAATATTTTTTTTTCTAACATTAAAACTTAGGTTCTTAAATATTATATAGTTTTCTTTATTCTTTATTATGAACTTTTAAAGTCTTAGTGATAAAGATTCTTTATTCTAATTTGTTCATACTTAAAAAAAATTTAAATGAAGAAAAATTTGGAGTGATTTTTATATTTTTAATATAGTTCTTTATAATTCTATATCATATTCTTAATAATTATTATAATTGGGTTATGTAAAATTTGGGTGATTACAACATTTTTTTCTACTACTCTTACACGTGGGATTGGATGGGCTATTAACCATGCACAACGTATCAGCCTTGCTCCTCCATTGAGGAACTACGACATTCGGGGAATACAGCCTCATTCTAAGGCTGCGTCGGATTGATCGCTATGAGCTAGTGCCCGAAGACTACTAGTAGTAGTTGTAAAGACCCTCTTCTTCTAAACAATAGTGGTCGTAAGGACCCTTTTTCAAAGTATTCCCTAACCCTTGTTACAAAAGGCATAAATCCATACTATATATGGTGCCAAATTGCCTATATATATATATATTTGTTGATCATACGTTTGGTGCATAGCATATGTTTGCCTAACAAACTTGTTTGGTTTTATTATATGGTATATATTATGGGAACATTCTCACTAAGCATATTGTAGCTTACACCCCCATAGATTTTTATTGACTTAGGAATATCTTTGGCTATATCTAAGACATGAGATGTCTTAGGAAAGCAATGGCTATTTTGGGGAGCTTTTGAAGAAAATTAACGAGAAGCTTTTGGAGTAGATTTCCATTAAAATCTCTTTTAGAAATGTTACTATTATTTTGGAGACTTTATAGAGTGCTATAACATTTTGGATCATTTGTGGATTTAGCGGGGTATGCCTCTAAGAAATGAAATGAATCATGTTTAAGTTTATGTATATATATAGTTCTATGGCTTGCTATTCATTGCTATCATCTTAGAATGCATAACTCCACTAGCATCCCATTTAATGTGAAAGTATACATTGTGCATAATATGGAAACCTTTCTATGACTAAGGTAGTCATTCCTAGGTTTCTATCTTATATGTGATAGATTGCGACGTTCAGAGTACCCTTTAGGATGTGACAAAGAACCTTAGAGCATGAGTAAAGTGTGAAATCCCATTTCTCAAACTTGATTTACTAAGTTTTATAAAGCATGAAGTGATCACACCAAAAAGGTTTTCATCATTTGACTAAAATAGAGGAAATGGTTAGACTTTATGTAAAAAATTTCTTAAGAAAATTTTTATGAGCAAATTCACTAAGTTCATGAGTATGTATTGAAATATTCTTCATATTTCAGTTATATTTGAACATAAGAATAATAAATATACACCTTAGGGAATTTTATATAGAGTAAAATCTTGGAAAATACCAAAATGAAGTTAAAATATAATCTAGGCATAACCTGACCCTACTGTTCCAACACCTCAGAGACCTCCTCTGATCAAAATAACCTTAGAAATGGATAAAGCATTCCAAGTAGACAAAAAAAAAACTATTCATATACGAAAATCAAAGTCAAAATGACTTTGATATGACCATTTTAATGTTAACACTGGATAACCATAAAATCTACCAAGAACAAAACTTATAGAACTAGAAATTTAAGTAAAGTTAGTATGAAATACTCATTTTAGATATTTCTTTTATTCAGGTGATGAGGATACAATGCCTTTTTTCGTAAAGACAATTTCAACTAAAGGATCGTCGTTGAGGTTTTCCCTTATGTGTATCTTGTTTTTGCATGTAAAGTAATTGAACTAGTTGATAAGGAAAATATGAGGAAATGAATATGTTTGTGGGGATATCATGGGATTATGTTTGTGCTTACATTGTGTGCCTAAAGGATCATAAGCATATTGGAACTTTAATTTGGTTGGTTAATATGTTATGTTACTTTACTCTATGGCTATGTTTGTATTATGATTAGTTGGACATCTCTTAAATGAATATTAATATGATTGGCATAAACTAAGAAAATTGATCAAACATTGCATACTGTCGAGTCACATTAGATCTTTGTTGCTACTCCTACGTATGGGACCAGATTGGTAACTAAGTGTGTACAACGTAGGGGCCTTACTCCAGTATTGAGGAACTACGACATTCAGAGAATACGACCTAATTGTGAGGCATGCTGAATAGATTGCTATGGGCTAGTACCAGGGGGACTAGCAGTAGTGGTCAAAAGGACCTCCTTTTTCAAAACAATAGTGGCTGTATGGACTTCCTTTTTCAAAGCATTCCCTTACTTTTGTCATAGTCGGCGTAAATTCATACTATATATGATTTATGGATAACTATATATTTTCTTCTCATATGTTTGTTGCATAGCATATGTTTGCTTGACAAACTTATTTTGTTTTAATTGTATGGTACATAGTATGGGAATATTTTCACTAAGCATATTATAGCTTCACCCTTATAGATTTTTATCATCACAAGAATACATATGGCTCTGCCCTGGAGTGGAAATGCCCAAGGTAATTGATGATGAAATTTGGAGAGCTTTTGAAGGAAATTTACATGAAGATTTTAGAGTAGATTTCTTTTAAAATCTCTTTTATTAGACTTGTTAATATTTTGGAGACTATTCATGATGACTATGATATTGAAGTTTATTTGAAGGTTTACCGGGGGTATGCCCCTTAAGACTTTTTAATCTTTTGAATGTTTAAGTTGACCTATAATAGTTCTATGGATTGCTATTCATGGTTATCATCTTAAAATGCATAACTCTACTGGTGTCCCTTTTTATTTTGAAAGTATGTCTTATTCATAATATGGAGGCCTTTGCATTACTAAGGTAGTCATTCCCTGGTTTTTATATTGTGTATGATGGACTATCATGTTTAGAGTAATCTTTAGGGCATGACATTTTAAGTTGATATTAAAGCAGCAAGATTATAATGGACCTAAAATACCATAGGTAGGTATAAAGAGGTAGAAAGGAGTAAGTGAAATAAGTTAAGCATAGCCTTAGCACTAGAAATAAATGGGTAGGTTATGAATGAACTTAATGTATGAAGTTATTAAGAAGTTGTTTGAATGTTTGATGAACAACTAAATGAAGTAGTAGGTAAAGAGAAGATTAGCAATTTCAAACTTAAGGATGGTGAATCCTTGATAGATTATAGGAGGAGATTGAGAATCTTATGCAAAGAATCTAATTTAGTAGGGAACCTGAAATCACTATTAGAAGTCCTACTTATATGGCGAAGAGGTTTATACAAAACAATTTGAGGCAAACACCTTGTCAGACTAATAATATCTAAGACTTATGAAGATATTTCAGTCATATGTCAAAATAATATATGTCTTGGAAAGAGTTGTTGTACACTTTGGATACAATATAACAATAGCAAATATAGCTTTTGTAGTTTGGAATATAGGAAGGCCGAGACTACTTAACTTTTGCACATGGAAACCAATAAGAGGCAAGTACGAGTATGTGGAAGACAATGTGATCGGCCATCCCAAATTTTAAGAAATTGAGAGTTAATACTTCTATTGATATGCTAAGAAAATGGGACTCACACTGCCGCCCTTAACTAAGAAGAAAAAGGCTAAGGTACGTGGACGCAAGCAAAAATCCAAAATGAAGGCTAAGAGGACAATAGATTCTCTGATAGAACAGGAATAGGAACCACTATGACCAATCCTGAGTTTCCTTCAGTGGTGTTACCACTACAAGAGGATGAATCAAGACTCAACCGATTCGATGAAGTACAAGCGCACTTCCTTGCCACGAAAACTAATGAAAAGATGAAGATGGAAGTAGAATCCTTTCTATGAAAGAATAAAGAGTGTTTGTGTTCTTTTCAAACATCATTAGTGTTACTTAGTTAGGATTTTGTCTTGTTTAATGATCTAAGGTTGTCATGTTATAAAACCCTAGGTCATGTTTAAAAGAGAATCAAGTTATGATGTAATCTTTTGAAGCTTTTCTAATGTAGTCTGAGATGAATTAATGAAATGAAGTGTTTCTTTAGATGTTTTCTTAAACTAGATCACAAATGTCTCTTACTTTCTACTTGATTTTTTTATTTTACCAATCTTCTTGTTATGAGTTTGCATTTTTAGTTTACACAAGTGTTTTTTTTTTTTTTCCATTTTCTCTTCCAATTTGCACACCATGTTACTTGACATGAGTTTTTCATAATTTTGTATTTACTTAATGCCTTTGAATTTTAAGAAGCTAATTAAAGCTACATAATAATCCAACTGTTTAAACATAAAAGTAGGCAAGTGCGAAGAGGGAGGGATCATCTTTGATGCAATACAAAAATCCTACCTATGGAACAAGGAAATCAACAACTGCTGCCCTAACAAAACCTACAAGGTGACATTCTAGCAACATTAGGAAGTCTTGCTAACATGTTAGGAGTCTTCATTCAATAAACACACAATGTGCTCGCTCCAAAACTACCTCTAGTTGCAGATGCTTGAGAAGTGACACCAAAGGCACAAGTGCCCTTAGTGGCACCAGCACCAATTGCCCTATTACCATTACTATCATCATCAAGGCTATACCGAAGCACTCTACTAGATTTCATCACAAGCAACCACTATTTTGATGGAGTTTTTAGGAGGCCAGATGAGGCTCGAGATTGGTTAGCCTAAATCGAGTGATCTTTTGTTGCTTTTGAGGTACCCCATCATATAAGGATCAATTATGGCACATATATGATAAGGTTTAATGCCACAATTAGTGGGAATTGAAAATTTGAGAGCTAACACTACTATTTATGTCACACATCCACTGGGTACTCTAGTAGTAACAATATATTATGTAACTAACTGAGGCCTCTAAGAAGTTACATGAATACTTTATAACTAACATGCCTCATGGCATGGATAGATATAATATGATTGAAGGTTGATTAAAACAAGAACGATATTGCATATATATAAGAAATAATCAAAGATAATAACACAAAGTCTAGGTCATCACATAATTATTACATCTTTGGTCTACAAAGGCTTCACTAGATCACTTCTACAAAAGAACTTAAAAGGAATACTGAACATAACTTATACTATTATAAACATTAAACTCTAAGTCTCTATTACAAAAACAAGGTCTTCCTTCAAATCAAGAATACATAATTCCACTTTCTATCCTAACTCCCACACCTAGTCTTGATCTTGGTTTTCTTGCTTATATTCCTATAAAACAGCAGTCTCAAGGAGCGTGAGCATGAAAATCTTAGTAAATAAAAGAATCTTAACACAATTCATCCATATCAAACAAGTCTAGTTAACAACCATATGTATTGCATCAATCAAATATATGAGACAAACATGATTTCGATTACCGGAATCCAAACCTATAAGGATTTACGTCCTCCCTGGGGGTTGAAGGATCAATTAAGTAATTTATGCCCATGAAAATCCCAAAACTAAAGAAGGAGAACTCTTTTCAAATTCACTTATTATTTGTGAGTAAGTATAACATATATACTCTCTACTTCATATAGAATTTAGAAATCCCCACTAAGTATTAATACTTTAAAGCTAACTCTAACATAGGCGACCTCCTTCAAGGCTTGCTTAGTTCCTATGAAGCTGACAACCCTATGGTAACCTTAACTAGATTCACTAGACTCATCAAGCATTATCATATAATTGAAATATTAATACATAACATGAATACTAAGCTAATGCAATTGTGATGTCATGTAATGCATGTTAGCTTAAGTTTTAAGGTCTAATAAACTTTATCTCATATTATTTAGTGATCACTCCAACTTCAAACAATCATCAATTCAAGTTACACAATCATTATCAAGTAAGTAATTGTCACTTTGAATATTAGAATTTCAACTCATTCGTACAACACATAGTGTACAAGATTTCTCAACCCCATGCATTTGATCCATTTTAATTATATTTATACTAATTTCCACTACTTTACAATAACAAACAATGTGAGAAGATTCAAGTTACTCACCCATGCATTCTCTTTAATCGTCGTAGTAATCAAATGGAAAGTCCAAGTCTTGATTGCTAAATCCTATAAAACGACATGCATATATTACTAAATATATAACAGAGAAGATAGAACTCTTACTAGTTCTTAAGCATCCTAGATTTTGATAAAAACTTCTTAATTAATGCTCTTCATTATTGTATACTACTTAGGTTGGGTCGAGGATCACATCACTACACAAAACTAGGCTCACACCTTAGCAAACTGCGGGTCGAGGGCAGCTTAAAAAGGATCACAAGGTACATTACTATAGAAAATCATGTCACACCCTTATCAAACAAGGATTACGTACAACTAAAAATTTTCACAACATCGTTGTGGGGTATGTCGAGAGCCCAACCATAGGCTGCAATAGGTACCGTGCTTCAACACTTAAACTTATTTTTAGATGCGACAACCCTTAGTGTCTGTCGTAGGCATGTCAAAAGCTCAACTTTAGGCCGTGACAAATACTATACATCACAATTTACCCCTTGATACTTACACTAAGTCTACCACTAATCCATCTTGAGGGCAAAACTAGGCTGCGACACCAACAATGAATAGAACGACCTCCAAAACAACTCAATCTCTTGAGTACTTTTCCAGACTAGATTCTAGCATTATCATTCCAGACTCCTTTTACTAAGGATCTAACATAATAAAAAAAGAAAACAAGGTTTAAGATCCATAGAGGGTGTATTAAAAGATCATAGGTACATACCCTCTTCACCATGCCTAGTATGAAGATGTCAGTGAACATACTTCCAAACTTTAAAATTTTTATACATTTCAACCAACTTGAAAGGGCTTGATACCATCAAAACACTCTAACATCAACATATAAGACTTATATTCATCTCTTTCACCTTCATATCATCCAACATTCAATCATTCTCAACATCACACAATATAGCCCATAACATCCTTGCTTTAGGACTTTAAACCATAACTCTATAACTCTACTTCACATAACTAATAACAAAACTCATAACAACCTTATATATAACAACAACTAATAAGAACTCTAACTTACACTTACTCATAAAACAAAATCAACAAGGTGATAACAAGAGTTAGCTTACTTAATTGTATCTTGACTTGATTATAGAAGTTTAACCTGATTTTCTTGAAATGGAATATGGAGTATGCGTCTGAAACTTATGTTGGACAAAAGACAAGAAAAAGAAGAAGAGGAGTGAATTTCTTTTTTTTTTTTTTTTTGTGAAAAGGTTGATAATTATCCTTATATATGTAAAGCAAAACTTTGACTTATAAGGCATTCAAAAGTTATTGTGTGGATGTGGTTGCATGGTAAATATGGGGACCAATGAGCTTAATTTTGCAAAAAAAATAAAGCTTGGTTTAGATATTAAAATGGGCTTGGTTTAATATACAAACTAGCTTATATATATCTAATCCATTAAAAATCAGTAACTATAAAAAATTAATACAAAGTTTGGCAAATTTAGTTTATAAATTCTATTTAATTAGAAAATTTTTTGTAAGAATTTATATTGATATTCCTAATAATTTTAGGAGTTAGATTTGTGAAATTCAAATTTTTAAAAGAATTTGAAGACATAAATTAAATGACAAACAACTTGAAATGCCATAATCAAATTTACGTTTCTATTCTTACTTGGACTATTTTATAAAGACTACTGTAATTGAATTTATTCAATATACTATTTATTCAAAATATATTAAAATATCATTGATTTTAAATTCTACTCTTTAAACTTATTTATGGAAAAACTTGGGGTCACAAGTTACATAGGAGATGTTTCGATATGAATTCTTGGAGAATTACTTTCCAGGAAGCCTCCATGTTTTTTTGAGCAAACTTTCTAGATATTTCGCAAGGAGGCAGAAGCATTGAACAATATGAAACTAAGTTCGCCAGACTATTTCAACATGCTCCTGAGTCACATAAGCACAAAAAAGAATTAAAAGGGAAAGTATTCCTTAATAGCTAGGATGGTGACCTTCGTACACGCTTAGAAGAGTTAGATAATCAAAGCTTCCATAAGTTGGTGGAAAAAGCTCAAATAGTGGAAAGTGCCAGGAAGAAAAGAATAAGTCAACGGAGAAGAAGGTTATAGTTTTGGCAAGACAACTTTTCAAGGATCGAGTTTGAACTTTGATTATAAAAATTTTAATGAATAGTTCAAGTGGAAATAGAAAGAAAAATATGTCAAAGATAGATGTGACATGTTGGAAATGCAAAGGAAAGCACTACCTTAAGTCGTGTCTCCACCTGCAGCACATGTGCTACCTTTGTGGAAGTCCCAACCACAAGATCTTGGACTGTCCCTAAAATGCTACCATCATCTTCTACATTTGCAATCAACTAGGACACCTTGTCAATAAATGTCCAAAGAGGTAGAATGTACCTACAAGGACGATGAATTAACCCGGAGGAGCCGATTCCAACAAGAACAGCAATGGCAATGGGAATGGAAATTGTTCTGGAACCTCATTGCAAGGGATGTGTGTCTATAACATGGAAAGCATTTGGATGTATGAGGAAACTGATCATGAAGAAGTTAAGTTCATGACCATGGAAGATGGGGGTAGCCACGATTATGGCCTAGTGATAGGTTAGTATTTTGTCTTGGTTCTCGCTTTTCTTATGTTTTGACTAGAATAATCACATTAAAGAAAACGATACTTGTAATGGTAACCTAAAAGATAAACGTAAAGTGATAAGTATGAAGCTTAGAATAGATAGGTGGAAGTAAAGTCACTTAAGTAGTAATTGGTGTTTGTTTACTTTAAGAACCATTAGTATTGCAAGTCTCATTGTCTACACCTTATTCAATACGGGAGCCAGTCACTCTTTTACCACTACTACTATGGCTAAAAAAATGGGACTACCAATAACCACAACTACCACTAAATTTCCCTTATAAATACAAGGATGTCAAACTATGAATGACTTGATCATATTAATTAGATACGGCTAAGTATGAATTTATGATAGGAATGGATTGGATGACCTTGACAAAAGCTGTTTGTGGATTGTCAACGAAAGAAGGTAACCTTCAAAGATATAAAAGGAAAGCCTGCAATATTCTCAGGAGAAGCAACGATGTTGAGGATAAAGGAGTTATGTTCTTTTTGCACTAATTACCAATGTAAACACATTAGTGAAAGAAGTGAGCCACTTTTGGTCTGTAGAAGATGAAAGTGAGAAGTTAAAGTTGGAAGAAATCCTAGTAGTGAATGAGTTTTTGGATTTTTTTTAAGAACTACGTAGTTTATCTCCAAAGAGAGAAACTGACTTCTTTATCGACCTAATATCTAGAACAAAAATGATATCCAACGCCCCCTTTCGAATGGCATTAATTGAGTTAAAGGAATTGAAGAAGTAGTCACAAAAGTTGCTGGATGAAGTCTTTATAAGGCCAAGTGTCTCACCTTAGGGAGCGTTAATTTTGTTAATGAAAAATAAATATGGATCAATGAGGTTGTGCATCGATTATTGAGATCTTAACAAAGTGACTATCAGGAATAATTATCCCTTTCTAAGGATCGATGGCTTGTTTGATCAACTAGAAGGAGCCGGTATGTTTTCACACATCAACTAAAGATCAGGATATCATCAGCTCATAATAAGATTAGAAGATGTGCATAAGATGGCATTTAGGATGCATTATGGGTACTACGAGTTCTTAGTGATGCCTTTTGGTTTAACAAATGCACCAGCCACGTTTATAGACTAGATGAATCACATGTACAAACCCCTATTGGATAAGTGTATGATTGTTTTCATTGACGATATTTTGATATACTTCATGAATCCTAAGCAACACAAGGAGCATCTAAGGATAACCTTATAGATTTTACATGAGCATAAGTTGTATGCCAAGTTGTCAAAATATGACTTTTGGTTAAAGGAGATATCATTTCTCAGACTCGTGGTATCTGGAGAAGGAATATGTAAATCCCTGTTTTCTAAGCCCTAAACCTTAAGCCGGAAATTCAATCGGAGACCTTAGGTCAACGGATCTTGAGTAAAGCCCTACCGTTTAGATCTGACAAACCCGAGTTCGTAAATCGAGGAGTCGAAAAAATAATTAAAGTGTTTAGAATAGTCCGTAATAATATTTGATTTATTAAAAATATCAGATTGGGTTATGTTCGGCTTATTTCGAACCCGTTTGGATACTGCTTTGGAAAGCGTGTCCCGGGGCTCGGAAAATTAAAAATATATCTTTAATATTTTTAGACTCGTATTTTTATAAGGATTTCAGAAATATCAAGTTTATAATTTTTTGGATTTTAAAAATATCAGTTATAGCTCATATAAGCTTATTTTACTCTTATCGGTAACTTAATTGTTAAATTTCTAAAAATAATTTAATTGATTATTTTATTTAAATCATAAAAATTCTGCCACTTAAATAAAAATATTTTTCTTAATTTATTTTATATATTTCCTTATTCAAAAAGCCACTTTATTAACCCATACCTTAAGTACACATCTATTATCATTACTACACATTATTATGTCTTCTTTTGCTTTTTCTTACACTCCTCTTCCCCAAAATGGCAGCTGACCATTCCCCATAAATTAGCCACTTTTCATTATTTTTAATCAATTATTTGATATTTTAAAAGTTCTTTTTAGTTAGAAATAGAAGCTACAAATTACACTTTCAAAATTACAATTTCAACTCAACTAAACCACCCCCTACACTACTCCAAAAATCACGCCAGCCCTCCCTCCATGCAGCTGCTGTTTTATTTTTTTTTAAATTATTTAACACACTTTTATCTCTATTTAAGCATCTCATTCCCTCCCTCTTTCATCTTTACAAACCCTACATTTTTCCTCTCTCTTTTTCCCTTTTCTTTTCTCTTCTTCTTGGCTTGTCTTCTTGATAAACAAGCTGCTCCCATTTCCATTTCACACTCCCACATATTTTTCTTGCAAATATTTAAGGTAATCAACCTCTTTTAGCTTTCATAAGATGTTATAGGATGATGATATGGATGTTTCATCCATCAAAGGACATTCCACAAGCTTCAAAAACTATGGATGATGATGCCAAGAATTGAAACACTCCTCTAGATGATGATCTCTTTTGTTCTTAGTATTTTTGTTATATTGAAGGCTTGTTTATCTTCTTGTTTATGTGATAACTTGTAGATCTAGAGTTTTACCAAGCTTTAGTTATGTTTATGTGTAGATCTAGAAGTTTAAGGCTTACTACCAAGTTTTTCTTATGTTCTCATGGTTGAATGTTGAGTAGATCTTAGATTTGAGTTTGAATGAAAAAGTAAAATTCGTAACTTGTCAATGCACTATCTTAAAAACCCCCTTCCAAGTCTTAAAATGGAAGTTTTTGTTAAGAAAATGAAGGTTTGATGGATGTATATCATCAAGACTTCATCTTATAAGAATCAAAGTTGATTTTCAAAGTTTATTTTCAAAAACAAAAATTGTATTTTCGGATCAAGACAAAGATCTAAAATAAAAACATGTTTTCTAACTCAAAAATGAGGATTTTGTTCAAGAAATGAAGGGTACTTGGGATATAATATGTAATGGGTTGTTTTTCATGAGTTTTGATGAATTTTCTCAAGAGATATGTCCAAAATAAATTTATGAAAATTCGGATCTAGACCAAGACCCATTTTTGGAACCCATCATTCAACTTTAAAATGAAGATTTAGACAAAAATATAAAGAGCTCTTGGTATAGATATCTTAAGGAATGAATTTTCATAAGTTTAAATGAGTTTTCCAAAAAAGTATTGCTTAAATCAAGTGTTTTGTAAATGACAAAATTTAGGTCTTGTCTTCATTGTAAACTTCAAGAGGAAAGTAATTATGGGGAGACCAATTTTAAAACCTTCTTTTTGATCTCAAAACAAGTATTTTATATTGAAAATGGAATGCTTTGATGATAAATAATATAGGAAAATTATTTTCATTGAGCTAAGTAAGTTTTAGTAAAGGAATTACTCAAAACAAGACAATGAGTTTCAACTTGTAAATTTCGGTTTTATGAAAATGGATTCTTAGAAGTTTCTTTTGAACTTTATGTTTGGGATTAGATAAGTATGTAATCTCTTAATTTTGTTTAGAGGATCTCCTTACAAGTTTAGGACTAAAAAGTTAATCTAAGTAGTTAAGTAGAGTAGATATGGCAATTTTTCACCAAGGTTCAATTCTTGGATTTTCGCAACCCTACTGTACAGTAAGTTTCCGACCCCTAGATGATCTTAAATGTTTGCATTAACTTTAGAAATAGATAGCTCTTTCGAAGTAGGTATAAATTGGTATATTATAAGCTAAATTCCGAGTTAAAATGAGTTAGATATGACCTTTTTAAGTTAAAGATTCAACCTAGGCGGAAATTGAAGAACTTAGTAAATAAAATTATTAAGTTTAATAGAACTTTATAAGAGATACTCATTGAGGGTATTCTTTGTATTTAAGGTGAATTGGAGGACGGGTTACCACTTCCCGAGGACTATTACGAATAGTGGATTTTCACTACATGGACAAGTGAGTTCATTTCTCAATTAGTTATGCTCTTGGATGTGCTTGTAGTAGTAGTGGCATTAGACTTAGGAAAAGATAAAATTGTGATTGAATGGTGATCTAAACTTGCATGAATGAACGATAAGTATATCGAGGCAAGCTTTGTTGCAATAATCTTGTATGAGCTAGTATAGATTTGGAATGTCTGAAATTTGTATGGTCACTTTTAAGTTATCTAATTAATATACCATGATTATATGAATAAATTGTACATGCATATCACGTAGTGAGTCGCATATCATTGTCGAGTATGCCTTTGGTGGGACAAAGGTGTATTTGGGAGGCAGCGGGTCTTTAATGAAGGGGACTAGGGTTGCATGACTTATGGACCACCCCATTCAAATAATGAAACTATGGTTGCATGACTTATGGACCAACATTAAAAATTGTGGTTGCATGTCTTATGGACCACCCCACTTAAGATTGGGACTATGGTCACATGTCTTATGGACCAACATTGGAACTGTAGTTGCATGACTTATGAACTACCCCAAACCCCGAATGGAGGGCGTAAATTCATTCACTTATGACTACCGGAAAGTCATATGCTTGCTTGCTCATTTGCTTGTGCATTCATATGGTTGTTGAATTATAACTTGCTTGTATAGATATTTTAGCTTGATCGAGTATGTTGCTTGGAAAATGAATCTCACTAAGCAATTAGCTTATACCCCAATAGTTTTTGTTGCAGTGTTCCTATTTTTGGATGTTCCGAGAGGACACTTTGTGCAGGTTTACTACATTGGATTAAAGAGCTTTTGAGGAAGTCGGGACCTAGTATAGGCGTGGACTTCTAGGAAAATCTCTTTAATGTAAATTCAGATATGTGTAATTGGAGCTAAAAGATGTAGACTCCTATTATTTTGGCGAGGGTATGCCCCCTTGGCTTTTGTAAAAGTTTAACTACTTATCTTGCTGTGATTTATATTCTTAAATGCTATGTATGCTTTCTTAATACTACTCGAATCAAAGTGTGATCGTAAATGTTGTGTGAGTACAGCTTACACACGATATGTAAACTCATGGGATGACTAAGGTTGTCATACTTAAGTTTAAATATCGAGTGTGGTGGACTGTCGCGTTTGGGGTACCCTTTGGGGCGTGACAGAATATCAGTTGATCCCGAAAAGATCAAAGCTGTAATGGAATGGAAGTGACCTAAATTGTGATGGAAGTGAGAAGTATCATTGGATTAGCTAGTTATTATCGGAACTTTGTTAAGAAATTTTGTACAATAGCTAAGCCGCTTAGCTAGCTGACAAAGGAAAATGAAAAGTTCGAATGGACTGATAAGAGAAAGCAAAGTTACCAAGAGTTGAAGCAAAGGTTAGTTTCTTGGCCTATGCTTATCCTACCAAACCTCGACAAATCATACACCGTATATAGTGACGCATCGAGGTATGGTTTATGATATGTCTTGATGCAAGATGGAAAGGTAATTGCATATGATTCACGATAGTTGAGACCCCATAAACAGAATTACCCTACACATGATTTAGAGCTTGATGCAGTAGTGTTTGCATTGAAGATTTAGAAACACTATCTTTATAGATAGAGATGTGAAATATATATATATATAGTAGATCATAACGGTCTTAAATACTTATTGATGCAAAAGGAGCTGAACATGAGATAAAGGAGATAGGTAGAGCTAATCAAGGATGATGATTTGGGAATCAACTCCTATCTTAGCAAAGTGAATACAATTGATTATGCTTTAAGTCTCAAGAATCATGCCAAAGTTGCTACTTTACTTACTAATCAAAAGGAGCTGATAAAGGAGTTCAAAAGGTTAAGTATCGAGTTTATAGATCTTGGTATAGAGATGGAGATCATTAATCTAATGATAGAGCCTACATTAGTAAAGAGAATCAAGGAAGCACAATGTTATGATGAGGTGTTACGAAAAGTTAAGGAAGAAGTGTAAGAAGGGAGGTATATCAACTTTACAATAGATGAGGAGGAAGTATTACGGATGAAAGGGAGATTATGTGTACTAGACGACATTGAGTGGTTGAAGGAAATCATGAATGAAGCTTATAACTCCAATTATACCATGCATCCTGCAGGAACCAAGATGTACTAGGATCTCAAGAGCCACTACTAGTGGAATGGTATGAAGAGAGATATAGCTAATTACATGATGAAGTGTTCGGTGTGCCAACAATTAAAGGTTGAGCGTCAAAGACCCTAAGAATAACTAAAGTCGTTACCCATACCTAAGTGCAAATGGGATCAAATTACGATGGATTTCGTGTGTAGATTACCAAGGACACCAGCAAAATATGATGATACATGGGTCCTAGTGGACCAACTAACCAAATCTGCTCATTTCTTACCAATCAACACGACGCACTCCTTAGACAAGTTGGAAAAAATCTACATAAGAGAGATAATGCGACTACATGAAATTCTAGAAGGCATTGTTTTGAATAGAACCCATGGTTCGTGTCGAAGTGTTTAGGTACTAAGTTGCACTTTAGCATTGCTTATGAGACTCAAACAGATGAACAATTTGAGAGAACCAAGCAAATGTTAGAGATATGTTACGAGCATATGTTATGGAGTTTAAAGGAAGTTGGGAGGCACACTTACCTTTGGTAGAGTTCAGCTACGACAATGCTATCACTCCACTATCTAAATGCTTCCAAATAAAGCTCTTTATGGGCAAAGATGTAGATCACCACTGTTCTGGAATGATGTGGAAAAGCTCGCAAAAGGACCAAACTTAATACAAGATACAAAAGATAAAGTACATATCATTCGATAGAAGATGGAGGAAGCCTAGGATCAACAAAAGAGTTAAGTAGATCAGAAGAGGCAAGTTCTCGAGTTCAAAGTCGGAGATCATGTGTACTTGAAAGTGAGACCCATTAAGAGCAAGAAGAAGCAACTTAGGTAGCTAAAGACAAAGTGTGCCACTAGTACCCACACTCGTTTGAGAAATTAAGAACATGTATTGAGTTTTGAGGGAAAAATTTTCTTTCAGGGAGGGTCAGTTGTAAACCCCTAGGATTTTTAGTTAGTTTAAATATAAACCTTAGATTCAAAATCGAAATTGAAACCCTCAAACCGATTCGAGTTGACCTTAAACCTTAGAAACCCTAGACTAAATTAGTTGTCATTCAATAACCTTAGAATATTAGATGAATTAAATAAATATAGAAACCCTAAAAATAAAATGTGTATGAAAACTTTTCACTAAAACGATAGGAGTTTTTGAAATTATAATCGTTCTGGAAACCTCACACAAAACAGTTTTCCTATCCAATTACCAGCACGTAAATTGAGATAACATAATAAAATTACAATTAATAATAAAATAATGTTAAATTATTTTTCTAATATATTATATTACTTTATCGATCTATAAAAACATTAATTAAACTGAATTTTACGTGTATGGTATTTTTTACCGATATTATTTATTCTATTCTTTATACTTTCAAGTACCATAATTACTATCATTGCTATTTACTCCATCACTTTTACTATTCTATTATTACGCCTACATACTTAGACCATAGCTCTTCTTACACCCGTCATACTCAATACCAAACTTTATATAAATACCTACTTCTCTTCTTTAATTCTCTCTCTATCTCTGTCTCTCTCTCCCTTCAAAAAGGTGTCGGCCACACCCTCCATCCCCTTTCTCTCTCCCTTTCAATTTTTCTTTCATCCTTTAATCCATTCTTCCCTACATAAATGCCGCTTAACCCTCACTACTTCATATTTTACATCTTAAACTACCTATAAACTTTTTCAACACTTCAAGTACTCTCAAATTTTCTCTTCTTTCCCTCCTCCCCTATCACCATGTTTTCTCTCCCTTTCTTCCTCATGGTTCTTTCTCTTTCCCTTACACACAATGTTTCTTTACACTTTATTTAGGTAAACATTCTCAAACCCTCTCATATATTATGTATATGATGATAGGTATGTGTCTTGCTACAATTTCCATGAAAATTCCACCATGATACATAATGCTAGGGAATGGAAAATGTAAGGCATCATGCTTGGTTTCAAGATTGATTATAAACCGAATTTATTATAAGTGCTAAAATACACTTTTATTGGTCATTTGATTGATAATTATTATGGATTTAGCATCATTAATTTATTCTTTCAAGGCTATAAAGGAAATATTTTACAAAAAGGAAGCAACTTGGGCCAAAAATACAAAGTTTGAAAGCATAATGCGGTCAATACGATAAGGACATGCTGTGTCTCCAAGCCATGTCGAGAAAATATGTGCTCGTGAGTGAAAAATCAAGTTTTGACATGATACGATTGTGACATGACTTGTCACAAGTCGTGTCAATTTGGAGAATTAGTTTAACAAGGAACATGACTACGATACAACTTGCTGCTAGTTGTATCGATTAAAAGAATTGGCTACAAAAAGTTGCATGACTTTGGGACAAGTCATGTCCCAATCGTGTCGTTTCCCACGTCATAAAAAGCCCAAACATGATTGAAAGACATGACCTACCGCTAGTGTGTCAATACAACAGCAACTTACTTTTGGGAAATGACTTTAAAAAGGAAAGGTAGCTTCTTTGGCATCGAAATAAAGGCATATACACTTAAAATTGGAGAGTTTAGAGGCTCTACTTTTGACAACAAAGGAACCCAACAACTTTCCATTCCTGAGAAGGAAACTTCCCAATTCAAAACCCCATCTTGCTCATCAAGTGCATGCAACTTTCTTAATCTTCAAGATCCTAACGTTCCTCTTTTATGCAAAGGAAATTTCATCTTTTAGGGCTTAAAGAATTTCTATAAGAAGGCAAGATCCAAGAGCAGCAGAGGAATGTGTGCTAGTATTACAAATTTTTGTAGGTTATCTTATCAAGTCAATTTTCTGCTTAATCTCTAAATTGTAATTATAGGTCGTGCTTATTTGTTTTTAATGATGAATACTTCTCCAATGGAGGAGTAAGATTTTTTGTTTAGATTTTGATGCACCCTAGGTTGATTATGTAATATGTTCTTTATTGCTCTTAATATATTGCTTGAATTCTTGAATTCATTCATATTATGTTTGTTATCTTGACTTAATGATATGAAATATTAGTTCTTGTTTTGATATTCATGCAAATTAATAGAGATATTGTTTGTGTGAATAGATCTACATAATTAAAAGCAGTTGAATGCAATCCTATAATTAGGATGATATAAATCTTCAGGATTAGTATAAAACTTAATAAGGGGATTCTAGATCAATATTACTATCTTAGGAGCTTTAATTAGGAAGAAATTTCGATTACTTAATTGAAGATAGAATATCAATAACCTTCATAAGGATATTAAATTGTCTTGGGAATCTTTACCGTTCAAGAAAATCAACAATAATATTAGAATTATCTTTTGCGAAATCACATATCACTTAGTAGGGATTCAAGGTCTAAACAACTTTTACAATTCGGATTATCTTTTGTTGACTAGCATTGTTCTAAATTGATTGCTATTGTATGTCTTGCTTAATTACTCTCTCTTGTAGGTTGAACAATAGAATAATAGTAAGTATTAATATTCATTACTCCCTATGGAATTAGCACCTGTGCTTTAAATCTATATTACTATCATCAATAGGTACACTTGCCTTAGATACAGTCATAGCAAGATTTGAGTGTAAGTTTATAACTTGTTATTGAGTTTTGTTTACTATATACTACTAGTACCAATTACAATGTGTTTATATTCATATCTTTATTTTCATGTATACAAATTTAACTTTTATATTTGTATCTATATATATGTAAATATAATCTTTAAAGTATATTGCGACTAACCTAACTTTTATTTTCATGTTCTTTACATTCTTGTAATTTTATTTCATGCAATTTATTTCTCATAGAGACTTATCCTAATCAAAGTCTTGGACTTGTCCACATTTAAGTCATAAGGAGACTTGTCCATTTCAAAGTCTTAAGGAGCCTTGTATGAATTCTAAGATTCTTTGAAATTGGTCAATTTAGTTCCTCAACTTTATTGATCGATTTAGTATATGAAACAACTTTCGTACATGTTAACTATTATCATGGAGGTATTATTAATGTGCATGAGAAGTCTTTTTGATTCTAAATTGATCAACTTCAAACTTCAAGTAAGTAATTGCATATTTTGCTAAAGTTCAGGTATTATTCACAACATCAACTTTATATATGTGTGTGTGCATATATGGAAAACTGTACAAAAGATCCTTAATGTTTAGATAAGTTCAAATAGAAAAATTCAACATTTAAGTAATTAAATTAAAGTTGGCCAAAAAAAATTTGTAATTAAATTAAGGTTTAACGTTGTGTTAACTAATTCAAACAAGGATTCATCACAACAGCATTATAATAGTGATAAAATTAAACTAATAAGATAAATTAAGGTCAAATTTGATGCCTAACATAGACATGGTAAATGGGCCGCAGCATACATGGGCCGACACACAGGGCATGGGAAGGAAAAAGACAAAAGCACGTGCACACGCGGGCTGACACGTGGCACACAAGATACGTGACACGCAAGGCACGTGAAATAAATGAGCTGGCACGGCACAGCACGTAAAGTATGCGAACCAGCACGTGAGCCTTATTTTTATAATAGTAATATAAAAATAGTAATTTATTTTTTTAATTTACTTGAAATTGTATTTAAATAAATTATTTTTATTCTTTTAATTAAATGTGTTTTATCTTCTTGAAAAGTATAAATATTTAGTATATCTTATTTGTTTAAAATAATTTCAATTACATTACTATGAACATATTAACTTCAATATTGTTTAGGAAATAAAAGAAAATGAAATTATGAAATAATATTGTAATAGTAATTGATTTATATGCTTTTTTAAATAATAATATAAAATTAGTGATTTATTTTGTTAATTTACTTTAAATTATTGTTAAATAAATAATTTTTATTATTTTATTTAAACATATTTGTCTTCTTAAAAAATATGATATATTTATTATATTTTATTTTTTTTAAATAATTACAGTTGTATTACTATTAACATATTAACTTCAATATTGTTTAGGAAACAAAAGAAAATAAAATTAGAAAATAATATTGTAATAATAATTGGTTTATATGCCTTTTTCTAAATAATAATATAAAATTAGTGACTTATTTTTAATTTACTTTAAATTGTAGTTAAATAAATTATTTTTATTATTTTATTTAAACATATTTGCCTTCTTAAAAAATATAGTATATTTACTATTTTTTTTGTTTAAAATAATTTCAATCGTATTACTATTAATATATGAAGTTATTAACTTCAATGTTGTTTATGAAATAAAAGAAAATAAAATTATAAAATAATATTGTACAAGTAATTGATTTATATGCTTTTTTATAAATAATAAAAAATTGATTTATTTATTTATTTAATTTAAATAAATAATTTTTATTATATTATTTAAATATATTTGTCTTCTTAAAAAATATAATATATTTAGTATACAATGATTTCAATTGTATTACTATTAACATATTAAAGATTAACTTTGAATTTTTATTAGAAATAAAAAATAAATTGTCCAAATAATTTTGTAATAATAATTAATGTATATTAAATTTTAAAATTGATTAACTAATTTATTTATAATAATTATGATTTGTTAAATAAAGGAAATTAATAAATGCATTGCGATTGACGGAAAAGTAAATTTTATTAGTAGAAATTTTTTAACTATAAAAGAATACAAGAATATTGAAAAAAAAAAAAAAAAAAGGTTATCAACTATATTCCTTCCCTCCTAGCCCTTAGGAACCTTCCCTAGTCCCACCCCACTGTTCCGTCTGTGTCTGCTGCTACAAATCCAGTGGTGAGCATGACTCCCCCGATTCCGATTTGGTGTCCTCAGGCCACCAAAAGTGTAGGCCCATTTGTTTCCTACTTACAGCATTGAACCAATCTTTTAAGCACACACATGCTTCGATAGTAGCAGCTTTTAGCCTATAGTGGTGCGGTTCGAGGACCCATTCACCCAAACTGAAAGTTGACTCTGATGAAACCGTTGAAGCCAGAGAAGCCAAAACATCTCATGCCAAGATAGAAAGCATCGTCATCATAGGTGTCCTCTTCTTCTACCAACTGAGGACATTGAAATCATCCCCCTTGTTCTCCCATCATTGTTGCTGTCACGCCCCGCCCCCCGCAGGTGGGGCAACGTGATGCCAGGGCAGGCAAACCCACCTCTGGCCCCCTAGTGGGTAATTGGCCAACACCACCATTGCATCATGGGGCCCCCAACCAACGCATGCCCAAAGGGTACCACGGGCACTATAGGTATTGTTACCCTTAGGCAGATTGAATCCAGTCTGCAGACTCTAGGATTCGAACCCCAGACCTAAGGCTTTTGCCTGCCCCAAAGGCAGCACCTTTCACCAGTTGAGCTGCAGATCAACTGGTGAAAGGTGCTGCCTTTGGGGCAGGCAAAGCCTTAGGTCTGGGGTTCGAATCCTAGAGTCTGCAGACTGGATTCACTCTGCCTAAGGGTAACAATACCTATAGTGCCCGTGGTACCCTTTGGGCATGCGTTGGTTGGGACCACCATGATGCAATGGTGGTTTTGGCCATTACCACTAGGGGGCCAGAGGTGGGTTTGCCTGCCCTGGCATCACGTTGCCGCCACCTGGGGGCGGGGCGTGACAGTTGCGGTTGTAGTTCCACCTCATCAAGTTGCTGGACCTCGTACACCAGTATGTCACTGAAGAATTCTTGAGAAGCTGCATAGCTACTCCTAACATTCTGAGCGATTTGTTTACTTCTCTTTGAAAATCCCCAGGATGAGTAACTGCTGGATCATTGTAGTTGGGGTGGCGGTGCATTCGTTTAATTATGACATCGATACAAGTCTTTGAGTAAATTTTTTGCTGCACCTTGTAGCCTCTAATTTAGGATCGCGCACACCAATATTCTTATAGAATGCTTTGAAGAGTGCTTCAATTGCACGGAACTTATACCGTAGATTTAGCATTTTTGCAACATGGGGGGAGGGGGGGGGAGGGGAGAGGGAAAAGGGACAAAATAATCCCGAATCTTATTAGCCATTACAGACACAGTAGCAACCAGATTAGGATTGGAATTATAGTTACTCAGCAAGTCCAATATATCAACTAGGTGGAGAAGTACCCAGTTGCTAGTGCGGTAGTAGCAACTAGATAAATGTTGTGTTAGGCGAAGAAATGCCTTCAATACCTCTTTAAGTCCATGCGTTATTTGCCAATCCCGACTCTCTATCAAACCAATGGTAGGATTAGAGAAATTGAGTAGGGTATTGTACAAATGAGTTAGAGCCCTTTTGCACTTTAATGCCCGGCTAAGCATTTTGAACGTAGAATTCCACCTAGTTACACAATCAAGTGCAGGCATCTTTTGCTATAAAATGGTGTGCCTTGATAAACTCCATGTACATCTGTTTAAATCTTCGTGAAACATGAAGACAATTGATTGCATATCTTATTTTCTCAATATGGAAGTCAAGGCCACAAGCTATAAGGTCTACTTGTACTGCCAAATTAAAAATATGGCAGACACATCGGACATGAAAGAACTTTCCATCACATACTAGCTTCAATAATGCTTCATATTACGAATGGCAACCGTATTGTTTGATGCATTATCGAATGATATACTAAATGTAGTATGTATACCGTACGATTGGATGGCTTCCAATATATTATTTGCTATTGCATGGCCAATATGTCTCTCTTAGAACAGCTTGAAAGCAATAATCCTCTTCTAGATTAACCATAGTTCATATATCCAGTGAGCGGTTATACATATATAGCTATCTTGTACATTGTTGATGGGAGATTTCCACACATCTGAGGTGAGGGAGACACTACACAAGTAAAATTGAGTGAATTACTTAAACCAAATTAAATATCGTTAATCAATGTATAATCTAAAAAATTACATGAACAACAAATTATGTTAGAGGATTATACCTAGAGGGGAGGTTTGACAAAAGGTCTTTTAGAGCATCACGCCTTCTCTTAAAAAAACTCAGCATATCATTTTTTAACTTTTGTCGGCCTGCATGTTGGTATAAGGGTTGCATGGCTCCCGCATTCCAACTGTTGAATTTTTTGTGACCAACTGCATGGAATGATATATTTATAGCTAACATCCATTCCATTAGCTGGTCTCGTGCATCTTGCTGATTGAATTGCCATGTTGCGGGATTGACACGCTCAATATGGGAGCTATTGTCATTGGTAAGGTCATTCACCACAACATGGCCTTTCGATATGTGTGCCTCCATGTGTCGTTTTAAGTGTATCGTCCCATTGCGGGATCTAGATGATAACTTATTGCCACAAGTTCAACATATGACATATTTAATAGGTTCACCACTTGATGTGGATTCTTTGGTTTCTATAAAATATTTCCATACGGTTGTTATCTTCTTCCTAGAATGCCTAGAAGCACTACTGGCCATGGTAGGGTCGTTATTACGCTACGTTGGGTTTGATTGTCTAGTCGGGGAGAAAGTTGCTACCTACAAATAGAAAATAATTACATATAATTATATAGCAATGATAAAAAAAAAAATTAAACACATCGAAAAGTTACCCCTCCATCGTTCCTACTAGCTATGGAAGATGGGTGTGTAACAGTATGTGGAGCTTATAATTACCCCACTCCAGCTGCTTCTTGTCCAGGAAAATATACTGGCATCGGTGGTATGGACATAGATACAGTATATTGAGGGTTTCCTATTTGATTCATGAAGGTGCTAAAACCTTGTGTTGTGTTTCCAAAAATCCATCAATCATCAAACTCAACTTGGGATAATTGTCCTAGTTGTTATTGTTTCCCGCCATATTGATATCTAAACGACCAGTTAGAAAGTATTAACGATGTTTGAATTACAGTTTGCAAATGGATAGGAAATTGTAACGACTGAATTTGCTGCAAAATTGGTGGAGTAACAATCTGGATTCTACTCCTAGCCGACACTCAATATATTATGTTCCAAGCCAAATTTTCTTTTTGTTGTTATGGTCGACGTTGGTACCTCGGCGGCTAATGTGAGTACATCAACGACGTACGTGGGCACTCTTAGCCATTAACATGCCCACGTTAGCCTCTGGTGTGCCCACGTTGGGCGCTAGCGTGGGCACGTTGCTCACCAGCATACCCACGTTGGCCATAAAATTTTTTTCCCAAAAAACGTGCCCACGTCGGTTCTATATAAACCTTAAATCGACGTGGTTATGTTCATTCTCAACCCCTATTGTTTTCATATTATCACAATTGCTACGTCCACGTTCTTGTTATTTGCCATTTGCCATTTGCCAATTGTTTTACAAGTTCCTTCTACTATAAATAATGGAGCATCCACAAAGTTCACGTCGTTGTACTAAAGTAACTGTACAATGCTGCTGTAGGGAAAGAACACCTACCCCTACCCCGTCCCCGCCCCCGTTGCGTCCCCTTCACCATCACCATCACCGCCACCATCACCATCACCACCTTCTTCACCCAGTCACCCAAATGATGATCATAATAATATTCATTTTCCCATTCGGCTGTGAGAGTATGATACAAAACTGAGTTCTACTCTCTACTCGTGCTTCTAAGTAAAAATTATGACATGGAAGAGTTAAATCAGTGGTACAGCTTCAATAACGCCTTATGTCACGCTGGTTTGACTACACTCATGGATCTTTCGGATGAGACATATGTCGATCTCGTTCGTATATTTTATTCAAATGCCACTACAAATGATATTACAGAACATCACAATATGGTTCCTTGGGTTAATAGTGAACGTCAAAGTTTGGCCTCTATCATTACTTTTATGTTTGGCTGTGTTCTCGATATTAACTCGGATTATCTAAATGGTCTATTCCATCAAACTAATGGGGGTGAAAAGTTGCAAAAAAATTGGGATATAACCACTGCATTCCACCGAGTATTTAATTAAGCTAGCACCCCAATATGTGTTGGTGAGCGTCAATCTGACCACGTGAATCACCTCAAGTAAAAAGATCTCTTACCAATTTGTAGACTAATCCATCATATGATTAGCTACAATATATGTCCACGAGTGAATATAAATAACATCTCTATTGAAGACGTCTTCCTGATGGACACAATGATAGATCCCCGAGCATTAGATGTTGGCTATTTGGTGATATAATCCATGCATCAAGTGCTCGGGAGAAAAGACGCCCATCTTGCATATAATCACCTTATCACGGTTATTCTAAAATCGTAAGGATTTGACCTTTCAAGTTATAGGAAATCAGAATCAAGGTCAAAATTCACAAAAAATGACCTAGCAAGAAGGTTGGGTTTTAGGTATGATCTTGAAGCCAACTAATATATTAGAGATCACGGTGGTGCATCACAACCGAGAGATGGAAATGAACCAAATGACTTGAGCTTTGATCTCAACTTGGATGATCTGTCCCTCCCCCTCCCATGGCACGATGAAGGAATGGGAGATGGGCATGGACACGGACATGGGTAGGATCAAGCTCAAACACAGTAACAATTTGGATCCGGTCCATATAATATGGAGGAAATAATGAACGCTCTAACACAGATAGCCAATGTCTAAAAACAACATGGAAAGTTGCTCAACTCCATGAGTACATACCTGCATAATTTCTCCCAATGAGCAGGTTATCGACCAATGCATCCTTCTCCACTACCACCCCCACAATTGTCATGCCTCATAGGGTACCCTATACGTAACAGTTCGCCACATACCATATAAGATTCCCGAATTACCGCCTTAGTCCTTCGAGAGCCTCATATAGATGTAAGGCGTACCTTTACAACAATAGAGTACAAGTCCAAATGGAGATAAAAGCTTAACTTGGCATACATTAGCAGTAGGATATAACTCATGAGACATAAATAAATTTTACATTTACTAAGGGGCATTCCCCCGCAAAAGAATAGTTAATGGCCTTATGCAGTCATCCAAGTCTTAAAAGTTTCCTATGGAAGTCTAAACAGAAATTCAACTTCTAAGGGAAACTCCTAGCTCATGTACCTGTACAGCCGGGTCACGCTGCCTAAGCCACAAATGGGGTAGCTGCAAAAGGAAGGAACTGTAGGGACGTAAGCTAACTAGCTTAGTGAGTGTAATCTTCCACAATAACATTCATGTCACAACAATTCAACCAAGTGATTAAGCAAGCAAGTGAATGCACCAAACACATGAGTTCAACATACATATGACCAACCAGAAATCATATGTGGATGGACTTGCGCCCTCCATCCCGGGTTAGTATAAAGAATACTGCGGTACTAACTTTATGCCGTTTATGGTTTACGGTTAACCTACAAATATTTATATCGTTTATGGATCACGATTAACCTACAAATTTGATATCGTTTATGGATCACGATTAACCTACCAATGCTAATGCTCCTTCCCATTATGATATGCATATGTCAAATTTGGCACTAGTCCGAATAGTTGATTTAGTCATTTTATTTAGGCGATCAAATAATTTCTCAAATAATCCATCATAACTAACTACACAACCAAAATTTATCACCCGATTTCGATATTCTTATTTTGAGTTCTCACATCATTATCAATATACAATTTCCCATTATTACCCATCACTCATATTCCATTCATTTGGCCTACATTCTAGTGCACTAATTAACAAGCACATACAATAAATGAATCAGGAAGAGAAACTCACTCCGCCATAGGTTCACCGGCCTTCTAGTAATAATAGTCCGGAGGCAAAGATTCAACGTCCTCGAGTTCACCTATTCACATAAGAAATACCCTAATAAATATTCTACCATCTAAGGATACTAAAACTCTAAGAAGACTTAGTGAAATCGAAATTCGCGTCATTTTCGAGGTCCCGATTTAAAATGGCCATAACTTGGTCGTTTTAAGTCAGAATTTCGCAAGTTTTATATCTATTTCTATCTACTTTGGAAGAGCTTTCTAAATATGAAGTTTAAATCAAGTTTTGAAAATATCTAAGCCTTGAAAATGAGGGATCAGATCTATACAGCGGTTATATTGATTCCGAAAATGCAATTTCCATGAATGCTATTGAGATTCCTAAGTGCAAAATGAAACTAAATGACATGGTAACGAATTTCCCTGTCATGAATGTCATGATATGAACTCTTAAGTGTCTAAGGTCTTATAAATTTTTAGACTTAAAGAATTTAAATAAACTTTGTCTTAAGACATTATGTCATGCCATTGTCTAACAATTAACTTTGCCACATTTGGTCACACCTACTTATTCTAAGGATTTTTCTTAGGAAAATCCTATTTATTTTAAAGAAATTTTGACTCTTATATTAACTATATCCTAAGGCCTTTATTTCTTTAATAAAATCTTCATTTGTAACTTTTTAAGTGGGTCTTATACTAGGGTGGTTCCAAAAATCCGAATTTAGAAAATTTCATTTCCAAGTTGATTCTTTTAGGAAAAATGCATTTTATACTAGTATAAAATGCATTTTTCCTAAAAGAATCAACTAAGTATTTATTTTACCTATACCCTAAGGACTTCATATATTAAAGAAAATACCATTTTTGAAGTTGGAAAACTAGTGTTTTCTAACCATCTATCCATTATTACGAATTTAGCTTTCAAGACTTTCACTCAAAACTTCTATTGGACTTCATCATCTTGTTTTAAATATTTTCTTTAGCAAAACTCATTTAAACTCATGAAAAACATCATCAAACATTATCTATTACCTATAGGCCTCATTTTTCTTGTAAAATACATGTTTATAAGTTGGTAAAAGGGTTTTTAAACTAGGTTTCTCAAGTCATCCGAATTTACACTAGCTCATTTCTTGTAAAGTGTTTTCCTTTTTGGTTTCATTGACTCATCTACCTATAGATCTATATACTAGCAAGGTGATTTACTAAGGACAAAAGCATTGAAGACCATTAATGCACATAACTCAATATAATGATAAGATCTTAAATGCCTACATGAATATGAGTAGTAAAATGGTAGATCTACTATATCAAGTGCTTAAATAGGTTTTGAAAACATAAAAACTATATTTTTATAAAAGATCTTTTGTTCAAAACACTTTTTTGATGAATGATTATAAAGTTTATGGTATGAAAGCTCCTTTAAATGCTAGATCTACCTTGTGATGGTTTGGTATTCTTGTTTTGATATTTCTTTATCCCTAGCAAGAGCTCATGGGGACATTTAGTTAGAAATATCCAAGAATATCCTTGCCATTACAAGGATCTAAGGATATATGGAGCAAGGTTCATCTACTTAAAGTAAAAATAGAAGACAATAGAAGAAAAGAAAGTTGTGTGTGTGTGAGTGTGTGAGCTACATAGCTCACGGCAATGAGGGGTGAGAGGGAGAGAAAATGAGAGAGTTTCACCTTTGTAAAACTTTGAAAAGTGAAGAATGAAGTGAGAGAAAGAAAGCGTAGCTTATATATAAATTGAAATTAGGTTAAATGGAATAAAACAAATTAAAAAAAATTGCAAATTGGAGCTTGAGGATGGGATTTGATTTCTTTGATTGATTTGTCTTTGATTTGATTTGAGTACAATTTGTCATAAATTGTATTAAAAATTAAGAGACAAAAAGTCTTTGAAAAATGAAGTGATTGAGTGATGGTAAGGGTTGCAAGTATAGGGTGTACAAATGAGTAGTCATAGGTTGTACTTGTGAATAGTAATGAATAGTAATCAAGACAACTTTATTACCGGTAGTAAGAAAATACGAATAAGAAGGCTATGACTGTATTTTTCATAAGCCGAAAAATTATGAAATTTATAGTTTTGAAATCCTTATTTTATTTCGATTCAAATGAGTACCCACAAGTAAATTTTTGAAATTCTAGTTTCGGTGCATGCTTTTCTATAATGGGTCTCGAGATTACCTGGAATTGAAATTTTCTTAAAATCTAATCTTTTCTTAGTTTAAAATATAATCAAGAACTATATTCAAAATTAAATTTTCTTATAAAAGTTTCTTAATTAGAAACCGAGATAAAGCCGGATTTAGGGTTTCTAGTTCTCACTCTAGACTTAAGCTATTCCGGTTTAGGGTTTTAGTTTCCGGTTCTTGAGTTATCTTGGTTACTTGAAAAACCGGGGTTTACAACAATGGCCACAACTACCATATCACTATCAGTCTCCGAGCGATGCTGATGATCAAGACGGACAACAAGGCGGACAATCATCACATTCGCATCATTTTTTTAAAAATTAAGTTAATTATTTTTTTATTATCAATGTAAATAACAATGTAACGCATGTTATTATTAATAGAGTTTAAAATATGGCTTTATTAATTGTCTAAATTTTATTTAAGTTAAATGCTAAAATCAATAATTTATTATTAACTAATTTATATAATTAGTTTAATTAAAATTCCGAAAGCCATCAGAAAAACACCCACAAGTCAAAAATAATAAAAAAACAGAATAAACCGTGTCAAAATGGACTTGATTAAAGGCACACGAAGGCACGCAATACGGCACACAAATAAATGGGCCTGCATGGTATGACACGCAAAAGAAAAAAAGTATGCGAAGCACGACACATGAGCACGAATGGGCCGACACACAAAAGCACGTAGCATGCAAAACAAGCAAAATTTAGCACCGAACAGCACGACACGGCCCATTTACCATGCCTAGCCTAACATGACCATATCTCAATTAAAAGAATGTTATTTTATTAGACCAGCCTTTAAAAAAAAAGGGAAAAAATAACGTACAGAAATCAAAATTAAAACCAACCTTATATAAAAAGTAAAAGAAAAGGTTTAAGACTTATATATCTTAAGTCCCAAATTCTTTAAATCTAAAAATAGATAAGTAAACAACAACATGAAAAAAAAAAAATTCTTTCCAAGAAAATAGGTATCTTCTCTGTCTATATTTTCTTCCCTTAAAACGTTGGCATGCAAATGCATGGAAATTATAAAAATAAAATAAAAAAAGATGACATTATAATGATGTCATAAGATATTTGAGAAACCAAGAACGTAAACTATTGACTTATAAATTACGAAAAGTTAAGAAGATAAATGAAGGTAATTCAAAGCCAACAATTATATTCATTTACCACAAATACTAAATTATCTGCAAATATAGGAAATTTTGAATTAAAATTTACCACCAACCAAAGCAAATTTGCTTATTTTGTATTTCTTTTTTTTTTCCCTTTTCCTTTAGTGAGTCCATAATGCACATGGAATTTATCACTATGCTTCCATGATCTTTTCCTTTTTTTATTAGGAAAATTCTATGATTGTATCATTTTTCTTTAACAAGACCGCTCTCATTGATTATCTAATGGCTCAAATTCATATGCAACGGTGATCAAACCATTGAAGTACTTAATATACCTACCAATTACCTGATTTGTTTTAATAGTTAAATGATTGGTCAGTAGAAGTTCTCCTTCTTTTATAGTGTTACATAAGGCACATGGAATTTATCAGTGTGATTCCATCTCCTTTTATATTTGGTTTATTAGAATGGAATTGTCATTATACCTTCTTTACTATGTAATAGTTATTCTCTTATTTGTTTTGTAAAATATCCTACTAAAAAGATTATTTATTCCATTTAATGTGGGATATTTGCGGATCTCTTATTCTTTCTTTTCAGCAAATGAACTGCTATAGAATGAAATACAATTTCTTTCCCTCAACAACCCAAATAATAAAATAAAGAATTGCTATCAAACTTAATATAGATTTAGGATTTGGATGTTTTAGCTCCTTTGATACTTAAGATCACACTTAGTTACTAAAAGGCAATAACACTTAAATGGAATTTTAATTTTAGTGAAGATAAAATAAGGTCGAAGTTAGCTTTAATAAATGTTTATGACAAAATAGAATTATGATGTTGACAAGATAGAAGTTTGAAAGAATAAAACAAAGAGAGCTTTTATGGTCCTATCGATCGAACCGTCCAATCAACCATTTAATCGTTAAAATAAATATAGTAATTAGAATATTAACTATTTTAGTAGTTTGATCACGATCGGATATAGTAAGAGTCGTTGGATAGTGATGGGACCGGTTCCATCAAAATTAATGGAGACCATAGAATTTCTCTAAAAGAAATACTATTTTTATTAACCAAATGTACTATAAATGACTAGTAAAGATTATTTATTATGATGGGTTAGTTGGGAACAAACATGGTACAAGAGTGTGAAATTACTATTATTCAGTTTGAAGAAAGGAGTTGTCATTGTTTACTTCCCATAATGTAATTCTTTGAAAGCAGATCTCAAAGTATAATCAGATATTGGAATAGCTATTTAATGAGGAATAATGATGGACTAGAATACTAATTCCACCAAGCAACTATAAAATTAAAGAATTGGTTTATGATTTTAAAGAATTTTGGAGAATTGGTTCAACCCAATCCTTTAAAATTATTCATTAAAACAGGGGAAAAAATCTAAAGTTAATTGATTGATTTCGCATTTTCCCCCTTTTATATCTCTTCTTTTGATGAAAAAAGGGAAGGCACTGTTGCTGGACAACTAAGTCCTCGTTTTCCCGATATTTAACAGGTTCCCACTAAGAACTCTGATGATTGCACAGCACCATGCTTTCGCATGTAGTGCCATTATTGGAAAATGATTGAGTTCCACATAGGAAAACAATCAAATGATTAAGACGCCAATTCTTTTCAGTAGTCTATCGACGCGGACGGTGCCTTCGTCCTTATCGCGAAAAATAAGTAAATAAACAAAGATAAATACGGTAAATAGCACCCGAACTTTAAAAATATATAATAAAATACCTAAAATAAATTAATTTAATATCTAAATTTTTTAATTAATCAATTTAATATATAAAAAAATTTTCATATATACAAACAATATCTTCTTCGTATTAGTTAAAAACACCAAATCAAATTCAATATTAGCTAATTTGAAGAAGATATTATCGATGTACACACAAAAAAAAAAATTCAGATACTAAATTAATCAGTTTCAAAGTTAAGGTATCTAATTACATATTTTACTAAAGTTCAGATATCCTTTTTTAGATGAAGATAGACATTGATATGAATGCTCGGACTTGATGTGATAAGGTAGATATAATATTAGTATGCACAAGAAAATAGATATGATGTTTTTGTGTAATTTCACAAATAGTATCTGAACTTTAAAAAAAAATACAATTAGACACATAAACTTGAAATTGATCAATTTAGTATTTGAACTTTGATAACGATCAGTTTAGTACATGAAAAAAATTAAAATTGATCAACTTAGTAAGTGAAAGAACTTGGCGAATGTACTATTAACATGTATGAAAAGCTCTTTTAAGTACTAAATTAGTCAATCTCATAGATCAAACACTAAATCAATCAATTTCAAAACACAAATATAAAACTGTATTTTTTGTCAAAATTCATGTATTATTCTTGACATTAACCCGAATAAAAAATATAAAGAAATTTGCAAGTCTACATGGCATTTAAAGTAATCATTTTTTTTAATTGATGTCACAAATGATACGTGAATTTTGGTAAAACATATATACAATTAGATACTTGAATTTTGGTAAAATATATATGCAATTAGGCACATTAACTTTGAAATTAATCAATTTAGTACGTAAAAGAACTATATATAGATATTGTTTATATGCATTAAAAATTCTTTCAAGTAGTAAATTGATTAATTTTAAAATTTAAATAACTAATTATATATATTTTTTGCCAAAGTTTAAATAGTATTCGTCACATTAACATGCACATTGTATTTTACTAGGAGAATATTCTGGTCTTTAATAGGATAAAAGTGTGTTGGCCAAAAAAAAAAGAAGTATAAGAGTGTCTTTGAGCAGTACGTACACATCTATGTTCTGTAAATTTGACATAAATTTTTATTATAGTTCCATTATTTCATGTTAGATATTCCATTTTCCATTTTACCATGAATTAACAATTCACAAACAAAGTCCAGGTTTTTCGCCAAACAACTCTAAATTCGGTCATTTTCATCCAATTGAGTCAATAGAAATAACTTTATTTTAAAAAGGGAAAAATTCTAAATTTGGTATCTAGATTTTGTAAAAAAATTCACATTCAGTTAACTTTGAAGTTATTAATTTAATATTTAATCAAACTTTTTGTGATTATTTTTTTTTTTTATTTCACTACCATAGTTTGCTTTGTCTATAGACGTAAAAGAGGCAATTTATCAATATTAGACGATGTCAAGACAAGCAATAAAAATTCAAAGATACAATGCCTCACCCATGTTTACAAATAGAGCAAATACTATTAAAGTAGTGAAAATAATCAAAAGAAAATTTTTAGTGAGTAAATGTCATGAATGGTACTTGAATTTTGATAAAATATATAATTAGTTATATAAATATTAAAGTTAATCAATTTAATATATGAACTTTAATATACAAATATCGTACTTGAAAGATCTTATATACGCCAATAATACCTTCATCACATTAGTTAAAAGCACCATACAGAATGATTATGTTAGCAAATTTGACGAAGATACTATTGATATATACAAAAATTTATTTCATGTGCTAAATTAATCAATTTCAAGTTTAGATATCTAATTATATTTTTTTAAAACTTTAAGTACTATTCATGACATTAACTCTCAAATTTTTGTATAAACTTCAAGTATGAAATTTGTCATTTACCTTTTAAAAATTTCATTTACTCTTCTAAACGTTTAAAAAGCTTTGGGTTTTGCTTTTGCAACGTAGAATCTTATTTTTGTGTTTAAAATCGACGAGTAAAGATTTGTAATTGCGAAAACATGAAAAATCCAATTCCTACACCGCAATCAATAATCATTCCCAAATGAACTTTTGTACACTGGAGCTGTTAATTGCGCTACCATGGAAGTGTAATGAACCAAAACAACTCATCCGGCTATATTTAGGTTTGTTTGCATTGTTATCTGTATTATATTTAAATATGATTTGTAGTTATAATTCATAAGTATCATATATGTTCAATTAGTTTATGAGTAAAATTGTCAGTTTTTTATCGATATTTATTTCTTGACAAAGATTTATTTATAAATAACAAAAATATGATACCAAAATGATCAAAATACAGTAAAACAGATAGACTCAACTCAAAGTGTTGTCCAAAGAAAGCATGGTTATCTTATATATATTTTTTTCCTTTTTCTATTGATATTATATGAAAGTTTGAAGTTGGCTCGGATAAAATTCAGTGTATCTTTATACTCAACTCGATCTTAGTAGAATTTGACATATCTATAATCACAATTCTCATCACAAGCTCATTGAGCCAAATAAATTATAAGTTGAGTTTATCACAATAATCTATTTAAATATAGTTCATGTTTATTATGACAAATAAATTTAAAATCAAACAAATATTAAACCAAGTATGGTAGGTTTGCGAATCACTTTGTTATGGAAAATAAAAGTAAAATTAAGACCAACCAAAAGATGCAAAGTGTGGGTGTGGCTAAGAATTTTAGGTTTGCAAGTAATGATTCCATAAAGCGTATTTCAGGGAAAAAAGATAATAAAAAAGAAAGTGTTGCAAGATTAATGCATGAATCTTGAAAAGTTTTTAAAGCACCTAAATCGCATGAGTCAATATCACCAAGTGATGAAGATTCTTGATCATGTGCTAGAGATAAAATACTCTGTTGACATTTATACCTTATTTTCGAGATGTCGGTCCGGTATTCTCTCAAGTTACATGGTATCATCATTCCTATATAGGATATTCTTAGTTTTACCGAATAATTTTGGTCGATTTCCATCTTCTTTTGATTTGCAGTACCTTATCTTCTTGATAAATTGGAATAACTTTTCTCGTTCAATACCTGAATATCTAGTTAAATATTATATGGATATGGAAAACGAGTATTTAGAGATAGCCTTTAAACAACCGTGTAATATAAGCTATTAATATAAAATTCACGCCGAATGGAATGATTAAATGATAATTCTTTCTTCAAATTGCTGAATGAATAAGACTATATTTGAATTATTAAAAATTAAAAAATAAGGATGGAATAGAAGTATAATAAGATTGTCATTTGTTAATTTATATAAATGATGGTGTTTTAAAAATAATTAATTCCAAAATCGAATAATAGATGGCCATTCAATATTATTTTCATTTAATAAGATTCCTTATGAAGTGAAGGAGCAATCACGCTTAATTATAATAGACAAAGATAAAATATAGATACTAAGTTCATTGGCAAGCTATATAAAGTGACTAAAGGTGAAAATTTAAATACAATTAGTGAAATTTATCTTTTGTCTACTTATTATATACTCAAGTCATTAAATAAATATAATCTTATATGACAGTTATTTTATATATACTGTGAAAACGCTTGTCAACTTGTTCTCAACGATTCTTAAAGAGTGAAACGAACCAATGAATATCTACCGAAAAGAAAAATCGAACAAATGAATATTTTTGACAATCTTTTCTTATTCATATCCACCGGCCTAATCACTTGCCTTTGGTAGGTTGAATTTAAAAGTATGTTGCTAATTGGATTCACCCCTGAGAATCCAATATCTATCCGAACGGTGCTCGAATAAATGCCAATTAACACATTCAATATGGCGAAACTTTCTAATGTACCATGTGTCAATTTACATCTTCTTAGAAAACTGCAATATTGCTGCAAAAATTCTACAATCCATTATTAATTTTAATGTGACCGATCCTATCAATTATACAACGGTTCATACCACATTCAATCGAAATCGAATTACTAAAATAGTTAATATTTTAATTACTATATTTATTTTAAAGATTGGATAGTTAATTGGATAGTTCGGTTAATGAAACCATCAAAGCTTCCCCGAACAACATATGTCCTAAGTTTCTCTCAAACGTAGTTACAATCAAACACAGGAATGAATGGCCAAAAAAAAAATTTTCAAACACAGGAATAGTTGAAAACGAAAATTATGAAAATATAAAATCGTGTCTGAAAACAATGATTTAAATTTTTTTTTAAATCATATCTTTAAAATACAGTTTTTGAAATTTTATAATAAGTACTAAAAAGGTGTTGATATGATTTTTTTAATAAATTAAAATTATGTATTCAAAAAACTGTTTTAAATACTATGAAATTGGGTTATTTTTCAAATGTTCAGATTTTCGAGTTTTTTTTTTTCCTTTTTATAAAAAACATAAATTTTCCCTTCACCCAGTTGTAATTATGCATTAATTTGAAATAATTAAAAATATGATTCCACAAATACCGAATAATGCGGGCTCATGACGTAATCACTGTTCTCTAACTAGAATAAAGCACAATTGATATCCCTTCGTCTTCTAGCAAAGTGTGTTGAGCTGGTAGACTAGACTTGAAAGCATGGCTTTGATAATGAAAATAAAAGTTCAATTTTCCCTTTATTTTTTCTTTTTGGAAAATATGTTGTTCCTACTTTCTTTTAACACGCAGACATGGGAGAGTCAATTATGCAAGTATGATAAAGATGCCACTCACAATTTTTTTTCAGGCATATAAGCATATACTTTGCTTTATGTATGAAAGGAGCACTCCTTATAAACAAAGAGAGAAAGAAAAGAGTAAAAAGGAAGATCCTAACGTTGGTGCCCTTTTCATAAATTTGCGCTGGAAATTGTTGGCGTCCCTACCTTCTTGCGAATCTAGGAGCCTAATTAGTTAATCAACCCATGAAATGGAACATATTATAGGCCC
The DNA here is from genome assembly GCA_024138025.1 of Combretum micranthum. Taxonomy (NCBI): domain Eukaryota; kingdom Viridiplantae; phylum Streptophyta; class Magnoliopsida; order Myrtales; family Combretaceae; genus Combretum; species Combretum micranthum. Next base: position 378,747 of record JAMXBD010000506.1, read on the forward strand.
AGCAAATCACTCATTTCAAATGCAACGCTTTCCCATTATATTTAACAAACTTGCGGTTTGGAGTTTGGACTTAGGGACAAATATTTTCTTATATTATGGTAAATTACTAAATCCGAGTTTCGGGTGCAAATAGCTCGAGTTTGGTTTTGATATTTACTCTAATCCAAGCTAGAGGAGTTGAGCTCAAGTTTGAAGATATATTACTTGAGGAATTCATGAACTTGATTAAGTTGAAGTTAAGTTTAAATTTTAGTATAGTTCAAGTGCAGTCTTTATGAAGAAAAATATTATATTAGTTAAATTAAATTTAAAAGACTTTAATCAAATTAAGTTTGAACTTGTTGAGTGTCATTTGAAATAGAGTTCAAGCTTTAAAATTTTAGATCATGTTTGAACTCTAACTAAGTATTATACCATTTCAACTTATCAAATATTATCTCAAACTATATTTCACTCTTAGTTTGGTAATATTTAGCTTGATTAACATACCAAATACTTCGTTATATCGCCGTATATATGCACGTACTTATATGTGCATATGTAATAACAATTTTATCGTATGGAATACAATATTTTTATATAATTTTGCTATTAAATGAAATGTATTTTTGTTATTCAATTAGCAATAATAGAATTATATCCACTTGCAAGCGCATAATGGAGAATCGCTATCAATAAATTTACATTTTGGAATTATGATTAAGCAAACACAAAGCTTAATTCTTATCCTTAAATAATTATAAAATAATCAGAGCTTTGAAATAAGAAAGAAAGGATAAAGTCGTTGTATGGCCCACCCACTCTCTTTTTATTCCTCATAATTTACAATCTTGCACCCCATAATACCTGCCCCAACTACAGTGTTCTTACAGGATTACAGCATTATTTCCATTAATGAAATAAAACTAAAAAGGAAAAAAAAAAAACATAATTTATGTAATGGCTTTATAAGCATGGCATTGTAAAATCTCTTATTGTTGCTTGTTAGTTGCATGTATCTAAGTCCATCATTGTTTGTCTCAATTTCAAATAAGTTCTAACGCTAATATCGGGTATTTGCAACGTTAGCGTTGGTGATTATAAATTCGATTAACCACATTGGATCTATTTTAATTCGAGTAAAAGATGAGTGCATTCTTAACGTATTGATTTATTTTTAGTAAAACTTTTATTAAGAATGCGAGACATAGGTAGCAATTGGTTCGAAAAAATGGATAGAAAAAGCAAAATTGAACAATATAGTATAAGAAGTACTAAATAGTATAATTCTCTTATATTATGTTTGGTATGTACCATATTTGATAGCATGAGACAAAATTCTTATTAAGGGATTTTATTTTTGTTCAATTGTAATATATTTGTATCATGAAATATAATGGGCAAAATTTTTAAATTTTGTCCTATCTCAAATACATTTTATAAACCAAATATTATATAACAATCTTTACCCAATCCAATATCACGGAAAATTATACAACCAAAAGCTACCATAAAAGATAATATCAATACATATAACTGCATGTACAACAATTTTCTTATATCTCATAATTTGATAATTTTAATAAGTTAAAGCCTGTCTATATTATTGCCTATTCTAATAGTCAAAAATCAATCATTAATGTTATAAGATTCGAGGTTGAGGTGAATTTCTTGTTCTTCAACTAATTTAGCTATTTGCGAAATACGAGATTGTGCATACCACTATAAAGACAACTTCATAATGAGCTCTTGTATTCGTCTTGGACTAAGCACCTACGCAATAAATATGCATTTGATTTTATAATGAGAATCTCGTCACGGGCGACAAAATATACATGTTATGCTCTTCCATATCGACATTCACTTTACGGAGAAGTCAATAGTATGAAAAGATGAAAAGATTGTTTGTTCCATATTTTGACATACATCCTAACTGGTATGTTGCGAGGTCAACAGAAATCAGCATAAATGACTTAAGAAGATTTGAAACACTTGGGCAAAGTTTGAAGTTGTGATTTTTTTTTCCAAGTACTAAGCCGAACTTCTAACTCCATAATCAACTAATTTAAAAGTTTAGATTTGGTAGGACTTCTATATTCATTATGACATGAGATTGGACTTACTTTAATACCAAATTGATGCATATATTGGATATAAATTTTGAAATACTAAAAAAAAAAAAGATTGTATTTTGCTGTGTTTTTATAGGTCTTACAGTATAAATTTAAATAAGGTTGTTACAACCTAGGAAGATCGAAGTGCCTACGACAAATAATGGTAAAGATAAAAGAGAATATTGAAAAATAATAAGGCAAGAGAAAGGAAATTGTAATGTAAAGAAGAAGAGCAAAATCTCATAAAAAAGAAAACAAGTAATTTACAAAAGAGAAATCACTCAAACCCAAACCCTAATTACACCCAAATTCTCACTCTTAAGACAATCACATTAGCATTGATATCTTGTTGTTGTGTGTATTTTTTGATCACTCGCACTGTTAAAATCACACCAATGTACATTTATTTATAAGGAGCATCTAGCATGGTTTAGCAATGATAGTTGGTACCAACCTCACCAACTTCATAATCTAGAAATATCCACCTATATAATCTAGAAAAGATCTCAACTGATATTTCCAGAATATTTCAACTAACAATTCTAGAATATGCACAACTATCACTACTAGAGTTTTCTAGGACAAAGTATAGATATGTGGTATAAGTTTAAGCCAAACCACAAATCTCCACCTTAGCTTAAACTATTGTCTCATATTGCCTATGTACACAAATCAAGTTCATACAGTGCTAGTACTTGGTTACAAGAAGAGGCTTCATTAACATGTTAGCTTGATTGTCTTTAGTATCAATCTTTTTCACCACAACGTTGCTTTGAGAAACCACATCTTGAACAAATTGATATTTGATATCAATGTGCTTCATTTTCTCATGAAACATTGATCTTTAGTCAAATGCATAGCACCTTGGCTGTCCTAAAAGACATTCATAGGCATCGAATCCAAACTAAGTTCTTTATGTAAGCCTCATAACTAAATGGCCTCTTTAATGGCTTCAGTCAATGCCATATATTCTACTTCAATTGTATAAAAAGCGACTGTAGTCTGTAAGGTTGACTTCCAACTAATTACCTAAGAAAAACATAAATCCAGTAAGCGATCTACTTTTATCAAGGTCACTAGCATAATTTGAGTAAAAAAAAAACCAATCAAGACTCCATTCTCTTTTTTAAATTCGAAGCATGCATCAAACGAACCTTGCAAGTATCTAAGCATCCATTTCACTGCTTGTTAATGTTCTTCACCAGGGTTAGCAATGTATATACTAACAACACTAACAGCATGTGAAATATCTGGACAAGTACACACCACGGCATTCATCATGCTACCAACTATACTTGCACAAGAAGTACGTGCCACGTCACTAATCTCTTCATTTGTCTAAGGAGACAAGACTACTAAAAGTTTGAAATGAGCTACTAGTGGAGTACTAAGCGGTTTAACATTTTTCATCCCACAATGCTCTAAGGCCTTCTCAATATAATGATTGTGAGATAGAAATAGTTTTCCTACCTTCTTATCTCTTTATATCTCCATGCCAAGAATTTTCTTTGCAGCTCCCAAGCCTTTCTTCTCAAATTCATCTTTCAAAAGCATCTTTAGTTGGTTAACTTCAATGATACTTTTGGTAGCAATGAGCATGTCATCCATGTATAGGAGCAAATATATAAAAGACCGTCTGATGATTTTCGAAAATAAATGCAACTATCATACTTGCTCCTTGAATAGCCATGAGTGGTCATAAAAGTGTCAAAGTGTTTATACCATTGCCTGGGAGGCTGTTTTAATCCAAGGATTTCTTGAATAAGCAAATGTGATCATCCTTGCCTTCAACTATAAAACCTTCTAGTTGCTGCATATAAATTTGCTCCTCTAAATCATCATGTAGAAAAGTATTATTAACATCCAATTATTTTAATTCCAAGTCATACAGGGCTACCAATGCAAGCAATACCCAGATGGAACAGTGTTTTACAATAGGTGAGAAAACATCATTGAGATCTACTCCTAGCACCTGACTATATTACTTTGCAACCAAGAGAGCCTTATATCATCCTCGTTCATCTATTGGAGAGGATTCCTTCCTTTTGAAGATCCATCTACAACCAATCACCTTTTTCCCTTATGGTGGCCTAGTTAATTCCCAAGTACCATTATTGTGCAAAGACTATTTCTTCTTGCATTGCCACCACCCATTTATATAGATCAACACAATAAATGGCCTCCAAGAATGTAGACAGTTCACAATCTCTATTAATCTCATCTACTCCTAATAAGTCTGTTATACTATGTTTCATTCATAGGGATTTATGCCTTATTTATCGAATCTTAGATAAATTCCTAAGAATTTTGTATTTCTATTGTTTAAATATTGTTTTGCAGCTCCTAGAATCAAGAAAAGAATAAACAAAGTGTTTTTGGATCAAATTTGAAGCCAAGCAATAACAAAGTTTAAAGACAGATATCTATCGAAGCCATAAAAAATGCCCGTCAAAGGTAACATCACAAGGCAAAGATCCTAGTTGTGCTTAAAAACAAGCCCTTCACATAACCCTTAGTTCACACTAAGATGATCGAGCACTAGACTTCATGATACAGCTTCAACTATGCCCCAAAGTCAAGTGCTAGATTCTACCCGCAATTGATGCTAATCTAAAATTTGAGCCTCTAAAGAAAAGATTACAGCTTAGATCACGGCCAATTGAGTCTTAGATCAGACCCACAAAAAGTGATCTTATTTAGTTGTCACGAATTAGTTGGCTCAAAAGCGTACACATGAAAATAAGGATGATTTCTGTTATAAAGAATCTGCCACATTAGCGAATAAAATCTTCATGATTTTTGTGCCTATAGCCTATAAATAAATGTGCATAGATGTCCAATAAGGAAGATTACCATATGTAACAAATTACTAACATAGAGTAGAGAGAGAAAATCCTTAGCGAAAGAATTGTTTCTTCTTGCTAAAGAATTCCAAGTTTTCTAGGTAATTTCATTTTAAACTCAAAGTTTGTTTTTGCAAGACCCATTTATGCTTACTACATAATATTCATTCATATTTTCATATTATTTCTCTTGAATCTACACTTAATGTTTGCATCTTTGGAGAAATAATCAACTTAATTTAGGGTTTGTGAATCTAAATCCCAATTCATGTGATTTCAATTGCGCTTTTTAATTTAATATTGACTGGATATCTCTATTTAGTATCTTAACCTTAATTTCTTAGGTTTAAATACGTGGTGTACCTTTTAGATCCACATATGATTTGAACTAAATAGATCGAGCGATCATTCTTTTAAATAGATCCAGGCTACTAATGAAGTTGTTCATAATCACCTTGAGAGAGATGGTAAAACTTTCAATTACTTGTTTTTAAATTTTTTAAATGGGTTTTTAAACAAATGATTCTTAAACTTTATGCGAATCGAGATTACTGATAGCCAGTGAAGAGATTTCAGTATTTTGATCTAGATCTAGAGTTTTCAACCTTGAAAGAGGCTCTAACTTACCTTCATGAGTTTAATAGTGTAAATAAACCCATCAAATAACTCTTTGAATTAGTTAAGAAATCGCATAATAAGGAATTAGTGAAGCAAATCCTAAGTCTCATCTAGCTTAACTTCTTCTTTTTTTTTTTTTGTGCTTTACTAAATTTTTCTTTAGCTAGATAATAGATAAAAAGTGAGTACGGTAGATGATGACGATCCCCAAGGAATACGTTCTAATACTTTCTATGCTATGTTAGTAGGTACGCTTGCTTAATATTGGTGATTGCAACTGAAGTTGAACAGAACTTATTAGCATTTCATAAATTTTCAAAATACTTCAACTTCGTGTTTGCCTCTTTCTACATGGTTTTAAAATGACAACCAAAGTCATTTCTAGCAACATTGTTGGAGATCGGCTTTGAGTTCATGAAAATGAAGCTCATCATAGCACTACTTGAAAGCTTAGAATCTATTAGACTAGTCACTAACGCTGTGAATACTGCAAATAATTTTTCCCTTTCTGTTTATTTTTTTTCTTGTACATATTCTTTCTTTTTCTTTTTTTGTAAACAATATTTTATTTTCTTTATTTAAATATTTTTGTTTATAGTACTAACTTTTCTTTTTGATTTTTTTTGCTCATGCAAATATTATTTTTGTTTATCTGTACATATGTAAATATTTTTGTATATATTTTATTCTATTTATACCTTTTGGCTATACATACCCTTTTTTGTTTGTAAATTTGCTTGTATAGTTTTCTTTTTATAGTGTCTCTTATATAATTATGTTCATTTAGTTTTATCTTCTGCACAATTTTTTAATTCTTTGTTTGTATATAAATGTTGTTGTTATGCATTAGTTCTATTGTTGTAATGTAGCTATTGTTCTATTTTGTTGTAAAATAGGCTTGTTGTAGACTAATTCTTTCATAATAAAAATGTAAGGTTATGACTAGGAGTCAATCTCACACATTATTTCCCTTTACTCTAAAGCCCCAACGAATAGGCGGAGTATCAAGAAGAGTAGCTAGGGAAGAACGAAGGATCTTTCTAGAGGATATGGCATATAGAAATTTCTCAGAGAATGGCAGAGAAGTAGATCAAGAAGAGTTTGAACCCAATAGAGTCAAACCACCCAGGACAATACTAGATTTTTGTATACCTACCCTTGATGGAGCCAACACTAGTATAGTGATGCTTAGGTTGGCAGCTAATAACTTCAAAATAAAACCTAATGTGATTTAGATGGTGCAACAGTTTGTTCAATTTGATGGATTATAGGATGAGGACCCAGACACTCACCTCCAATAATTTTTAGAGATTTGTGGTATTTTTAAGATCAATGGACCCTCTGATAATGCCATTAAATTAAGATTGTTTTCTCTCTCTTTCTATAGGGCAATGCTTAGAAATTGCTCAATAGTCTGCTTAGATAGTCTATAACCACCTAGCAACAAATGGCTAAAAATTTTATGGGAAAGTATTTCCCACCCTCCAAAATTGTAAAGTCAAGAGCAAACATTGCTTCATTCCACCAGTTGAAATGCAAGACTCTTTATGGAGCTTTTAAAAGGTGGAAGGTATTGCTAGGTAGGTGCCCACATCATGGACTTCCTAAATGCACCTAGGTCCAAACTTCTTATAATTGGCTTAATTATAGCACTATGCAGCTTATTGATACAGTAGGAGCAAGCTTAAATAACAAATCCCCTAATGAATGTGTGAATATGTGTAAGGACATGGCCAATAACCACTGCCAATGGTCATCTATAAAAGCTAAAAAAGAAAAGACTATAGGAGTTTTTGAGCTTGATGTGGTGAAAAATCTAACATCCAAGATAAAAGTCTTGACTAAGAAGGTGGATAGTATGACCGTGGGGATTGGCTAAGTAAACATGATAGATGGCGGGTTTGGATAAATTGTTGAAGGCATGACATGTAAGAGTGTGGAGTATGTGAACAATCTCAATGAACCAAATAATGACCCCTATAGCAATACATATAACCCTAGCTAGAGAAACCATCCAAATTTTAGGTGGAGTAATAACAACTTCCAACAATTTAGCTTTAACCCACCAAACTTTCAAAAGCCACAGGGTCAAGGGTTGAACCTCCCAGGCTAGCAAGAGTTCTTTGGAGGAATTAATTCCTCAATTCATTAAAGCATCTGAGGCTTGGCAATAAGGAATTGATACTACCTTGAGAAACCATTTAGCTGCAATTCATAACCTGGAGATACGATTAGGTTAAATTTCCAAACTCCTTTCAAAAATACATCAAGGAACATTACCTACCAATATAGAAGCCAGTCCCAAAGAACAAGCCAAGAATTGAGAAAGATAGACTCTTAGAATGATTGATCCTAGCTTTTATTTATTTATTTTATTTGAGGAAGATCTTCTTTTCTTTTAAAAAGACCTTTACTTCTTGGAATTTTGATGATGATTGGATGATTGAAGAAGGACAATTGATGTCCTTGGTGGAATTTGTTTGTGTTTATTTGATGGTTAGTAAAGACTTTGAACAGGTTTTATTGAGAACCTGATTTGATTTTTGATTAATTTGTGGATGATGATTTTAAAGTTTATGAACTATGTTTTTCATGAAATTCTTTGTTTAAGAGATATATGATGGAGAAACAATTACATTTATGCTGCATTTTCTGCTTTAAGCTTTATTTTGAAGTATTTTTGCAGGAATCCACTTGATAATTTTGGTTGCGAGCTAATCCATGGTTCATAAAAAAAGAATAAATTTTGGGTCACTGTCTTCATTGCGGTTTGAATCGAGCCTATGATAGTGACCTTCGGTTGTCTTTAATTCTTTATTCTTCTATTCACGACACAAATAAAGACCGCGACATTCTTTTTTGTAGGATAAATAAAGGTGTTGATTCCTTTATTTTTTATTCTTTATTCTTTTATTCGCCACTTAAATAAAAGCCTCGATTCTTTAATTCTTTTTTTTTTGTATTAATAAATAAAGACCACGTTCTAAATTGAGCCATTAGTTGAACTCGCGACATATTTATTATAAAAACCTTAATGTTATTGTTTCTGTCTCATTCACTACTTCATTCAAATTTCTGACAAACTTGATAGATGCTGTCAATACCTTCGATACACCTGCATTTACGAATTTGTTAAAAATAATTCCTTTTCAAAATTACTTGCAATAAATCAGTAAGGAAAGTTTATTTCTTTAATTTTTCATTACTTTTGTTGATTCATATGAGTATAAATGTTAGGTTAATTTTTGTATTTTTAGGGCTTCAGAAGTATATAAAGTAAAATGTAAAATGGTTGATTAATGTGAAGTAGCTTCCTTGATGATTCAAACAAGTTTAGTATATTTTGTTTCTTACAAATTGTGACAATTCTTTCTAATGAATTTGCAAAACCTTGTTGAGACTTTACATCTTCAAAGAAGTTCAAAATGAAGTTAGGAGTTTCTGAGTTGTTTGTAGGTCTATTTCTTTTTGTAAAAATAAAAACATAAAGTTAGAAAACAACAATGTAATTAAAATCAATATGAAATTCTTTAAGAGTATATGTAAATGGTTATGCCCTGGGTTTAAATGTAATAACCCTGTATTAGGTTTAGTTAAGAGAATTAAGGCAATAATTCTTTTATAATGAACTTCAAACCCAGTACTTATTTTGTTTGTTTTATTTTTGCAAAGATGGCACCAAAAAGATCACAAAAATAACCCCAAAAACAATCCAAAAGGGATAGATTTGAATCCATGTGCCTTGTGCAAATAAGAACCCTTCCACAACTTCCTATAGGACTAAATGCTGAAAATGTTGAAAATTTTGCAATGTTGTTATGGATTGGGATGTTGTGCGAAGTGATGGGATGGAGGCTGAATTTAGGGGGTTCTTTGAGGATCAAGCCTAGAGAAGATTGTTTAAGAATAATGAAGAAGCTTATGATAAAGTTACTTTAGCATTCATGGCAGGCTTTAAGACTAGAATGTAAGTGCCAAACATGGACGATAATGTGAGTTTTTATGCTTTTGGAGAATATAGGAATATGATGATGAGGCAGTTTATAGCTGCTATGGAGCTATATGATGAGAATGAAGATCTATATGGAGAGGAGTTTAAACATCTGTCTACTAAAATATCGGAGGAAGAGTTGAAAATTTTTTAGGTAGAATAGAATAAAGCCAGATTCTCCCCTTTGAAAACTACTGGCTGAAGTTTTAAAGAGGCAAGTGCTAGAATGCTGCAATATATGCTCACTAGGAGCATTTTCTCTAAAATAGAAGGAGCAACCACTATAGCAGAGGCTGAGTTGCATCTACTATAACATGATGAGAAAGAGAAGGATAAATGTAGAGCTATTGGAAGCTTAGAGAATTAGATATCAAGACAGCATGCAGGTTAAAGGCATATATCTTGGAGGGCTTATTACTATAATCTTGAAGAATTTGGAGGTATAGCCCATATAAGGGCCTTCAAATTTGGTTTGCAAATCTATGAATTTGAATAAAAAAGCTTTTAAGGATTAGAGAATAGTAGAGGTAGGAACTCGAACTACTGCTACACAAGTAGCAAGATGAGCATCTGCTACTCCACCTGATGCAAGCACTCAGGAAACTATAGAACCTAAGTATGAGCCAGTTGTTGCATTTGAGGCAACAAGGAGAAAGCTACCTACTATGTCTGTGCCAATGCATCAGAAACTTCATCTTCATACTCTATAGCTAGCTTCCACAAGCTAGAAGCTAAAGTGAAAGATATGAAGGAGAAGCTAGCTACCTTCTAGGAGAAATATGAAAAGGACATGAGTGACTTGAAGGAAAACATGAAGAAGCTAATGCAGATGCTCACTCATGGTTCTCAACCACCAAGATAATCTAAATCACCACCATTTGAACATGCCTTGGTTGAGTCAAGCCATCATTATGATGACGATGACGACAATGAGGATAGTGAAGTCAAACCACCCTCACCATTCACATACATAGCATCCCCACCACATCCTAAACACATACCATCTCCCCTATTAACCTAAACACCACCTTCACCATACAATGAACCTACCCATACCTCAAAACCCCACATATAACCACTAACTTGTGAACCAATGGTTAAGTCATCTGCTCACCATCAAAGTGAGCACAATGAAGCCATTCTTATAAAAACTAAAAAAACCACATCAAGGTATACACATACCCCACTTAAGCAAACACATGAACTACCTTTACCACACCTTCTGATGTTAGGACCCATCCCTAAGATTGTTCTAGCTCCTTTTGTCTAAACCTTCAAAATGACCAAAGGGTCAATTCAAAAGATGAGGAGGAAGCTGACTGTTCAAGATGAATCTTCTAATGAAGATTATGACTCCTTCAAGTTAGATGAAGTGGTGAGGAATATTTCCTTTCAAGATAGTTGTGGAGTTGGGAGTGGTGATGTAGCTACTAGTGGGTAAAGGAGATAAAATTAATAATGAAGTGGGTTGTTTTAATATGAATAAACCAACTAAAGAAGTTGAGGATGATGATAAAACAATAGAAAAATCTAGAAGTAGAGGAGGAACTTCTTGAAACAATATACAGTAGCATTTTCAAGATAATTGTGGAGAGAGCAACTATAGTTGTAAATAATGTCTCCCTAGGAGAATCCTCCAATACATAATTCTTTAAGCTGATAGGCAACCTATCACCTCTAATGAAGTTCCTAAAAATTACAACTCTCTTCTAAAGCAACTCAAATGATGAAATCCTTGACTTCATCAATCAATTAGTCTTGCAAACACTTGAAGAACAGATCAACGAAGAGGCAAATATCCTAGAAGCGATCAACACCATAGTTTTGCAGACTATTGGAAACGAAATCAATAAGGAAAGGCTCTATAGAGTTGAAGTACATGACCTTCTAGAAGAGGGAGCTGAAAACCTCTTATTTGAAAATGTTTCCCTTCTTGTTTATAGAGAAGATATATAACCTCAAGAAAATGATGAAGGAGGCTAGGTTTGTCATGCCCCGTAGCGTATCCTAAACGTAACAGCCCGCCACATACTAAGTAAGACTCTCGAGTTCCCTACCCGGGGCCTTCGGAAGTCTTAAGTAGATGTAAAGCGTTCCTTTACGACAAGAGAATACTTCATCAAATGGAGTTAAACAGTTTAACGAGGCATGCATTAGCCATAGATAATAAATCAAAACGCATAATGTTAAAGTTTACAAAATCTAAGGGGCAATCCCCTGCAAAAGAATAACAGTCTATTACAGTCATCCGGAGTCCTTAGTTTCCAATGGAAGTCTATACAAAAAGGAATGAATTAAACTTCTACGGGAAACTCCTATCTCCGGTACCTGCGCTGTAGCCTGCCTTGGCCTAAGCCATATAAAGTCGTGCTGCAAAAGATAGAAACTATGGGGGCGTAAGCTAACTAGCTTAGTGAGCAATACTTCCATAACACAATTAAACATACTTCAGTCAAACAAGTAATTATTCAGGCAAGTGTATGCATCAAACAAATGAATTCAGCAAACATATGACCGTCCGGAAATCATATGTGGATGGACTTGCGCCCTCCATCCCGGGTTAGCAGATTAACGAATCCTGCGGTACGATGCCGTTTAAGCTCACGGTCAACTAATAATAACTCGTTTTATAGATCACGATTAACCAACAAGTCGTTTTATGGATCACGATTAACCAACAAGTCGTTTTATGGATCACGATTAACCAACAATGCAAATGCTCCAACCCCATCGTGACATGAATGAATTCAATTTATAGTCGGAGTCGAATATTCATTAATTCAATTCTTTTAAGTGACCACAAGTATTCGCAGACATTCATCATAAGATTCTAGTAAAGCAATATCTTAACACCCGGTTCCGATATACCTTAAGCTCCATTTCACATATCAACAATCAATAACATAAATAATTCCCATGTATCCCAGCATGCTTATACAACTTCTTTTATCTTTGTCTATAACACTAGTGCCACTACATTACAATCACATGCATTAATTGAGAATGGAAGTAAACTCACTCGGCCATTGGACACCAACTTCTTAATAATAATAGTCGGGAGGTAGAGAGTCGTCCTGCTCGGGATCACCTACCAATCGAGAATAATCCCAATGAGATTCTCATCATGTAATTAAATCAAACTATATATCTAGACTAGTTGAATTCGGATTTCTCGCTATTTTCGGAAGTCCCGACTTAAAACGGCCATAACTTGGTCATTTTAACTCGGAATTTCGTAAATTTTATATCGATCTCTATCTACTTCGAAAGATCTATCTATTTCAAGTATTATTTTCAAGTTTTGAAAATAGTAAGGCCACGGAACAGTGGGATCAGTTCTGTTCCGCAATTGACCCACTTTTGAAAATGTGGTTTGCTTTTGATAAGAAATGTTCCTAGTTGGTGATTCATGCATGAATGATTTAGGAATAAACTACTAATGTGTATGCCATGTAATGAACTCAATATGTGCATGGTCATGATAATTTTTGTAGTAATAAACTCTTAGGAACTCCTAAGTGTTGGGGAAAGTCTCATAAAGACTAATTCTAAGAAACTACTTTTCCACATTATACTCCTTAGGGCTTCTTTGGTTTTTAATCTTGTAATCTACTTATTATTTAACTAAAAATAGGTTCTCAAAGTCTATAATAGTCATGGCCTCCATTCATGCATAAAAATTCACATTTTTCATTTGGTAAACATGTTTTTAAATAAGCTATTTGTGAAAATCCGAATTTTCCAAATTTTCTTTTCTTACATTTTTCTTAAGGGAAATCTTGTCTAATGCATTAAAAATTGGAGCTTCAATGTATACATTATCTAAGGACTTCATTTAGCTTATAAAACATCCATTTTAGACTTAAATACTAAGTGTTTATTTAGGCATTACACAAAGTTACGAATTTGACTACACATTTAAAGTCAACATTTTTCATTCTAACTTCACCTCTTGTTTTCCTTATTTTTATTATGCCTAAACTCATCTAAACTCATGAAAATAATTCCTTTAACATGTCTATTACACATACCCTCCATTTTTCTTATGAAATATGGGTCTAAAGTTGATTTTGGGGGTCTTTAAGGTAGGGTTTCCATTTCATCCGAATTTTCAACTTTTCATATCTAACAAAGCCCTTCCTTTTTCAATGTTCTTGCCTTCTACATGTGAAGATATACTATCTAACATCTCTATACATGAACAAGACTTCTTCTTATGATCATCAAAGCATATAAAACAAAATGAACCTATGATCATGCATGTACATGAAGTTATGAATGTCTAAACCTTAGATCTACAACATATGACATATAAAGCATGGATCTCATGGCATGAATAACGATATATGTACAAGATCACTACTTTACATGCATGAACAAGATGAGATCTTAACAAAAACACATCTAAACATTAGATCCATGTCTTGTGATGGCTTGACATTCTAGTTCATGTGTTTCCATGTCCCTAGCATGAGCATCATGGGGTTTTAATGAGGAAATACACAAGATATGGTCTTGCCATTACAAGAACTAGGAAGAACAAGGCTTGAATCAACATACCAAAGGAGGATCTAAGGTAGAAATGGAGGAGTTTTGAGTTGAAAGTGCAAGAGGGAGAGGGGGAGGAGTGCTCGGCACAAGGAGGGAGAGAAGAGAGGGTTTTGATCTCTTTTGAAAAATTAAAATGAAAGAAATGAGGAGAGAGAGAACATTTAGTATATATATCAAGTAATTTAGGGTTTAGCTTTAATAAAAGAAGTAAAAATAATTAAATGAGAGGGAGAAATTGAGGGAGGGGCGCCGGCCATATGTGTGTGTGGTGTGTGAGTTTTGAAAAAAAAAATGAAATTTGTAATTTAGTAAATGAAAATGTAATAAATGTAATAATTATTTAAAAGACAAAATTTCTTGGAAAAGAAAATTGAAATGAGTAGTTGTAAGGATGTAAGAATAGGGTATGGGTAGTGTGTAGTGTAGGTTGTACTTGTGAATAGTAGACAAGACATCTACTTTACCAGTTGTTCCGAAAACGTGGGAAAAGCTATGAAATTGATATTTTTGGAATCCTTATAAAATTACGGTTCTAATAATATTCCGGAATATTTTTCTGAATCCGTGGCCCGGGGCACGCTTTTCCGTAATTGGGCTCGGGAAGGCCCGGAATTGAAAAATTCCCGAATTTAAAACTTTCAAAGGTTTGAAATGTACTTTGGAACAACAATTCAAATTCATTTACTTCATAATATTTATTTTACTATGAAACCGAAGGAAAGCCGGATTTAGGGTTCCTAGGCTTCATTCACTAAACTCAATCTGATCGGATTAGGGTTTCGTTTTCCAATCCCGGGGTTTTCTAGCTACTGAGAATTACCGGGGTTTACAACCTCCCCACCTTAAATAAAGTTTTGTCCTCAAAACGGAACTGACGTACCTTGTCCTTCAATATCTCGGGGTACTTTCTCCGGATTTCATCTTCCGCTTCCCAGGTTGCTTCTTCAAAGGCATGATTCCTCCATAACACTTTCACGTAGTGAATGTCTTTGTTTCGTAGCCTTTGAGTTTTCTTATCCAATATCTTTACTGGGTGTTCTCATATGTCAGGTTTTCCTTCAACTGGATTGGTTCCAATTCCAGAATCCTTTCTGGGTCGGCAACATATCTCCTCAAAACTGACACATGGAAACATTGTGAATCCCGGACAAATTAGGTGGTAGGGCTAGCCGATACGCCAGGTCTCCGACTCTTTCTAAGATCTCAAAAGGTCCAATGTATCTCGGGCTTAACTTCCCTTGGTACGCATCCTCTTGATACTTTTAATCGGGTTTATCTTCAGGTACACATGATCACCCACTTTAAATTCAAGCTCCCGTCTTTTCAAGTCTGCCCAGCTCTTTTGTCGATCCTGGGCTTCCTTCATTTTCCGCTGAATCAACCTCACCTTATCCGCGGCTTCCTGTACCAATTCCGGCCCAATTGCTACCTTTTCCACTTCATCCCAAAACAAAGGGGACCTACAACGCCGTCCATACAAAGCTTCATACGGGGCATCTGGATAGTGGAGTGATAGCTGTTATTATAGGCAAACTCGATAGGTGTACATGACTATCCCAATTCCCTTTGAATTCCAGGGCACACGCCCTTAACATGTCTTCTAAGTTTGGATCGTCCGCTCAGACTGTCCGTCGGTCTGAGGATGGTAAGCCGTACTGAAATGCAATTTAGTACCCAAGCTCTTCTGCAAGCTCGTCCAAAACTTGGACACAAATCTCGGGTCTCTATCTGAGATGATCCCTGCAGGTATGCCATGTAATCTTACGATCTCTCTGATATAAATCTTGGCTAACCTTTCCATTGAATAGGTCATATTTATGGGTAGGAAATGCGCCGACTTAGTTAACCGATCCACTATTACCCATATTGCATCACAACCCGATGGAGTCTTGGGAAAGCCACAAACAAAATCCATGGATATTTGATCCCACTTCCATTCAGGAATGGGTAAGGGCTTTAGCAATCCGCCCGGTCTCTGGTGCTCTACCTTCACCTGTTGGCATACTGCGCACTTCATTACATAATCTGCCACATCTCGCTTCATTCCATTCCACCAATAGCAACTTTCAAATCTTGGTACATTTTGGTGCCTCCCGGATGCATGGTATACCCGGAGTTATGTGCTTCACTCATTATTTCCTTCTTCAACTCCTCATCCTCGGGTACGCATAGCCTTCCGTTCATTCGGATCACGTCCTCCTCATCCACGGCAAAGTCAAGGTACTTTCCCGCTTGGGTTTCCCTTTTTATCTTTTGTATCACTTCGTCATACCTCTGTGCTTCTTTGATTCTTTCTACGAGGGTTGGTTCCAGCACCAAGTTAGATATCTCAAGCTCAGCACTTCGATCTATGAACTCGATCCTTAATTTCTCAAATTCCTTAATCAACTCCTTCTGACTTGTAATCAAAGCGGCTACCTCCCCGTGATTCTTCCGACTTAGGGCATCCGCGACCGCATTTACTCTCCCTGGACAGTAATTTATCCCCAGGTCATAATCTTTTATTAATTCCAGCCACCTCCTTTGCCTCATGTTCAACTCCTTCTGTGTGAACAGGTATTTAAGGCTTTTATGATCTGTGTATATCTCACACCGTTGTCCATACAGATAATGTCGCCATAACTTCAAGGCAAAGACAACTGCAGCTAGTTCCAAATCATGCGTAGGGTAATTCTGCTCATGCGGTCTCAATTGCCGAGAAGCATATGCAATGACCTTCCTTTCCTGCATCAAGACGCATCCAAGACCATTTCTCGAAGCATCACTATGCACCGTATAAGACTTTTCCGGATCTGGTAAAACCAAAATCGGTGCCGAGACCAGTCGTCGCTTTAGTTCCTGAAAACTTTGTTCTCTCTTGTCCGTCCAAATGAATTTTTCATTCTTTTGAGTCAACTGAGTCAGTGCTTAGCTATCTTGGAGAAATCCTTTATAAATTTGCGATAGTAGCCAGCCAATCCCAAGAAACTCCTTACTTCAGTAACTGTTTGTGGTGGCTTCCAATCCACTACCGCCTTGATCTTTTCGGGATCAACTGATATCCCATCACCCGTTACCACATGTCCGAGGAAGGATATCCTGTCTAACCAAAAGTCACACTTGGACAGCTTGGCGTACAGCTTGTTATCTCGTAAGGTTTGCAATGCCAAACGGAGATGCTCCTCATGTTGCTCTTTGGTCTTTGAATATATGAGGATGTCGTCTATAAAGACTATCACACATTTATCCAAAAGCGGCTTATAGACCCTATTCATTAAGTCCATAAATGCAGCCGGTGCATTAGTCAGTCCAAATGACATTACCAGAAACTCGTAGTGCCCATAACGAGTACGAAAAGCTGTCTTAGGCACATCCTCAGGCTTAATCCTTAGCTGATGATACCCCGAACGTAAGTCAATACGTGAGAACACACAAGCTCCTTGCAGCTGGTCAAACAAATCATCGATTCTTGGCAAGGGATATCGATTTTTGACAGTCACCTTATTCAATTCCCGGTAGTCGATACACAACCTCATCGATCCGTCCTTCTTCTTCACAAACAAGACGGGTGCGCCCCATGGCGATACACTTGGTCTTATAAATTTCTGGTCCAGAAGTTCTTGTAACTGCGTCTTTAGCTCCTTCAACTCAGCCGGTGCCATCCGGTATGGCGCTTTAGATATCGGTTCGGTATTTGGAGCCAACACAATCTCAAAGTCAATTTCTCTTCTTGGCGGTAATCCCGGCAAAATTTCTGGGAACACATCCAAGTATTCATTCACCACTGGAATATTCTTTTCCTCACGGTTTCCCCTTCATCCAAGACACCCTCAATCGGTATCATCTCCTCATCCTCCATCATCAACTCGAACGAGCTTAGATCAAACCTTCTTGGGACTAAGGCCCTCCCATAAATTCTACTTTTTCTCCCGATTGATCATAAAAACATACAGTCCTCTTTGGCAATCCACTATTGCCTTTACTCTACTTAGCCAATTCATCCCGAGGATAACTTCGTATTTATTCATTTCCAAACAATTAAATCACTTTTGGAGTGGCGACCAAGGATTCCAATGGACAGTCTTTTATCAGATCTCGGGTCGACACAACACTCCCCGTGGGGGTCTTAATCCTCAAGCTAACCGTGGTTGTGGCTATGGGCAATCCGAGTCGGTTGGCCAAACTATAGGTGATGAACGAGTGGGTCGCTCCCGTGTCAAACAAAGCATAGGCTTCCACGCTATTTACTTGTATGTGTCCTGAGGTCAACAAACACCCATCACATATGAACCTTAAAATATTCTTAAGGCTATCCACATAGGGTCTCTACTTCCAGCTTTCCATAATATATACAATTTCATTTAAACAATAATCAATTAAACAACTTAATTTCAACTTAGGAGGGTTTCCGTTACTAACCTGTCACCAGGCCGCCATCAATATTCTCGCTTGATCCAAAGCTGCCAACTCCACTTCCTCATCTTCTCTTCTTCCACCATCCATTGGCCTTAATTGTACAGCCTCATCCCATGCATCGCGGAAGCTGCTCGACTCCCTCTTGTTACCAGACCTCAAGGGGTTGGTATTACTCGAGGCTCCGAAGGGTCGGGTGGCCACACTCTTTCGTTGTGAACATTCGGAAGCTAAGTGCCCTTTTCCTTGCAAATGAAGCAAGTTACTGCCAGTTTCTTCGGGCACGTAAAAACCATGTGGCCAGCATCGCCACAAAAATAGCACTTGTTCTCAACTGCGGGCATTGCCTAGGTGCATGTGTCCCCTTACATTTCCAACATGTGACATTGGTCTTGAACTGGGTCGGCTTGCTGCTAGACTCCTCTTTAAACCCTTGGTACGGCCTGTACCGTTTACCTTTGAACCCTGAGCTCGAGGCATCAAACGGCCTCTTCCCGAATACTCTCTTTTCGGGCTCCTGATACTTCCTTTTCCTAGCCCCTTCAATGACCCGAGCCTTTTCTACCATCTCGGATAGGTTCTTACTCCGAACTCTTCCAGCTTGATTCGCAGTTCCTCGTCCAAGCCTCCCAGAAATACCTGCTTCTTTAATTCCTCACTATCCCTGAAAGATTCAGGGGCATACTGCAGCAAGTGAACAAACTCAGTTTCATATTGCTCTACTGTTCTCCCTTTCTGCTTTACATGAAGGAAATCCGCACTATACTTCACCCTCAAGCTAGAGGGAAAATAATTATTCAAGAATTCCCGGCGAAAGGTTTCCCAGGTGGCCGGGATCAAATTCCTTCTCTTGGAGTCCCACCAGACTCGAGCATTGTATCTTAACATATACGTCCCATATTCTAGCAAGTAAGGTGGATCTCGTATGCAGCAAAAGAACGTTCCACTTGAGCCAACCAATCCTCAGCTTCATCCGGCTTGCCGAATGCCCCATCAAAGTACCGGTTGCTCTTAATGAAGTCCGGTAAAGAGCTTCGGTGGGGTCTCCTGTATGGCGGGGGTGGCGGCAACTGCACATTATAGGAATGCTCCTCTTGTGGAGCAGGTGCCTCCGCAGTCATTTCCCGATGATCTGCGGGCGGGTGTGGGGAATCCCGGCACTCTGACTGGGTGTGGGTTCTGTACTGGATTTTGATTCTGGATGAAAGTGTTCAGAGATTGGCCAATTGCCCAATCGCATTCAGTACATCACCCTGTTGGTTTTGGGGTGCTACTCCTTGGGGGTCAGGTTGTTGTATAGCCGGTTGATCGGCTTCATTAGGATTAGACCCTTGTCCTTGGTTCCGAGTTCGTCGGTTTCGTCTTACACAATGTTTAATGGATTTTTAGTACTTTAGGGTTTTAGGTTTCAAGGAATAAGATTAATAACAAGCTCAGAAGTTGCGAAATCTGGAATTTAAACTTAGAAGGAAAAAGGAATACATAATTCCATAAAGCATAAGATGAGTCATAATATCAATCCATAAAAGAAAAATAATTAAAAGAATCACAAGGGAAATAGAAGAATCCACACATAGTAACCAATTGATATTTCACAACATAATGCGAATGAGTGAATGCTTATGCAATCTATGCAGTTAATGTTCTCTTATGTATCATGACTAGAATGCGTACTTTTCACAATCTTTCTTTAAAACAAAAGTGATCCTTTTCATTTCTTTAGCGAGCCATACAAATATTACATCAACTTTTAGTTCCCAAAATTTGGCTAGCTAAGCTCCCTTCCTATTCTAATCAATTTCCCTATTCCCGAAAACATGACAAAATACAGGGAAAAAGAACAAATAAAATACTAACTATCCTGAAATCCTAAGGCAAATTGGCATCCCGCATTGCCTACTACAAAAATAAGAAAATCAGGACTCCGCTTGGACTTTATGGGTTAGCTAACATCCCGGTCTCTACTCATCACTAGAGTCTCGGGGGTCGGGCTAGGAGGTCGTCTCCTGCTGGTAGAACCACCATCGTCCTGTCGGACGAACAAGCTAAGATACTCCCTGGTGGTCATCCTCCGCTTCCTAGCGGGTCGGACTAGAGGCTCCGGATCCTCACTTTCTTCTTCTTCTTCTTCTTCTTCAGTCCCTTGCCCCTCTTGCGGGCTTACTTCTCCTCCTCACCTCCTATCTCGGGCTCACCTAGGCGGTTCACCTCTACTTCAGGCTCTCTCACAGGCTCATCTGCCACATTTTCAGTCTCCATAGGCACTGGGGCCTCGGTTCCACTACTGCTAGGTCAAGCACAGGTGGGTTCTCACCCTCCACATACACATCTCTCCATACCTGGAATCTACCTCGGGTTCTACCCTCCCACTCTGGTATCTCCAACATCCGGTTAAAATCCCATATAATTTGATCGGGTTCTGGGTTTACCTGCACTTCTGGTTCAACAGGGGGTAGGGGTCCTAGGTACCTCATTTTGTTCCCAGTTCGGATCCTCCTCGGGATCCTCCTCCTCTTCTTCCTCTTCATCCTCTCCAATCACAGGCTCCATTCAGCTGCATACCTATATCAATAGCTGGGGTGGAGCTATTACACGGGGGGGAGGAGGATATCCAAATAGATTGCATGCCAGGTGATGTGATTCCATGCATCAGCTATATTCCAGTCAGGATGATCATATAAGTTATCATGAGCATAAACATATAAGGGTCCTATGGGGATCCATACCCTAAAATCTGGAGGGGTTCGGGTTCCTCCACCTTTCAAGATAAATGTGGCTTCTCTCGTCATGGGCTCACGCCCGTAATCAACCATGATCCTCTCTAGAGTATAGATTGTCTCTAACTTTGTCCAGCTCCTTCTTCCCATAGGATCATAACTCAATTGATCCACTACTGAAGCCCATCTGGTATATCTCAGCCCATCCTTCCATAACCTGTACATTTCCCCTAGGGTCCGGGGATGTCGGCTAAGGCAAAATCCTCACACAATTCTCTTAGCCTCAGTCTATATTCTACCATCGTTTCATCATTTCTCTTTGTAAAATTCCTTGCCCTTTCCCTAGTCTCACCCAGAGAGACCTACATCAAACAATACTACTAATTAGACTCAGCAAGAAAACGTTTTTAACTCCATTTAACCTAGTAGTTAGATTTCTAGGTCCGGTTTCTTTTAATTCTATTGTCTTGTTTTATAACCTAGCTCTGATACCAACTTAAACTGTCACGCCCCGTAGGGTATCCTAAACGTAACAGCCCGCCACATACTAAGTAAGACTCTCGAGTTCCCTACCCGGGGCCTTCGGAAGTCTTAAGTAGATGTAAAGCGTTCCTTTACGACAATAGAATACTTCAACAAATGGAGTTAAACAGTTTAACGAGGCATTCATTAGCCATAGATAATAAATCAAAACGCATAATTAAAGTTTACAAAATCTAAGGGGCATTCCCCCGCAAAAGAATAACAGTCTATTACAGTCATCCAGAGTCCTTAGTTTCCAATGGAAGTCTATACAAAAAGGAATGAATTAAACTTCTAGGGAAACTCCTATCTCCGGTACCTGCGCTGTGCTGTCTTGGCCTAAGCCATATAAAGTCGTGCTGCAAAAGATAGAAACTATGGGGCGTAAGCTAACTAGCTTAGTGAGCAATACTTCCATAACGCAATTAAACATACTTCAGTCAAACAAGTAATTATTCAGCAAGTGTATGCATCAAACAAATGAATCAGCAAACATATGACCAACCGGAAATCATATGTGGATGGACTTGCGCCCTCCATCCCGGGTTAGCAGATTAACGAATCCTGCGGTACGACGCCGTTTAAGCTCACGGTCAACTAATAATAACTCGTTTTATGGATCACGATTAACCAACAAGTCGTTTTATGGATCACGATTAACCAACAAGTCGTTTTATGGATCACGATTAACCAACAATGCAAATGCTCCAACCCCATCGTGACATGAATGAATTCAATTTATAGTCGGAGTCGAATAGTCATTAATTCAATTCTTTTAAGTGACCAACAAGTATTCGCAGACATTCATCATAAGATTCTAGTAAAGCAGTCAATATCTTAACACCCGGTTCGATATACCTTAAGCTCCATTTCACATATCAACAATCAACAACATAAATAATTCCCATTACCCCATCATGCTTATACAATTCTTTTATCTTTGCCTACATCACTAGTGCCACTACATTACAATCACATGCATTAATTGAGAGGAAGTAAACTCACTCGGCCATTGGACACCAAACTTCTTAATAATAATAGTCGGGAGGTAGAGTCGTCCTGCTCGGATCACCTACCAATCAAGAATAATCCTAATGAGATTCTCATCATGTAATTAAATCAAACTATATCTAGACTAGTTGAATTCGGATTTCTCGCTATTTTCGGAAGTCCCCTTAAAACGGCCATAACTTGGTCATTTTAACTCGGAATTTCGCAAATTTTATATCGATCTCTCTACTTCGAAAGATCTATCTATTTCAAGTATTATCAAGTTTTGAAAATATAAGGCACGGAACAGTGGGATCAGTTCTGTTCCGCAATTGACCAACTTTGAAAATGTGCTTTGCTTTTGATAAGAAATGTTCCTAGTTGGTGATTCATGCATGAATGATTTAGGAATGAACTACTAATGTGTATGCCATGTAATGAACTCAATATGTGCATGGTCATGATGATTTTTGTAGTAATAAACTCTTAGGAACTCCTAAGTGTTGGGGAAAGTCTCATAAAGACTAATTCTAAGAACTATTTTCCACATTATACTCCTTAGGGTTTCTTTGGTTTTTAATCTTGTAATCTACTTATTATTTAACTAAAAATAGGTTCTCAAAGTCTATAATAGTCATGGCCTCCATTCATGCATAAAAATTCACATTTTTCATTTGGTAAACATGTTTTTAAATAAGCTATTTGTGAAAATCCGAATTTTCCAAATTTCTTTTCTTACATTTTTCTTAAGGGAAATCTTGTCTAATGCATTAAAAATTGGAGCTTCAATGTATACATTATCTAAGGACTTCATTTAGCTTATAAAACATCCATTTTAGACTTAAATACTAAGTGTTTATTTAGGCATTACACAAAGTTACGAATTTGACTACACATTTAAAGTCAACATTTTTCATTCTAACTTCACCTCTTGTTTTCCTTATTTTTATTATGCCTAAACTCATCTAAACTCATGAAAATAATTCCTTTAACATGTCTATTACACATACCCTCCATTTTTCTTATGAAATATGGTTTAAAGTTGATTTTGGGGTCTTTAAGGTAGGGTTTCCATTTCATCCGAATTTTCAACTTTTCATATCTAACAAAGCCTTCCTTTTTCAATGTTCTTGCCTTCTACATGTGAAGATATACTATCTAACATCTCTATACATGAACAAGACTTCATTCTTATGATCATCAAAGCATATAAAACAAAATGAACCTATGATCATGCATGTACATGAAGTTATGAATGTCTAAACCTTAGATCTACACATATGACATATAAAGCATGGATCTCATGGCATGAACAACATATATGTACAAGATCACTACTTTACATGCATGAACAAGATGAGATCTTAACAAAAACACATCTAAACATTAGATCCATGTCTTGTGATGGCTTGACATTCTTGTTCATGTTTTCCATGTCCCTAGCATGAGCATCATGGGGTTTTAATGAGGAAATACACAAGATATGGTCTTGCCATTACAAGAACTAGGAAGAACAAGGCTTGAATCAACATACCAAAGGAGGATCTAAGGTAGAAATGGAGGAGTTTTGAGTTGAAAGTGCAAGAGGGAGAGGGGGAGGAGTGCTCGGCACAAGGAGGGAGAGAAGAGAGGGTTTTGATCTCTTTTGAAAAATTAAAATGAAAGAAATGAGGAGAGAGAGAACATTTAGTATATATATCAAGTAATTTAGGGTTTAGCTTTAATAAAATAAGTAAAAATAATTAAATGAGAGGGAGAAATTGAGGGAGGGGCGCCGGCCATATGTGTGTGTGTGTGTGTGAGTTTTGAAAAAAAAATGAAATTTGTAATTTAGTAAATGAAAATGTAATAAATGTAATAATTATTTAAAAGACAAAATTTCTTGGAAAAGAAAATTGAAATGAGTAGTTGTAAGGATGTAAGAATAGGGTATGGGTAGTGTGTAGTGTAGGTTGTACTTGTGAATAGTAGACAAGACATCTACTTTACCGGTTGTTCCGAAAATGCGGGAAAAGCTATAACTGTAATTTTTATAGCTCGGAAAATTATGAAATTGATATTTTTGGAGTCCTTATAAAATTACGGTTCTAATGAATATTCCGGAATATTTTTTTGAATCCGTGGCCCGGGGTACGCTTTCCGGTAATTGGGCTCGGGAAGGCCCGGAATTGAAAAATTCCGAATTTAAGACTTTCAAAGTTTTGAAATGTACTTTGGAACAACAGTTCAAATTCATTTACTTCATAATATTTATTTTACTATGAAACCGAAGGAAAGCCGGATTTAGGGTTCCTAGGCTTCATTCACTAAACTCAATCTGATCGGATTAGGGTTTCGCTTCCAATTCCCTGGGTTTTCTAGCTACTGAGAATTACCGGGGTTTACAAGGTTAAACTAAACGGAGAAAGATTCCATGTAGATAACTTGTACGCCTTTCATGAGCGGTAAGCTACATAACAAAAATATGATAAATGGATTGAGGAAGAGCATCAAAGAGTAGTAGAAGGGAGACCAATCATACCACCAAGAACAGAGTAGGAAAAAGGGAAAGAAGATTTCCTAAAAAGAGAGAGAAGAGCAAGAGTATCTTTGGAAACATAAGAAGAATATGGGCTTGGATGAATAGGAAAAAATAATGAGACTTTGCTCGAGCTTAGAAAAACAGCACAAAAAGGGAAAAAGACAAAAGCAAAACAATGACAAGAAAAAGAAAGAAATAATTTGATAAAGGGGAAGCCAATAGAAAAAGAAAAGGAAACAAATAAAGACTCCCAACTGTCTTAATCTTGAAAATTTTGTATTCTTCAAAATTCTTAGATATTCTTTGTTATTCATTCATTCTTTATATTTATATCCATAGATCAGAGATGAGATTCCTTATTCTTTTAATAGCTTAGTTTAAATTATTTAATTCATTATTCTTTATATTCTTTTCTTAGTTATGCTTGATATTCTTTTATTTATTATTCTTGGTAAATAAGTATAATTCTTTGTGCCAAAATAAGCCTTATTTTTTGGTGCAGGTTGCCTATAACTAAACAAAATTTAGTTATAAAATTAAGTTAGAAAGCATAAATAACTTGGAATTTTTTTTTTCAATTTTAAGTTACAGCCCTAATCGAGATAATGTTTTCCTAGTGATGTTATGCCTTGTCTACCATAGTTTTTAAATAGCTTTAATCAAGAAGGCAGAAGAACCAGGGATCTCTAATCTGACTTCAACCTGCGATCCAAAACAAATAAGTGTTTTTAAAAATTCTAACTTCTTAATCTTGCATATTGCTTTTAATTTATAATATCCCCCTATCTGTTTATCACGTTTTTAAAGCATTGAGGACAATGTTCATCTTAAATATGGGAGAAGGGAATTAAGTAAGAAGAGTTGAGAATAATAATAATGTGTCAATAATAAAGTAATTGTGCCTTAAATGATCATTTTTCTCCATAATCATAGGAAAATAATGAAAAGGTTAAAAAATTTGACCAATTTTTAACCTTTTCATTATTTTCCATTTTTTTTCAAAATTTGAAAGAGAAATCACCAAATAACTCAATTGAACTAATTTTGAATATTAACCCATGAATGAGGTAACTTTACTACATTTAAATCACTTTACGATATCCATGTGGAGTAGTTTTACTTGTTATTTAATCTAGAAATTAAGAGTTAGAATTAGCTTTAGATCCCTAGTAAGATTACTCAATTGATTTGTAAAAGCTTAAATGATCAGTATGCTTTTCAATATAGTCCTTTTGAAAGCTTTATAGTCTCTAATGAAGGTTCAACTAATGTTTATAACTTGGTGATTTTTCATTATGCTTTATCTTAAATTAAAATTAAAATTAAAAATGAAAATGATCATGCGTTTAAGGTTGAAATGGATATGGGTTAGCCCCTCAGAAGAGCAATTTCTTGATCTCTCTATCAATTTTAAATAAGCTATGAATCTATTTTTTTTATGAAAAAAAAGGCGAAAAGGTAGGAGCAAAAACCTTCTAGAGGAAAATGTAAAGAAGAAGGCAAAAACCTCCCCTTTCCAACTTCAAGATATATAAATAAATAATAAATGAAAATGAAAGGAAAGCACAAATAAGGAAAGAAATCCAAGGGATGACCTGATGTACATATCTTCATCTTTGACTATGATGCTTAAAGAGATGATTAAGGAATTACATACCTATATGGATAAAAGGTAAGGTTAATTGAGTTCCTCTTACTTTATTTGATCTCTTGAGTAATTTTTTCTTTAGAATTCTTAACTAAACAGTAAGGGTAAAAGCTAATCTACTTGGATAAGTTTATTGATTTTAGAAGAAATAATTTTGGCACAATTTTAGTGAGAACTAATTGAAGTTATATAGTGCTGAGTTAAATAGGTGATTGAGCTTAATTGGGTGAGAACTTTAAGTTCTACTTGGTCAAATTCCATTCATGATTTATGTTCCTATTAAAGAAGCTTTGTCTTGTGGTGCTAATGATGTTTGCTTAAGGATAAACAAAGCTTAAGGATGGGAGAACTTCATAAGCTTGTTATACTTTGTTCCACTCATAGGAATTCATTATTTGATCCAATCTTAGATAAATTCCTATGAATTTTGTACTTTTTGTTGTTTAAATGTTGTTATTCAGCTCCTAGAATCAAGGAAAAAAAGAAACAAAGTGCTTTGGATCAGATTTACAGTAAACAACAACAAAGTTTAAATACAGATTTCTATCGAGGCCATTGAATATGCCTGTCGAAGGCCAAATTATAAGGCAAATTTCCTAGTCACGCCCTAAACCAAGCCCTTGACATGACCTTTGGTTTACATTGAGATGATCGACCACTGGACTTCATGATACAAATTCCATTGTGCCCTAAATTTGAACACTAGATTCCACTCACAACTAAAGCTGAGCCAAAATTCAAACATCTTAAGAAAAGGATACAACTTAGACTGCAGCTAAACTTCGAGCCTTAAATTAGACCTGCGAAAAGTAACCCTATCTAATTGTCACGAATTAGTTGGCTCAAACATGCATGCATGAAAATAAGGACAATTTTTGTTATGAAGTATCTATCATGTCAGCGAATAAAATATTCATGATTTCTATGCCTATAGCCTATAAATAAACGTTCACAGATGTCCAATGAGGAGGAATATCATATGTTACAAATTACTAACATAGAGTAGAGTACCATATGTAACAAATTACTAACGTAGAGTAAAGAGAGAAAACCTTTAGCGAAAGAATTGTTTCTTCTTCCTAAAGAGTTCCAAGTTTTCTAGATAATTTCATTTTAGATCAGAAGTTTGTTTTTGCAATACCCATTCATGCTTAATCCATAAAATTCATTTGTATTTTCATATCATGTCTCTTGAATCTACGCTTAATATTTGTATATATGGAGAAATAATCATCTTAACTTAGGGTTTGTGAATTCAAATCCTGATTCATGTGATTTTAATTGCGCTTTTAATTTAATATTGACTAGGTATTTGTATTTAGTATCTCAACCTTAATTTCTTAGGTTTAAATACGTGGTGTACCTTTTAGATACACATATGATTTCAATTGAATAGATCGAGCGATCATTCTTTTAAATAGATCTAGGCTACTAATGAAGTTGCTCATAATTACCTTGAGAGAGAGATGGTGAAACTTTCTATCACTTATTTTAAAATTTTTTAAATGGTTTTTAAACAAAAGATTCTTAAACTTTATACGAATCGAGATTGCTGATAGCCAATGAAGAGATTTCAGTAGTCTAATCTAGATCTAGAGTTTCTAACCTTAAGAGAGGCTTTAACTTACCTTTGTGAATTTGATAGCGCAAATAAACCCGGCAAACAACTCTTTGAGTTTGTTAAGAAATCACATGTTAAGGAATTAGTGAAGCAAATCCGAAGTCTCACCTTGTATATATAAACTTATCCTACAATTTTACCTTGAAAACATGTATATATGTTTTAGCATTAACATTAGTTTAACTTCTATTTTTGTTATGCTTTACTAAATTTTTCTTTAGCTTGATAATAGATAAAAAAGTGAGTATGGTAGATGTT
The DNA here is from genome assembly GCA_024138025.1 of Combretum micranthum. Lineage (NCBI taxonomy): Eukaryota > Viridiplantae > Streptophyta > Magnoliopsida > Myrtales > Combretaceae > Combretum > Combretum micranthum. Next base: position 407,512 of record JAMXBD010000506.1, read on the forward strand.
GACAATCCCAAAGGAATACAACCTAATACTTTCTATGCTACTTCGATAGAGACGCTTACCTAATGTTAGTGATTGTAACCGAAGTTGAATAGAACTTATTAGCTTTATATAAATTTTTAAAATACTTTAGCTTCATGTTTACCTATTTTTAAATGTTTTTAACATGCCAACCCAAGCCAACTATTGATAAACGATAAAAGTCTAAATCAGCATAATCAGCATACCTTAATAATGGTTGAATTTCTCTTCATCCCTTTCCTTTAACTATGCTGTAAAGGACTTCTTGATCAACTCCACCTGGGTTAGATAACCCATCTAATTAGGAAGTCTCTAGGAGCATCATCTTATTTGGTTACTTCCAATGCCAACTTTTCTAAGTTGTTCTCTATTGGTTTTTCTTTAGAACACTTTAGCTTTGGTCTGAGCATTGATTGCACATCGAAAGTTACATATCTACTTATTATAACTTTGGGTGACCTAGAGTTTAGACACCATAACTTATAACCCTTTACTCCAAAAGGGTATCCAATAAAAACACATTTCTTGGTACATGGCTTTAACTTGCTTTCATTGACATGCATGTAAGTTGGACAACCAAAAATCCTCAAATCAGAGTAATTTGTAGGATTACTAACCATACCTCCTCTGGAATCTTACAACCAATTGAGATTGTTGGAGATCAATTCACTAAATGGTAGGCCATAGATGCAGCCTTAGCTTAGAACTCCTTTAGTAAACCAACATTCGAAAGCAAGCATCGTGCTTTCTTTATGAAAGTGCTATTCATGTGTTTGCAACTCCATTATGTTAGGGTGTGTTTCTAACTGTCTAATGTCATACTATTCCTTCATTCTAGTACAACTCATTAAACATTTCATTGCAAAATTCCAAACCATTGTCTATTGTGAGTTGCTTAATTTGCTTCCCTATTTGCTTCTTGATCAAAGCTTTCTACTATTTTGAAATAGTGAAAACCTAAACCATATGCTTCTAGAAGTAAACCCAATTTTTTCTTAAAAGAATATCGATAAAGGTCAGATATGGCACCACCTTTTGAAGGAACACGAGAAGGACCCCAAAGGTCTTAATGAATATAATCTAGGATACCTTTGGTCTTATGAGTGGCTATACTAAAATTGACCCATTTTTGTTTCCTAAAGACACAATGTTCACAAAACTCCATACTTTGGCCACAAAACAAACCTCTTTTACTCAATAAGGACATTCCATTTTTGCTTATATGTCCTAGTACCATATGCCACAATTTTGTAATGTCAGTATCAAAAAGTGATGAAGAACTTATAGCAGCAGCGCACCCTATAACTATTTGTCTATCCAACACATACAGATTTATATACTTCATGGTTTTCCTCACAATAAAGGCGCCTTTAGTGACCTTCATAACTCTATCTTCAGCCGAATACCTGCACCCATTGGCATTAAGAGTACCGAAATGAGATTCTTCTTTAAGTCTAGAATGACAAGCATTAGTTAGTGTTCTCACAATGTCATCATGCATTTTGATCTGGATTGCTCCTTTACCCATAACTTTGCTAGAAGCTTTATTGCCCTTTAGTACGATTCCACTTGCAAAATATTCATATGTTGAAAAATAGTCCCAATTAGGATGCATATGATGGGAACAACCAAAATCCATGATCTACTCATCTTTAGATTTACCATTAGCATCAATAGTGATGAAAAGAAGATCCATAGCAGACTCATTAGCTATAATGCTAGCTTAGGCGGATTTCCTTTTCTTGTCATGTTTTGATTGCTTATTTTTTAGCTTAAAGCAATCAGCCTTAATGTGCCATTTCTTGTGATAATATTTGCAAGTCAAATTCCTATATTTAGACTTTTAGTTTGACCTTGACTTTGCATTGCTGCTGCTTGAACCTCTCTCTTGTACCATTCCTCTCACAATCAACCCTTCTGCTCGATTATCACCTTTGTTGCTACTTGACAACTCATTGTAAATAAGATGCTTAAATAGAAGAGTGGATTTGACATCTTCTAGAGTTACATTTGTCTTGCCATAGAGCAAGGTTTCTCTAAAGTGAGAATAAGAGCGGAAGGGAACACAAAAACTTAAAGGCTTAATCTTCATCATTAATTTCAATCCCCACATTTTATAAATCCAAAATAATTAACATAAAAGTGTCGATGTGAGATTTAATGGATGTACCTTCCTCCATTTGTAGGCTATAAAACTAAAGCTTCTTATGAAGCTTAATGGTGAGAGTTTTCTCCATGTAAAGCGACTTTGATTTCTCCCATAAGTCAGCAGTAGTCTTCTCTTTGATGACCTCCATCAAGACTTAATTAGAAAAATATATTCGAATTATAGACATAGCCTTCTCATCTAAATCATTCTTTTGCTTCTCTATTAAGGACTCTTGTCACATCCCACTCCTGCCCAATTCCCCTTCTGGGTAGTACAGACCCCAAGCATGGTAACGTGATGCCAGGTACACCAGCCCCTTAGTATACCCTAAGGCCACACTAGATCATAAGAAGGTATTGTTGCCCCCACGCCCGGCATTCACTTTAACTGTAGCCATAACGAGTCAAACCCAAGACGTAAGGGTTTTTGTTTGCCACAAAGGTAACACGTCTCAACAATTGAGCTATGGCTGTAGCTAGAGTGAATGTCAGGCATAGGGGCAACAATACCTTCTTATGCTCTGGTGTGACCTTAGGGTGCAATGGAGGGCTAGTGTAACTAGCATCATGTTGCCATGCATAGGTCTGTAGTACCTAGTAGGGGAATTGGGCAGGGTTGGGATGTTACATAAAAGGCACCTTTTATGTCACGTCCTACCCCTGGTCGATTCCCCTTCTGGGTATTACAGACCCGGGCATGGCAATGTGATGCAAGAGTGACATAGCATAGAAGCAAATCAAAACCAAGGTTTATCTCAAGACATTAAATCATGCACGATTGCCATCTTATGATCTTCAAAAGCCTAAAGAATTCTAAGAATCTAGGCAATTGGCATCAAATAAAAAAATCTTACACAAATAATTTAAAATTTAGAAATAGAGAGCAAAACAAGCTCTAAAAGATATATTCAAATGTCAAAGATATAAACTGTCCTAGGGCTTACGCATATATAGGCCAGCCTAAAAGTTGTCATAAAGAAAAAAAGGCTAAAACTTATTAAATAATTTTAAATAGCATTTAAAAGGAAAAACTAAAATTGACATCCTATTAAAAGATATTAAATCCTTATTAAACTGACATCCTATTAAAAGACATTGACTGCATTATTAATTACAAATTGAAACATTTGAGTAAAAATTAAATGATGCTTAACATATGTAGCCTAATAGCTACCGGTGTTAATATTCTACGCCGCTGGCATAGGAAGTAGGCTACCAGTGTAGCCACCAGTATAGTAGGGGAATTAACTCACTTGTTTGTCCGAGTCGTCCCAATAGTTTGGTGCTAATACCTTTGCTACACCATTCTCCCCTAGCTGAAAAAAAAAAACTTGACAACGAATTTCTATCACCGAATAACGTTCTTCCACTCATAACAAACTTTGATACGAATTTGGTGGTAACCACCCTTTAGATCCAGCTTTGGGAACACCTTTGTACCACTCAATTGGTCAAGTAAATAATCAAAGCGAAGAATACGAAATCTATATGTGACTATGATTTTGTTAATAAAGCGACTATCCACACACATTTGCCAAGAACAGTCTTTTTAGGTGTTAACACTGTAGGAACAACATAGGGACTCAAACTTTCCCGAATAAACCCTTTCTCTAACAATCCTTCCACTTGCTTCCTCAATTCTTCATTTTTAGTGGGGCTCATCCTGTAACATAGATTGTTGGGGAGGAAGGCACCAGACTCAAGGTCAATATGATGTTGTATGTCCTTGAATGGTGGTAGCCTATCTAGTAACTCCTCAAGAAACACATTGTGGAACTCATTGATAAGGGCAACTACTTTATTTGGTATCTTTATATCCTTAACCAACTCCTTTCCTACTAGAGCAAACACCACCTTCGACTCTCTTCCATCCCCTTCCAAAAACTTTTCCTCCTCATACTCCTCATCAAAAACAAGTTCTCCATCCTCTGTAACCTTAAACACGTCATCATAATCCTCCTCCTCACTTTCCTCATAAGCGTCAAATATTGGTTCTCTATCACAGTAGTCCCCATCAATGGAAGACGAATCATCATCAGCTTCCTCAAAATTTTCATCACGTCTTCGTGTTATTTCCTCCATTATCTCATCCTCATTAACAAATGAAGATGAAACATCTTCCTCCTCAATGGAAGAGGAATCATCCTCTACCTTATCCAAACCTAGTATGGAATTAGGGTTTTCACTGCATCTGGACTTAGCATTATGCATCCCTACCATCCTTTTAGTGAGTTGACCCATTATCCCACTAATTCGATGCTCAAAGACTGCATCCATTAGTTCATCAACAATCTGTTCGATCCGTTAATCTAGGTCATGACAACCATAGGTCTCATTCACTATAGTGTGACATTGATTTCCTTGTCGTTTAAAGGCATCTTCTCCAAAAACGAACATGGCTCTAATACCAACTAATGCAGCAAAATATGGAAGGGTTTATCACAAAACCATTGAATTGTGTAGGATTGCATGCTTGTGATCTTCAAATACCTATTGATTCTGTGAATACCTAGGTAATTGGCATCAAAAATCAAAATCCTACACAAAAGATTCGAATTTTACGATAAAGAGCAAAATACGCTCAAAGAAATTTCATTTAGTATCAATAATCTGTCTTTCATATGCCCTAAGGCTTACATATATATATATATATATAGGCACCTATTAAATAATATTAAATAGCATTTAAAAGAAAAACTAAAACTGAGATCTTATTAAAAGACATTAAATTCTATTAAACTGATATCCTATTAAGAGATATTAAATCCTATTAAATCAGCATCTATTACAAGACATTAAAACTCTTAACATTACAAAAATTGAAAATTCGAATGAAAAGCAGGAAGTAAGGTAGATGTCTTTTAATAGCATGGCAGTTTAATAAGGATTTAATATCTTTTAACAACATTTCTGTTTTAGTTTTTCCTTTTAAATGCTAAGATTAGACTCCGCGACTCGATCCCGGGACTTGGGCCTTTTTTTTGCCTCAAAGGCAATGCCTTTCACTAATTGAGCTCAATCAACTGGTTCACCACAATCTATATATTATAGTAAAATTATAATATAAATAAAGAGATTGTTCACTCAATATTTACAAATTAAGAGAAATCTGTTTTACTAGCTAATCGCACTTTACTATAATAGTAATTCTATTATAGTATTATTCCTTATAAAAAGCTATTACAACAATTAGTTGGACGTAATAGCAATTTTAGAAAACCCTATTACAATAATTATTGAATAACCAATCATTGTTCAAATCCATGAATACAATACATTATTGGAATTGATTTTCTTTCAAAATGATCCCATTTAAATAAAAAAAATTAACAAATGAAAATCTTATATTGTTCTATTTTATTCCTCAGTAAAGACAATTCCATTACAATCTTATACATCAGCGAAGTGAACACAAAATTCATAATAATCATAAAATTCTAATAAATAAAATAAGTAAATATTCAATATGTCTATTTATATGCTCATAAGATACAGTATCCATTCTTAACATAAAAGGGAATAAGTAAAAAGGAAATATTAGAGGAAAAAAGGGAAATTAGATATAAAATACCTAATAATTATGGAAGGAATGTAACAAATATTAAATTCCAAAAAGGAAAATAGCTGAATTAAATTATTAAAAGGAAATAACATAGAAAATTATTGAATAATTAATATCCATACTTAGTTTCACATGATTCGGTGTCTTATCTCTTGCATGCATCATGTGAAATTACAATAACTTGGCTCATGAGCTGATAAAGCACCCAAATGCGGCAAATTCTAATGAGAAAGAAAATGTTTAGTGGATAATACACGACATATGCACATGGAAATAGAACCATGATAATCTTAATGGTCATCATGCGATTCTGTGTAGCTTCCGAAGATTGTGTGAATGTTGCATAATGATAAAGCCAATCTTGAGCCTAGAAGTGATTCTTCATCATCTATCTTTAGAAAAGGAGCTTGGACTAACAATATTTTTGCGGGACCAGAAGAGCATGATACATATCAGGCATTGCATTCTCATCGCGCACTATAAAATCCACCATCATACGTCTTTCTTCATTGGACGTTACAAACACACCACCTTTTTGCTACTTCTTTAGAGATGTATTACACACCTTCACAAAACAAACTTCATGCAGTTACCAATAAAACCATGTTATCTTAAAAGGGTTGTTGTGTCTTTCTTCTTCAGTTTTCTTTTACAACATATGTGTGTCTTCATTTAGTCCAGAAATATGTCCGGAACATCAAGTTTAGAGCACAACACGAAAGAGAAAACATTGGAATCACAAGACCAGTGTTCCCACACTCGAAAATGGCCAACAAGTGCCCTGGAGATCGCAGCTTCGGAGTTGAAAATGCAAAGAGGATTAGTCATTCCATTGGTGGCAATGAATTTCACTTCGTTAGCCAAGGTAGCCATAACAACAGCGTTCCTAGGCCGGCTTGGGGAGCTGCAACTCGCTGGTGGAACTCTTGGATTTACTTTTGCTAATGTTACTGGCTTCTCTGTCTTGAATGGCCTTTGTTGTGCCATGGAACCAATTTGTGGTCAGGCTTATGGAGCCAAGAACGTTAGGCTACTCCATAAAACTCTTTCTATGGCTTTTCTGCTATTGTTATTTGCATCACTACCTATTTCTGCTTTGTGGCTTAACGTCGATAAGATCTTAATCCACTTTGGCCAACAAGAAGACATTTCAGGTGTTGCAAAGAAGTACCTTTTCTATCTTCTTCCTGATTTGGTCATCACTTCTTTCCTCTGTCCCCTCAAAGCCTACTTGAGTTCACAAAGCATAACTCTTCCGATCATGTTTAGCACAGGTGTAGGAGTTTGTTTTCACATACTCATCAACATTTTCCTTGCAAAGGCAAAGGGACTCGCAGGGGTCTCAATGGCTTTTTGGATCACTGATCTCATCATAGTGATATTATTAGCCATCTATGTTGTTATAATTGAGCACCGCGAAGACCAAAGGTTGAAAGAAGGTGGGTGGTGGGACCAAGGAATACAGGACTGGGTCCAATTGCTAAAGCTTTCAGGAACTTTTTGTCTCACTACATGTCTTGAGTGGTGGTGCTTTGAAATCCTAGTATTGCTCACAGGGCATTTGAGAAATGCAAAACAGGCAGTGGGAGTACTAGCCATTGTGTTTAACTTTGACTATCTGCTTTACTCTGTAATGCAATCACTAGCTACATGTGCATCAACCCGTGTTTCGAATGAACTCGGCGCGAATCAACCAACCCTTGCTTACCAATCAGCATATGTATCTCTATCCATGAGCCTTGCCTCGGGTTGCATAGGTGCCTTGGTCATGGTAGCAGCAAGAGGAATATGGGGGCCACTATATAGTCATGACAACGGTACGATAAGAAGCGTTAAAAAGATGCTGTTGCTGATGGCTTTGGTGGAAGTTGTGAATTTCCCAGTTGCGGTTTGTGGAGGAATTATCCGGGGGACAGCCAAGATGTTGCTAGCCCTGTATGCATTTCTAGGTGGGTTTTACCTGGTGGCTCTGCCTCTGGGAGTGGTTTTTGCTTTCAAGGTGGGGCTCGGGCTCGGCGGGCTACTGTTGGGATTCTTGGTGGGGATGGCGGCTTGCTTAATTTTGCTGCTAGTATTTGTGTTGCGTATCGATTGGAATAAGGAAGCAGAGAATGCACAAAAGCTTGCTTCACATGCAGAAAATGGTGATTCTAGAAATGATAAGGCATTAGAAAGCAATAACTCTGAGACGCTGTAGAAGAAGCCGGACCAGAGATTTATTATCCGGTCTTATCCACATAGAATTGAAGAAGAACAAACTTTTTATGTAGATTTATTAGTTAAAGTTAAGCTTGCCCATACAACATCCTTATAGTACTTGTGAAACAGAATAATGAAATTGTGGCCAGAAAAAGAAAAGAACTATGAAAATGAATGGCGATCCACATTATCTTTGTTGATATGCTCTAGATAGAGCAAGAACTATCATGTTCATTTGGCATTAATATGAATTCACCAAAGTTGGATTCAACAAAAGATTTATTTAATCAAACAATAACCTTAAATTAAGGTTTAATTCTTAGCTCATTTTGAAAATGAAAGCTTCTACGATCCCATCGTGAATGATCTAATCGTTAAAATAAATATAGTAATTGAAATATTAATTATTGTAATTATTCGATTATGGTTGAATATAGTTGTCCTATCAAAACTAATGATGGGATCATAAAATTTCTCTTTGAAAACTAATGATTCCAAAGCCATATAAATCATCTCAAATCAAGCTTTTATACTTTATAATTACCTGTTGTCCAAATAAAATATAGGGGTTAGAAGAAATCTTATTTGGCTGTTCAAAAGTATTCAACAAAATCACTATATTTAATCAAATCAAGCATAAATGTGATGCTATTCCTAATTATCTGGAATCCTTACAACCCAAAATTCACATTTAAACAACATCAGCACGAGTATACCTAAGAAATAACCAGATTCGCCACAATATTTGCACATATGCTGCCCTTCCTCTTAACAATTGTTCAATCCATGACAAAGTAGGAGCAGGACAGCAATCTGCATACTGTCTATGTATCCATGAGATATCTTTTCATTTGATAATACCCTACTGCATATTAAATTAAATTTTAAATTCACGATCATATCCTTCATATTTGATTCCTGAACTAGGAAACTCTAGTGATGTTAAACTGTTTAAAAATTGACAGACGTTGCCAAATATGTGCTTGAGAACAAGATGGGTTTATCTAATCTTATCAAACTGGAGAAAATCCGCTCTGCACAAGAGGAATGGAATAACTAGAATAAAAACATCAAAAACAGATTGAATATACAAAACAGAGAAAATTATTGCAATAAGTCGTCATATGACAACTTAAAATAAGAACTCCACCTAAATGTGGTTGGCTTGGTCTAAATATGATAGGTTGGCGCAAATATAGTTATAAAAAATCCATCCAAATGCAGTAGGTTGATTCAAATAGGTAAGTTCATCCAAAACCAAACGTGTACATTTGTCCATATTTAACAAAAGTTTTTATTTTAAGTCGCAATATGGCAACCTATTATAATAACATCCTTACAAAACAGCCAGAAGGTAACTTGATTCAATACATCATAATATCTGTTTAGCAAAAATGTAAATAAATAAAAAATAAAGAAACTCAACCGTTCCGCCTTGAAAGGTCTTATGTTATAATGTGGTATACACACAAATTGAGAAAACAAAAAATTGATAAATATGTATATTAGCTACTTTTTTTATATAAATACTAGCTAGAAGATACACTTGCAACATATGTGCTGAAATGAAATGGTGGGTGTTTTACTTATCATCAACATCAATTACAAAATTAGATTAATCAAATCGTTTAACATATACGTATAAATATATTATTGCTCGATACTTTTGAACTGAAATATTGTACGATACAAAAATTCTTAGGAAGAGAATATAATAAAGTAGAAAAATTAAGATGAATTCTTTATAAAATCAATCATCATTACTTTCCCAAATAGAAACTATTTCAATCAAGAAAGAATTCAACCGTATAGGATGCATTTATATATACTCACACATATATAAAAGCAATGAATGTGATAAAATGTTTTGCTACGCTACAACACTGATATTGTGGAAATATATAAAATCTCTTTTAATTAATAATGGAATAGCTTACACAACAGAAAAAGAAAAAAAAAAAGAAATGTTTAAATTTTATAGAAAAATGCACACTCACTACTTTATAGTTTAAACAAATTTTGGTCAAACATCATTCGAAAGCTTCACCACCTTTAGCTATGCGCTTCATTATGTCTTTTTATTTATTTTGACACTTTTTGTTTTCTTAGTTTCTTCCATAAATTTGCAAAATGAAAATATGATCCATCCGAATTTGGGGCGGCGGGGAACCAGTTTTAAGAAAAAATTTTGAGATAAGTGAGTGTAAGAAATGATATGTATAGAAGGAAGAGGAAGAAAGAGCATGTCAATGCTTAGATTAGCGGAATGGAGAGAAGAGTGAGCAATATTTTTATAATAACGTGGTCTACGTGGGATAGAGAGAGAACGAGAGAACTTAGGTAAAGTATCCTAATTTTTCCTTAAATATTTTTTCAAGATAGATCATTGCGAATACATAATCTAATTCTGTCAAACATAATTAGGAGCAAAATTATATTGCAAAATTTGAAGTCCAAAACTCAAGGTTTGACTTATAATATAGATAGATAGATATTAATAGATATATGAACTAGTTTAGATTGTCCTTTTTCTTTATCATATCAGATATATGTTTTGTTTCTAATATGTATTTATTTGAAGTATGGCTTATGAATAACTATTTTATCTATATCTTATCTTTTTTTATTTTATAATTATTATTAAAGAGGTAAATTAGGTGTGAAAGTTGAGACGTAAAAGTTTAAGTATTTAAAAAAAAGTTAAATATATTTTCTATATTTTGGGAAAATTTTGTATTTGGTATTTTTGTAAAATTAAATAAAAAAGGGATAAATAAGTCCAATTATATAATAATATATTAGGTATTTAATTTGGAAAATAAGGTTTATATATATTTATATTTTTTTCTATTTATTTATGAGAATATAACATGTATGATATAGTTTTTGAAAAAATTACACAAAAATAAATTGTGAAAAAAATTACATGAATAGTATTGTCGTATCGCATCTTGGAAGTGCGATACAATTTTTTTAAAAAATTACACTAGTGTCACATAACCAACATGCGACACTCATGTAAATATTAAACGTGTATCTAATGACCAACATATGATACACGGTTAGACTTATATCGCATGATAGTTATGCGATATACTTATTTTCACAAGTTTGTTTGAGTAGGTCGCTATATCGCATGATAGAAATGCGATATTAGTGTGAATTCTTATATCTCGTCTTCAACATACTATATAGCAATAGTAGTTTTGTAATTTTTTTTCTCCAATTTGAATTTGTGTAATTTTTTTCCTAAAAACATTAGAGATGTGGTTTACCCATTTATTTCTTGATAAATATATATATATTATATATATATATATATGAAACTTGTTCCATGAGATTATCTTTGAATTTCTCAAACGCCATTGCTACGGTCATTGTTAGGTCATTGTTAGGTCCCAAGTACGTTACGCAGCGTTTCGTATTTGCCTTAATATGCATGTGCACGGAATTATCGTGTTTTAAATTAAATTTGCAGTGCGTTGCTTCCATTTCAGTTACACATTGGAAAGGACGTAAGTTCCAAAAGGGTTGAAATAAGGAGGGCTATTTGCTGCCACTATTTTACTGTTTCAATGTTATTTTAATCAATTTTAATTAAACATAGGGTAGTTTTTCAATGATGCCTACTAGTTTCTTAAGGGGTATTTAATTCTCCTCTTTCCCATTATAATGATTGAAAAAAAAAAATAGCAGTTTTAATTAATAAGTAATATTTATGTTAAATTGTGTGTTTTACCGGTGTATCATATTATAATTGATGAGGAATAAGGACACAACTGAAACATCAACTCTGGAGCAGCAAACTTTCATCATGAAAAAAGACATAAGAAGAAGAAGCAGCGGTAGTTAGAAAGGCACAAGGATCCGAAAGCTAGGAAATAATATTCATATATCTACAAAGTAGGAAAAGTTGACCCATCCTAAGTTACTATTTTTAATGGGACCAGTCCCGTTTCCTGTTACTATTTTTAATAGGATCAGTCCCGTTTCAATCTCCTCCGTACATATTATTATAATTAATAGCATCCGTTGATGCTTTTTAAATGTAAACCTATTGCCTGACCTCCACTTTATCTCTTTTCCTCCATTTTTTTCTTTTTTTTTTTCATTCTCCTTTGATGTCTTCCAGACTCTCTCTTTCTCTCTCGCCCTAGTTTCAATTTTTCTACTCCTCTTCTTCCCACCCATTTCATTTACCCTCTCTGTTATTCCCACCCTTCTCATTCACCCTCTCTCTATTCTCAAAACTTCAAGACTTCACACCATCTCTCTCCTTACAAATCCAAAACCAGCAATCTTATCTCCTCCATCACTATTCATTGTTCGATTGGGCATCAAGCCCAGCTTACTGAGTTGAACTCTCTCATGAGAAGCTGAAACCAATCACGGGCATTTGAATCCATCCATCAATGTCAAGCCACTAACACATTATGATGACCATTGCAACCCACATCTACGTCATATTACATGTTGTTTGAACCTACATAGCAAACCACTGCGCACCACACCCAGTAAGGTATTTTCGTTTTGTAGTGTATAATTTTGAGGTTGATTATGATTTCCACTTTTATAACTGCAAGTTGTTGCATGTATTAGGGTTTATAAGAATCTTCTTAATTTATCGTTTGTACTTTTTTTATTTTTATTGTCAATAGTTTAGGTTATTATGTTGGGTGAATTAGGGTTATTATTATGTCTGTTGGTTATCTGTTAGATCTCCAATAAGAATAAAGAATCAACCAGAAATGTGTGATATAAGATTATAAATTTTAGTTGTCTGTAGTCTACTGGAAAGATATCAAGTTTGTTGTTAATATTAGGTTTGATTTCTTTCTGGAGTAAAAACAATTGAAATCTCATGTGTATTTATGATAGATTCAGGGTTGGGACTTAACCAAGTGCGTTAGAAATCAAATCCTTAACATTTAAAGTTGATTTTTTTTTTTTTTTTTTTTTGGGTAGGGGGGAGGGGGAGGGGGAGGAGAGGGGACGACATAGACTATTAAGATAGTCAACCATTTGAAATCCTAGCCTTATTGACTACATCTTCTTAATAAAATATATAAGCTCATCAATTCTTATTGCTTTGACCCGAGTAGTACTCGCTCAACAAATCACATACGTTGTTTATGGCATTAGTTAGTATTTGGCTTAAATTTTATATGATAATGGAAGTCATTTGGTTTAGGTTACTAATTATTTTATCCATAATTTTAAAGAATCATAATGAGATTTGAAGAAAGGAGTTTTAGGCAATGTTTGGTTCCCATTAGTTCATGGGCAGAACAGGACTAAATCCACAGTCCCATGTTTGGTTTTTTCTCCCGCCTTTTTGGATGTATAACTAAGACAAAAACTCCTAAAGGACTGGGTAACTCTTTAAAAAAATTGTCCCATATAGGGGAGAGGATAATAGCTTATCTCACAGGACAACAAAGCATTACTTTTCAAATGCCCCAATCTACCCCTTCTTCCAATAAGCAATTTAAAAAAAAAAAAAAAAAAAAATCTACCTCCTCTACTCATAGCTTCAATGCACATTGTCTTGCATCAAACCCTAATTTTGCTTCTCTGCTTGCTTGAGCCCTAACCCTAGCTCATCAAGTCGTCTGCTTGAACGTTAGCTTGTAAGTCCCCTTCTCTCTCTCTCTCTATCTTATTTTCTATGGGAGTAGACTGTAATCGAATACAGTTTTGTTTCATTTTGCAAGCAAATATCCTCTAACAAGTGTAAGAAGTAAGTTCTAATCAATTATATCACATGCATATGGTTGATGGTGATATTATCTCTTGTATCCCTGAAACTAATCAAATTAGGGTTTATTTTCCTTTTATGAGACAAAAAAAATTGAGGTTTTTGTATCCTCAGGTGTTTTGTTTACATTTTATGCTTCTATTATCTTATTTAATTAGATTAAAGTATATGCTAGTTATTGGGAAAAGTGTTCATGGATCGGTTTTAGGGTTTGGTTTTAGGTGATTTATATGTGCTTACTTCGTTAATTGACATGTAGAACTTAATGAGTGATATTGAGAATGCAAAAAGTAGATAAGTTATCAAAAAGATGAACTGGGTTGTTTAAAAAGGCTCAAGAGCACTCTATATTATGTGAAGTTGAAGTTGATGTTGTCATTTTCTCCAATACTGGAAAGTTGTATGAATATGCTAGTTCTGGGTATGGCATAGTCTTTCACGTATTTTGATCAAATGAAAGGCAATATATGTGCACATCTTTTTCGATGATATATCCAATATGTTGGCAATTGTATACCAAATGCTTGTAGAGGCAAAGGGTTTAAAATTGTAATTTTACTATTATGAGAAAATAATTGGAGATGTTCTTTATAAATTGATATTTTGTTTTGAGTATAATGAAAAATATGGTTTTCCCTTTCATTTTTGTTTTTACAATCAACAAAGTATGGATTGATAAGTGGATGCTTTGAAAAATCAGTTTGCACTAGTGAAATACATAAAGAAAGGACAAGTATTTGAGAGCTTGTTAGAGAGAACTCTTCACCCTTGGAATAGTTCAATAGTGAGAACTCTGATTTTAGTAGATCACTATATAATATAATTGCTATACTAATGGTGGTTTTGTATGCCCTTTATCTGAAAAATGCCCTGTATAATACAATTTTGTAAGTTTTACCATCTATGTAACATATGCGACCTATTCGATATCATTAAATGCCAATTTGTGCATACATGCAAATAAAAGCAGTAATATGGAAGTGTGAGTTATTTGTTTAGCTATATATAGCTTTGTTTTAGTGAAAAAAAAAAAAATTTCCACCAAAAGAGATATATAACCTTACTTTTTGTTTGGTCTTTTGAAAATAAAAGCAAAGGAAAAGCTACATGGCTATATAGTAATATTTGCTAGAAAGTCTGTAATATGAACTCAAAGATTTGCTCTCTAGTATATAATGAAACTTATCTGTTGGTTATGGATCTCAACTTTGTAAGCATCCATCTAAATCGCCAGTTTCAACTAAAAGTCAATCAACGATGTTTTCTTAGATGCTTTAATAGCATATAATTACAAATTTTTGAAATTCTTGTCCTTGGTAGATCGCTAATTAATTACAAACTCTATGAAGAATACTCTTATTGATTCCTAATTAATTGCCTAAATTCAATGCAGTGAACCTATGTTAGTTTTTTTAATTTCATTTTTATGTTATCTTTGATTGGCACAATTATTTGAGTTCTTAGAATTATGTAAGTGCTATGCTTCGGTAAATTGTTTTACGGACTAAACGTGAAATTTTGAGCTGTTCAAAAGATTCTTTAAGATGATCATTACCAATATGGTTGCTGGTTACTCTTGGGCTCGCTTCCTTAATTCATAGTCGAGTGCATCATTTGTAGGACCCATAACAAGGCCAAAAAGTTAGATGATAAGTAAATTTATGCTCAAAAGGAGCTATTTGAAAATGTTTAGTGAAACTTTTACCATCATGATAATGTTGCAATGGATGAGTTTGAGACCCCACAAATTAAGTTAAAACCAGTTAGACGTTTTCTTCTCCTTTTATTTATTTATTTATTTTTAAAATAACTACTTTTTTCCCCTATATTATGTATTTTATTTGCTCTGTTTTCAATAAAATGTTTGGAGAATGTTTAATTTGTATGTGAATCATAGTGATTGGATATGTTATCATTTTTACATGTCATCAGTCAACATCCTATAACCGAAAAATGTAATTGTTTTCTCTTGTAATAGAATAGTGCTTCATTAGTCATTTTCTTTCATTTTTATACACCATAATCTCTCTTGTATAATGGATACACAAAAATTAATTATTTTGTAGAGTTATGTTTTGTCGTTGATCATGCATGTGTTACACAAAATTAAAATTGGATAGAAGGAAGCGAATACCAACCAGCTATATGTTTTTCTAGTAAGTTTTGTAGTATAAAATTTTGTGAATATGTGGTGTGCAATACAAGTTTTTAATGGATAATTAAATCGTACTTGTTTCAATAAAGAAAGCAAGTGAAGAAGAGTAAAATGGATAACGAAGGAAAGAGTGAGAAGGGCTAATGCGATATGCATATTTATTTAATATGTACATAATTAGAAAACATGTAGTGTTCTATGTACTTTGTTGGCCTATAATGTTATATCAGTTAATTGATACATGATTTTTAGGTACATACCGAAATAAATAAGAAGTGGAAATTTGTTTCTAATGAGGAGAAACAAAAATTCAATAAAAATAGCAAAGGTTGAGGCTAGTGCATCTGGATATGTTAAGAAAAAAGACTCACTAAATATTAAAGAGAATAAGGTAGTTGCATGCTATCTTCGTAAAGTAATATCTATAAATACATACTTGTTCAGTAAATTTTAATGAGAATATTGCCTATTTATTTTGTGTACTGTAATGGGTACCAGTATCTTTATTTGCCATCTGATCAATTTTTTTACCATTTTGAATTTAATGCAATTGCAAACTCGATGCAACCCTAATCGAGTTATAGAAATGTTAGACAAGTTGAATGCACAAAAAAAAAAAAGAAATAGTAATTGAGTTGAGATTTGGTGGCATATTATATATGCAATGTAGGAAAATGAATAGAGAAATTATAGCATGGATCATTGAAAGATTTGATGCCAAAACTTGTGAATTACATATAAACCACAGTAGTATTGTTTTATCTAAAAAAGACATGGAAAATATATTGGGTGTAAGGTCTAATGGACTTATTCCTTGTACAGATACTTCAAATGATAAGATCACATCAATTAAGTCCACAATAGGTGATTTATCGATTAATAATATTGAAGAGAAAATTAAAGATGATGCAACCCCTTTAATAAGACTTTTAGGTACATGTTAATTTTGTGGTTTCTTAGGTGATCCATAGCACCCCATTCTGGATACAATGTACCTAGGCTCATTGGCTTGTAGTAGCTAATACCGAAAACTTTAACAATGTTAATTGGGTGAAATTCCATCTTGAAAGGCTACGTGCGGGGGTGAGAAATAACAAGACCAGTGAAAAAAGTATCTCTCTAGTTATGCCTTCATGTTATTGGTAAATTTTTGTATTCAACATGTATTTTTTGTTAAGTTGAATATACATATTCTTTAAATTTATTTCAATTTAATTACACTATGTTATGCAGCTATTTTTTATTGATAATTTAGCACTGGGCTATATCGACGTTGAATTATCAAGTCATCTTACTCCCCATGTGAAGACTTGGAAGGACAATCAAATAAAGAAACTCATTAATATGCCCATTGAGAAGGTTATTGATATATGTTTTAAATTCATTGCTTTATTCGAATTTTTATATTGCATTATTTATTTTTTCTCTTTTATTATAGGTTGTTTTAAGGAAATCCTCAATTTCAATCAATGATGAGTCTACTCATGCTTCAAGATATGCAACATTTATCCAAAATACTTTACATCATAGTTTATATATTATATATATATATATTCTCATTATAATTTTATTGTGAAACATCTTTTTGTAGGGGTCTGCATCACATCTCTTAGTAGTGGAGAAAGAGCAACGATGATTACGTCAAGATATAGATATTCTACAAGAGACTCCTTCCACTATACAAAAAGAGATTAAGTCTTTATAAAATGCAATTAAATCGTTAGTCAAACCTAGCAGGGGAGGTATAGATGGGGATAAGTTGGAGATGGTGCAAGATAGGAATATCCAGTGGAAGAAAACAAAGCAGTTTGTTGGAGTTCATACCATAGTCAAAGGATATGAGGATAAAGTAGATCTTACAGCAAAAGGGATAGGGGACAATCAAGCAAGTCAAGATAGTGTTGAGCATGGTGAGAAGGCATCAGATTCATATCGTACACCTACTATTGAGAAAAAATTTGCAGCATTTTTGCATACCATGCACACTACATTGGGAGTAGACAATGCATCAAGTAATATAATCCTGGATTTTAAGCACTATCAGCTCATAGATGAGCTTGATAGTGTGGAATATGATGATCTCAATCCCCCCCATATTGACATGGAACACTTAATAGATCTAGTGCAATCTACACCTCACAAATGCGGGACGAGAAATGGTGTTTCTAAGGGAATAAATGTAAGAAACATTAATGCAGATGTCACTAAACCTAAAACAAAAGATTTAAAGGTAATGTTTATTATCACTTAGAGTTTTAAATTAGTTTGTCTATTTTTATAAATGTAATACTTCTTTATGTTGTAACTTGGAAGCTATTCATGGTGCACACAGAGCAATCATCCTAATAAAGTTGAGGTAATTTATAGTTTTTTTTTTGCAATTTTTTCTTAATTATTATAATCTTATTAACTTATTAAATGTTTGAAGGTTCTTAAATAATATAGTGCACAACCAACAAAATAGTGTCATGGAGATGTCATCCACAAATACAGTGGCCACAAAGACCAAAATTGGTAGAAAGTCTCCATGTGTTCAATCATTTGGAAAAGATGATGGAGTGAGAATTTTGATGAGAAAGAAAATAATTCTCTTTGAATTAGAATGTAATAAAAGACTCATATTTATACAAATAAGGTCAAAACTTCGTAAAAAACTTAGTCAAAATTCTAGGAACTTAAAAAGGAAGGAAATTAATTAGAATAAATGAGAAAAGAATAAATGATAAAAAATTTCTAAATAGATTTCTAATAAAAGATCCTAATTAATATACTTGGAATCCACTTCGGAATCCACTTCTATCTATACTCCCCCTCAAGTTAGGTTGTATATGTTAGGCAATCCCAGCTTGGATTTGAATTCTTCAAAACTTGTCCTTACAAGAGCTTTAGTGAGAATATTAACAATTTGCAATTGAGTAGGAATGTAGCTCAGTTGAACAATTCCATTATTGACCTTCTCGAATATGAAGTGTCTATAAATTTTCACATGCTTAGTCTTGTCATGATGAACTGGATTCTTAGAAATACTAATAGTTGCTTGACTATCACTGTACATTTTTATTGTTTTCATAACATCTGCTCTCAATTCCCTTAATAGTCTTTGAAGCCACATTCCTTCACATATGCCTAAAGCAAGGGCATAATATTCTAATTCCACACTACTCCTAAAACTATTGATTGTTTCTTGCTTCGCCAAGTAACAAGATTACCCCACACATATGAACAATAGCCAGATGTTCATCTTCTATCAGTTAACTCTCCAACCCGGCTAGCATCATTATAGACTTCTATCTCACATTTTCGCACTTCTTGAAGACCAAACTGTGCCCAAGTGTCATATTCAAGTACTTGAGAATTTGATTCATAGATTCCAAATGTTCTTTACCCGGATTATTCATGTATTGACTTACCACACTAATAGAAAATGCTTTGTCCGGTCTGGTATGTGAGAGATAAATTAGTTTGCCTACAAGCCTTTGATAACTTCCCTTGTCAATTGAGATGATGTCTCTACTCCTATTTATCCTTAAGGGTCCATAAGAGTTTCTGCAGCCTTATAGTCGAGCATTCTAGTTTCTTTTAGCAAGTCTAAGATATATTTTCGTTGTGACATAACAATCCCTTCCTTTGATCGAGCTGCTTCATGCCCAAGAAATATCTGAGTCTTTTATCTAATATTATGTTGCAAGCATCCTTTTAAGCATGGTGATTTCCTTTGAGTCATCTCCCATCAGAATTATGTCATCTACATACACAATGAGAATAGACTTTTTTCCTTATGATGAAAATTTTACAAATAGTGTGATCAACTTGACATTGAGTGTAGCCATTCTTCACCACAACTTTAGTAAATATGTTGACCCAAGCCTTAGGAGATTGCTTTAGGCTATAGTGACTTCTTCAACTTACAAACTAGTTGGTTGTTTGAAGGACTTTCCAAACTAGAAGGGACTTCCATGTAGACATCCACTTTAAGATCCCATTCAAAAAGGCATTTTTTTGTGTCAAGTTGATATAGGGACCAGTCTTGATTTACTACAAGAGATAGTAGAACTCGAACAGTGTTAAGTTTGGAAACTGAGGCAAAAGTTTCTTGATAGTCAATTCCATATGACTGAGTAGAGCCTTTCGCTACCAATTTGGCTCTAAATCTTTCAATACTCCCATCTACTTTGTACTTAACATTGAATATCCACTAGCATCCCACTACTGGCTTCTTCCCTGCTGGTAACTCTTATGAGAGTCCAAGTGCCATTACTTTCTAGTGCCTTATCTCTTCCTCAATAAACTATTTCCATGCTAGGATTTTTAGAGCTTCTTGAACTGTATTAGGAACCTTTATACTATCAAGATTTGAGATAGAGGCTCTATATACAAGTGTCAATTTCCTATATGCCACATATCTTCCAATTGAATGATTTGTACATGTTTTGATACATTTTCTTTGAGCAATGGGTAATGTTGAGTCATCAACAAAGGGAATAATGGATTCTTTAGAAGAATTTGTACTAGTGTGTATCTTTGAGATAGGAGGATCCTCTAAAGAAGGGGGATCCGATTCAAGTTCTTGACAGTTCCTGATTTATGCTGTGTCCTCTACAGATTCATGAAGTTCTTGATCATTTGTTCTTAGTTGAAGTGGAATGGACTCAGATGAATCATCATGAATGGTCTGATTTTCCAAATTGGAGACTCAAAACTCTTAGATTTGGATTGATCATTTGGACCGAATGTGGGACTAGGATTCTTAAGTGGCTTGAATGATGGCAAAGTAGTTTGTGTGATACTTAGAGAAAGGAAATGTTGGGATTGGGTTTCTTGGAATGTTTCCCAAAGTTGGTATTCCTTACAATTCTCCCCCTGAATGGCAGGTTTAGGAAAGAAAGATTGGTGTTCAAAAAAGGTGACATCCATAGAATGGTAGAATTTTTTAGTGATAGGTAAATAACACATGTACAATTTTTTATTATCCCAGAAAAATACATTTGATGGATTTGGGGTCAAGTTTGGTTTGATGTTGCTGGTGTACATGGACAAAAGATGAACATCCAAATACCTTGGGTGGTAGGTTAGAAGAAAAAGCTTTGACGTGGGGAAAGGCTTATATAAGGATTTGGTGAGATGATTGGAACTAGAGAACATGACTAGGCATTCTATTAATGAGATAGGTAGAAGTGAATATAGCTTCCCTAAAAAGTGTTTAGGCACGTGATCAGAGAACATGATTGATCTTAATACCTCAAGACGGTGTCTGTTTTTTCTCTCGGCTGCTCTATTCTGTTGAGGGGTATCAACACAAGAACTTACATGAATGATTCCTTATTCTGAGAGGTACCAACCAAGAATAGAGTTAAAATATTTTTTACCATTATCAATCTTAAGAACTTGTATTTTCCTCTTGAATTGGGTGTTGATCATAGTGTGAAAGGATTTGAATATGGCTACAACTTCTGATTTTTCTCTCATAAGGAATGTCCATGTGACTCTAGTATGATCATCTATAAAAGATACAAACCAGCAACCCATTAAGATTTTTTACTCTTAAGGGTCCCCAAATATCACTGTGTATTATGGAAAAAGGATGTGAAGGTTTATAGGGAATGTTAGGATATACATGCCTAGTATGCTTTGCAAGTTGACAGATTTCACAATGATAAAATTTGGAATTTTTATTGATAAATAGATGAGGAAACAACTTTTCAAGATATGCAAAATTAGGATGACCAAGGCAAAAATGCCATAACATAACAAGACTCTCATTTGAAACAGAAGCAGAATTAGAAATATGCTCAAAAACACAACTTAAAAAATGAACTTGTTTTTGTAAGTTTCACGCCTCGATGGGCACCCTAAACATGGCAGTTCGTCGTACACAATACTAAAGCCTAAAAATGACTACCTCAGTCATGCAGAGGCTTACATATTATGTACAAGGCGTACATCACAACCAATGCAACACATCGGAGTAGCGCAATTTACATTGATAATAATTAAGTAACAAGGCAAGGAGATTACTTATCATAAAACATAAACATGGTAAATTACAATTCTTAGGGGCATATCCCTTTATTGTCTTCAAGTTAAAATAAATACACTTCTTAGAATTTTTCCAAAACACTAACATAGCATACCTACATATGAGGAACCTTACAAAATAACTTCATCCTATGTTCCCATTGCCTTCATGAAAGTTTAACATCCTTCTATGACTTCCTTAATGTCATGATCTTCGATTTAAGCCATAGGTATACCTGTTTCAACAAAATCTATGGGGGTATGAGCTTTCAACTAGCTTAGTAAGGTATTTCTTTTCATTTGCACCATGGTTTTAAACAAGTTCATTAGATTTTCACACATATGCTATGCCATAATGCAACAATCATATGATTTCACAAATATATATAGTTATCCGGAAACCATATATATAACAGATTTACCTCTCCGTACCGAAGGTTAGGGAATCGGTGTTGAAGATTTGTGACCTTCTACTGCTAGTCCCAGGTCCCCACCCAGAGCGTTCGATTGGCTAGGCTCTGAACCTAGAGTCGCATTCCATGGGCGATTTGGATTCTCTAAGAAGAAACATGGCCCATGACCCACCACGATAACAGCCAATCCAACTCTACGCGTAGGAGTAGCAGCCTTCCGAAAGAATGTGACTCGATGGATATTATGCATGAGTGTTTTATTTTTCTTAAGCCAAACCTTATTAAGGTTTATTAGGGGGCGATCAATTAATTTGGCAAGCAATAAGCAATTACATAAGTAAGTAAACAAAACACTTCAATAGGAAATTTGAAGTTACGATATTCTTAATTCTCATTTCACACATAAGCATAGAATCACATATCCCCGAATTCCCCATGCATATCCATTTTTATCTTTGTCTTAGTAGACTAATGCCACTACTTTATAAGCACAAGTAAGGTAACGAAATTAAGAGGAATAACTCACTTGTCCATTTCGCAATCTTCTTAGTCGTAGAAATCCTCAGGAAGGAAAACCCCGTATCCTTCATCACCTAGACAAAAGAAATACCCGGAATGAGTATTTTGTAAAAATTCTACTTAAACTTTCTAATTCTATTCACTATGTTCGTCAAAATCGCATAGAATGAAATTCCAATTTAAAATGGACATAACTTGCTCATTTTAAGTTGGAATTTCGCATTTAATATATCATTTTCTACCTATTCGAAAATATCTAACCATTTATAAGGTTATTTTTGTCATATAAGGTCATTTAGGTTCCGAAACCATAAGGTATAGATTTAAAATGAATATTTCTAGATTTTGCGAAACAATTTTCCAACTCAACTTCATTAAAAAATCCTTTAATAAAAAAATATATATATATATATATATATTAATATATATGATTGATAAATCCCTTTAGTATATAGATAAGCTCACTTTATATGCAAAAATTCTAATGGTAGTATCTTAACAATTTATTTCATAAAATAATTCATTTTGAAGTGTTAAAACTTAACTTGACAAATTTCCTTTTTAAGTATTTTGAAAAAACTTTATATTTTCCTAGATTATTATAAATGAGTATATTTTTATTTTATTTTCCTCATTCTTTTTTTAAAACAAGTAAATTTTTCCTTTAACTTTGGTTTTTATAATTTTTACTTCTAGTGATAAAAGATCAAAGTTATCAAAAGTCTATTAAGTTGTTAATAACCTATTTATAAATTTGCATTTAGAATGGTTTTAGAAAATGAGTCTTTTCTTTTTATATTTCTTATTTAAAATATAAGTTCTTGTTTTCTAAAACTTGGTCTTTTATTTCCTCTACAAATTTTGTTTGAAAAGAATCCTCTTTATTGATAAAATCCTTTGTTTTTGATCTTATCATATTTATATTCTTTGAAAATAAGTTTCTTCTTGAAAATCATTATTTTTCCTAAGTGGGTTTATAACTTTATGGGTTGATTTTATCTTAACTTTGAAAATTAGTTTGCTTCTTGGTTTTGTTATGGAGTTTAAAAGAGTTTAATCTTAAGCTTTTTGTGAAATCTTTGAATACTAACAAATTATTTTACTAAACCTTAGGTGACCTTATTATAAAAAGAAAGTATTTATTTCTTATGTTTCATTAGTAAAGTTATCTTTGTTATTTAAGAAAACTTGTATTACTTTCCATTTCTATGTTGTTGATAATAACTCCATTAATTAATGACAAGCCACATGATAGAAAATTTAGTTTTAAGTTCCTTTAATAAAGAGAAATTCTATTTTAAAATTTAGTTGAGACAATATCATTATGTAGATACAGTATTATGAGCATGTAAAATAATAAGAATATGAGAAAATACTAGAAACAAATAATAATAAACAAGATAATAAAAATATCAAGTATTAAGAACCTTAGTTTCATCAAGGTATCCCGGTCAAGTATTGGAAGACTTAGCTTCATCAAGGCATCTAGGACTAAGAATAGACTAGTCACAAAAAGAATAAGAAAATAAAGAAAAGATTGTTTTGACTTGATATGGACAAGTCTAAGACTAGAAAAACTAATCTTAAAAATAACATGAAATAAATAAATTGCAAGGCATGAAATTAAATAAATAACACGTGAGCTTATATGCTCTAAAGATTATATATAAATACATAAATATATTTAGTTAGATATGAATAAGAAGTTAATATAATAATAACAATGATAATAACGAATAATAACAACATATATAGTATGAAGATAATAAAATAGGATTTTCATGTGCAAGAACAAAACATGAATATGTTATTTTTACTACTCATGTGAGTTTCAAAACAACACCATAGTCATGTTAAGCTATATGATATGGATAAACTAAATGGTTGGAAGAAAATTTACCTAAAGTGTTTATATGGTATGAAGATTGTAGTGAATGTATGGTTATATGGTTATTGAGAAATGGTAATTGGATTGTGTATAGAGAGAAATTTTGTGAGTATTTAGTGAAAGAGAGTTTTGGTAGAGAAAAATTTTGTGGAGAGTATTTATATAGAGAATTTGAGAGAATTTTGATTGTAGAATGAGTTGTGTGAAAGAATAAATGAGGAAGGGGGTATTTATAGAATTTTGGAGTGAATATTAGATGTAATTAAATAAATTGAAAAAAAAATAATTGAGAGTAAAGAGAGAGAGGGAGGTGGACGGCAACAAGAGAGAGAGGGAGAGAAAATTGTTTAAAAATTAATTTTAGAAGAAAAGTGTAAGAGAAGTTTAATAACATATGGTGTGGAACTTTTATGAGAAAAGAAAGTTGTAAGAAATAAGTATGTAGGTGTAAAAATAGGTAGTAAGAAAAAGTATAAATAGATGAATAGTAATGAATAGTAGAAAAATACTATGAACAATAGACTAGACAAGTAAAATACCGGTAGTAATGAAAATACTCATATAAATACAATATCTGTAATTTTTAGCTACCAAAAAATTCTAAAACTGATATTTTTATATTCCTTATTTTTTGACGAGTCTATTGGTATTAATAGAATATTTTTGCCATCTGGTATACTAGGGCACAATTTTTTTAAATTGATCATGTTCGGATCTGAAGGACATTAAAATTTTGCGAATATGATATTTTTAAGCTTCCCTATATTATTACGAAATATTATCAACAATTATTTCCATTTAGTTGTTTAGGGTTTAAGAGCATAGGATTGCTGGATCTTAAACATTAGGGTTTGTTGTAAACCTTGTTGGCTTTTAGAGTTCCGGTTTGACTTCCGGTTTTGTAGAGTTATTCATAAGATCATAAAATTTTGGAATTTTACCCTATTATATTTTTAGTTCGACGTCTATGGTTTTATCTCATTTTATTTGTGATTATTTAATAGTTTTCAGTTCTCGGGATTGTTTAACAGAGTCTAGGGTTAAAGGTTGACTTAGTTTAACTTTTGGTGAAAATTGAAACTTTTGATTCTAAAATTCACTGAAGGATTTAAGATCTTAGTATATTGTTATCGAGCGTTATTTGGATATATCGTCTTGATTTGCGTGTTAGGAATCAGATAGATGACTTGATTTGATTTATGTACAGATATTGAATAAATTGATAGTTGAATTTTCTATTTCGTTTTGAGGGTTCTCTTTTTCTCAAGATTAAAAATTCTCGTGTTTGACCTTATTTACAATTTGGTTTCAACTTGGGTCGATTTTCGGGGTTTCGGTTTCGATATTAGATTTCTTGGATTATTTTCTAAGAATTATGAAAATTTCAGGGGTTTATAGTAAAGGTATACATTCTTTGAGAAAGTGGAGGCCATTGCACATTTTAGCATTGACAATCACCTTTCTCGAATTTGCTACTTGAAATTCACAAAGATTTGAATAGAATTTAGTCACACAGTTCAAGTCACAAGTAAGTTTACTAATAGAATGTAGATTGCAGTCTAATTTTGGAACATAAAGGATGAATGAGATATGAAGATCCTTCATTACTTTTACGAATCCTATTCCTATCACTTTTAAGAGTGATCCATCAGCTATTCGTACTGTAGAAAGATTTGAATATGGACTATACTAGTGGAAGATCCTAATGTCTCCAGTCATGTGATATGAGGCTTCGGAATCAACTATCCATTGTTTTAATTTCCTAGTGATAGAAAAATGAGAATTGTCAATGACATTGGTAAAGAAATTATTGGAGATATTGGAATTTTGCTCAGATCGAAAATTGCCTTATGAGGAGTAGGTGATCTGAGGACCTATGCCGTGGTTGGACATGATGAAGGAGATCAGCAAAGGATAAATTAGATTTCAGAGTATGGCTCTAATACCATTAGAATTTTGATGAGAAATAAAATAATTCTCCTTGAATTAAAATGCAATACAAGACTCATATTTATACAGATAAGGTCAAAACTTAGTCAAAATTCTAGGAAGTAAAAAAGGAAGGCAATTAATTAGAATAAATGAGAAAAGAATAAATGATAAAAAATTTTCTCAAATAGATTGCTAGTAAAAAATCATAATTCATATTCTTGAAATCCACTTCTATCTACATGGAGAAAGATTAACATAAAGAACAGAGCTTCTAGAAAGTTTTCACATTCTACATTAACGCCATTTCCTATTAACAAGTAGAAGAAAAATATAAAGTTAAAGGAAAAAAAAAAAACAAAAGGACTTTAGAACAGCAACGGGAGATATCATCCCTCAAATAATTACATGTAAATGTTTATTTTTGCTAACATTAAGTATTTTTACTTATTTATAGTCAAAATAATTGTTTTACATTGTATATAGTTTATTAGAGCAACCATGAATGGTCATAAGGTAGATGTCCTTACCAAACTCGGCATCCATCAACTACAAGTCTTGGACTACATCTTTGATTTCGAAGAGAACGATAAGTCAGGTCTTTCAATCCGTGTTATGTTAATCTCATATTATGATTTATCTAGCTAATAATTTGAAATTATGAAACAGTCCTGTTATAGTGCAAATTGAGTTGTGTTTTGCCTATAGAATGGACCCTTGGTGTACGAAGCTCCATGAATGGGTGTCAAGTGAGGTGATCCTTAATATCTTTAGTTATCTTAAAATCTTCTTCTTAATTTAAATATAAAAATTCTTATTTTCCTTTTTTCCAATTATATGTATAAATTATGGATGCAGGTTATCAATGTGAATGCTGAAATGTTAAATAGGACGGAGCAAGCAGAAAATCCAGCATGGAGGACATGGTTCCAACCAACATTCTTCTCAGTAAGAAACTATTTTACCACATTTTATGTATATGGATATATATATTCATTATGTTATAACCATACAATGTTAAGCAAATGCTCATTCCAATTTTCCAGGCTATAATTTTTCAAAAGGGTGCTGAAGTGTCACACTATTTAAAACTATATAGAGGTGAAGGTAAATATATGAGCATCAAGAACTGGTGAAAAGGTAATATTAAGCTCTATTTGTCTTTGTAAATGAAATCCTAAATGCTTTATGTTTCCACAGATACTTATACCAATGAATCCATCAAATATGCAATGGTTCTTGTTGGTAATACATGTAAAGCGTGAAAGAGTTTTATTTTATGATACAATAAATACAAAGGGCTCGGCAACAGTCTACAATTCCATTAAGCAAGTGGTAAGGCATTTCCATGTCAAAGTTTTCAATGTATTTTACTATAAAAAATATTCATATATTAATGATTTTTTTTAGTTAAAATTCTGTGATCAAATGTTCAAAGATGAAAATTTCAAAGAGCCCGATGTGAAGCCATTTTGCACACTGATGGCATCTTGGAGCATATCTCCAGGGCATAATGTGCCAAATTAATTAGCACGAAACGATAGGTTATTTATCATTGTCAATATGCTTTTCAAGGTTAAGATAACTATATGGTAGATATATGAGATTTTTAACTTATGTGACTCATTTATTTATTAAATTATTACGTTGTTTGACTTTCCTTACTACCATGTATTGCATGTGACAATTGTGGGATATATGCAATCAAGTTAATGCACACAAAAGCCAAAGATGACAAGATTGAAGGGACATTAATATGTATTTAATTTACAAATTAAGAAACCATGTAGAAGCCTTTTCATCTATACATATGGATCAATACATAAACTTATATGATCTGGTTACATTTGAGGGGAACAAGAATAGAGACACTGTGAGATATATGGTGGCAATTTAACCATGATTTAACCCCAATTCAATCCAGTTTTACACATTGAACCTTGATCCTCTAACATGTATGGGTTAAACCTTATGCCCGATTTGACAACATTATTTTTTATTTATCGTAATATGCATTATTAAGTTAATGAGCTCATGATACATATATTGTCTTGTTAAAATAAAATAAAAGTCCAATTAAGAATTTCCACATAATTTTTTAAAAATAAAAAAAAATTGACAATGACGATAAAATGCTAGATTGTCAATCAATTTTATTTGAAATAACTATTCTAAAAAATTATAATATACCATCATGACATAATTAAATTAGAATATATTAAATTTAAAAATCAAGGAAAAAAATTTTAAAAAATAAAGGTGGTTGCCGCTTCTTCCATGGCGGTCAGCCTCCATCACCTAAAGAATTGTTAAAGGTTACTGTGAGTAGGTATTTTGACCTATTGTTATGATAGATTGATGTTTATCATCTCTATAATTATTATTTGACTTGCATGACTAATATAAAAATTCTTTTTATTTTGTCTTTTTTATTTCTAATTGAGTTGCACCATTCACTCTCAAGAATAGGGCTGTGTAAAAAGATAGATGAAACCGAAAATTCAAATTGAAACAAGAAAACCAATCCAAAAAAATATAGGCAACTAGTCCATTGATTTCATTTATAATTTTGATTTTGATTTTGATTTTTTTTCTAATTTTTATTTCAGTTTTTGTTTGTAACTACAAAAACCAACGATTAATGGTTAACTATTTTAATATTTATAAATATATTATATATAATTTACATATATATTAATTATTTTTAAAAATATATATATACATATAATTTACATGTGTTAATATTGAAATTTTATTAAATTATTATGTTCTGTCCTATGTTTGATACCAGTTAATGTGATAATTGATTTGGTTTGATTTTATTGATGATTATGATGATATGCCCAAGGATTGTTTTACCCTTTTTTCTTTAATTTGATTTTTCTTTTTTTGAAGTTCTTATAATATATATATATATAATAATTTAAAGAAAAACTTTATGATACAGGCTAAAAATAAGGTTTATTAAAACTATCAATTTGATTTGCTGAAACCATTACGTTAAATGGTTAAAAATAAAAAAAATTAACAAAAAAAGGTTAAATGTTAAAGCAGTTAACCATTTATAATGGATTAGTTAAGGATCAGGATATTAAAAAACTTATCATTACCATTAGGTTAAAAAAATAGGTTTGCCGACCGGTTAATTGAACTGTGAATAACCCGACATGAGAATAGCTCACATAATCCATCCTGTTTCCATTTATATTTTTTCCTTTTTTTTTTTTTTTTGCCCGGTAAAGTAATGTAATTTTTTTCAGCATTTAAGTCATACATACTATAAAGGGTATATTTAATTAATGCTTAGATATTTGAATTAATGTCACAGTTCCCTTCCAATCAATTACTCACTAAAGTTTATTAAAGAGTTTATCAAGATAACACGAATGTATATTAATATATACATATATATATACTAATATATAATGCATCTGCATTGCATGTGCCAAAAAAAAAGTGGAAACAGTTATTTTTAGGAAAAATAAAAATGCAAAGAGAAAAAGTAGAGAGAGAGAGAGAGAGAGAGAGAGAGGGGAATAACTGCCAATGCATGCTCTTCCTCCTCAACCAAAGACTGGACTAGTGATCTATTCAAAAGAAGAAAGAGATGCATCTTAGTGAAGATTCAAAGGAATTATTTTCTAACGAAAATTTTTTTAGTTCTATTAAGGATAAATTGAGGCCGAATTTCAATTAGACGTCATATTGAGATAAAGCCGCTACCCTTGATCCGAGGGTTTATGAATCGGCTTTCTTCGATAACCAAGAGCACAATTCCAATGATGATGACCACCAAATGATGGAAACTGATCTAGTTCTGGAGGATATAGCCAAAATAGATGCAGGTACTCAAAAAATCAATTTCCAAAAAGAAGAGGAATCCTTTTTTCATGAGAAATGGAGGCAAACTCTTATCATTATGGTCATTGGACCTAATCTTGATTATCAATCCCTTTTGATGAGACTAAAACTTATTTAGAGATGATGCCCTAATTTTTCTATGGTGAGTGTGAGTAAAGGTTTCTACTTTGTATCTTTCTCATCAGAAAACGATATTCGATTCATCATTGGAGAAGGTCCTTGGTCTATTAATGGATATTTCCAAGCGATCGGCAACTGGATGCCTAATTTTTCTCCCTCTAATTCAAATATTGAATCCATAGCCGTGTGGGCTAGAATTAATGAATTACCTATCAAATATTATTATTGTGAGACTTTCAAGAAGATTGGTAGAGCTCTTGGTATTGTTTTATGTTTTAATACTTATACTGCACAATGCGAGAGAAGAAGGTTTGCTCGCTTATGTGTTCAAGTTTCTTGTTCCTCCCTTTTAATCCATACTACTAATATTGATGATAAGAAATTTAAAGTGCAATGAGAAGGTCTCCCTTTTCTATGTAAAAAACGTGGACGAATTGGTCATCCTTCTCGTAGTCAGTACCCTAAGAGCCTTTCTTTGGAGAATGATGGGAAAGAGACAACAAAGATGGATGGGACTTAAACAAAAGCTTCTGTGATAAATAATAATTTTCAATCTACTTCCAATAAAGGTGAAACAAATCTTGATCCTTATGGGGATTGGATTAAAGTGGAAAGAAAGAAAAAGGGTAGAAAAGTATAATATCAATGTGGGCCAGTACTTGATAAAAATAAGAATAAGCCATCAGCTCTCTCGAAGCCTATCATTCTACATAGAAAGAATAGTCATGGAAAAAGCCCCGAATACTAAGAACATTCTCCTTCCAAAGTGGATAATACTCCCACCTAAGAATAATAATGATCTGACAAAATCTGTCAAACTAGTAGATACTCCGATAGAGCCTAGTAATAGGAAAGTCACTATGGAAATGATCCGAACCAATAATGAAGAGAACCAAAACCCTAATGTGCCCATTATGTTTGCATCTCAAAAGTCCCCTCCCCTTGAGAACAAACAAAAATCTTCCAAATGTCTTTTAGCTTTCAAAAATCAGGCTTCGAAAAATGGTTCATAACGTGCAACTAATAATGAATATCAAGCTCTTTCACCCATTATCGGAAGTCCTACCAGACACACACCAGTCCATATCTTCGCAAATAGACATCAACAATCACTTGAGAACTGTCCTAGTTGAAGTAGTACAGGTGGCTCCTCTAATGAACCCAAAACTTCACATACACCAAGTCCCAAAGATTCAGTACCAAGACAATTTTCGCATGGGAAGGGAGGAAGTGTTATTTAATGGAATAAACATACAACTTAGGAACACTTAATGAGAATTATCCAAGTCATGACACCAGCCATTCTCCATCCTTTAACACCCCTATGGAGATGGAGAGGGACTTGCATCTCGGTGGTACACCACTTCCTGATGGAGGACATAATCCATCGTTAGAGATTTCTCATTCTAGCCATCTTCTCATTGGAACTGAGGGAAGTAGCCACTTAGATGTTCTAACCTATAGAAAAGAACCCTATGTTTTTATTAGCCAACGAACGATCGAGATGGTTTAGGGTAGAGATCCAACGCTTTCAACACCCGATAGTGGTTAGTGATGCATTGTGTAGAGTTATGTTCTCTATGATGAATGAAATGATGATTGATGTCCAAAATGAGATCAGGGTAAATTTTCCCTTTAAAATTTTATCATGGAATGTTAGGGGAGCTAATGCTCCTTAAAGGCATCAAGCTTTAGATGATCTATGTCGTATACACAATCCCTACCTTTTGATTCTTCTAGAAACAAGAATGGACAAGCTGCAGCTCTAGGTCTCCAACAGAGACTGGGGTTCAACAAATTTATCTATGTTGAATCTATCGGTATGAGTGGAGATATAATTTTCCTGTGGAATGAGGAGGATGCTATTGCAACAATCTTCTTCTCATCTAAACAAAAGATTCATCTTCACATTCAGGTCAATTTCTATTCCTTATCTTTTTTCCGTTACTTCTGTTTATGCTAGCACCATTGTATTAGAAAGGAAAATTCTTTGGAATAATCTAATAAAAGTTGCTGACCATTTACAAGGGCTATGGATCATCGACGAAGTTATATACTAAAATGAGAAGTGGGGAGAAGTTTCGGTTAACCAGAATAGGGCAATGTTATATCAATAGTATATGAACTCTTGTAGTATGATCAATATCAGTTATGTGGGAAATACTTTCACATGGACCAACAAATGCAGAAATTTAATCCATCTGGTCAAAACTAGGCTAGATAGGGTTTAGGTGAACAAAAGTTGGCTTCATCTGTTCCCTGATAGTAAAGTGTTCCATCTGGATCGATCCATTCGAACCATAAGCCTATCATGCTAAACACCCAGCCTAATACCAAGCATGCTAAGAATATGTAGCTAAATCATCGGCTTTTTATGAAGTTTGTGACTGTTGAATGGGATAAGTCTTCCTTTAATATTCCATCACAACTCCCTTGGTTCACTGAAGAACTAAGGAAGTGGAATCGTGAAGTTTTTAGTGACATAAACCAAAAGAAAATCACCATTAATACAAGACTATATAAGTTAGAGCGTTCCTTAAATGAACATCCTAGCCAGTAAACTCTTAATCAAATTCATCTTACTAAGCAGGAACTTCGGTTGGTTTTGAAAAATGAAGAAATCCTTTGGGCACAAAAGGCAACATCTAAGTGGATTATTTAGGGAGATCAAAATACGAAAATTTTTTTATCTCTCTACTATGGTGAGGCGAAATAAACTGAGGATGGTCTATCTGGAATATTCTAATAGGATTAAAATCTCTGGTCAATCGAATTTGGAGAAATTAGCCATCAATTATTTTTCTCAGCTCTTTACTTTTAGGAAAAAGTCGGATTTAAAGGGGAATATTTTTATCATGATTGGTGGTGTCGCTATTGATGAACAAACTAAAAGTACACTCAGTAGTCCTCCAGGAACAAAAGAAATATGGGATGCATTACAAAGTATAGGATCTAATAAATCCCCTAAAGTTGATGGTTTGAATGCTGGGTTTTTTAAGCATTATTATGAACATGTGGGAGATGCTGTCAGTCATGTTGGTCAAGACTGCTTCTGTAAGGTTATAATTCCTGAGGAGCTAAATAAAAATTTATTGTTCTTATTCTAAAAAAATTGTGTGCAAAGAGTCTAAGTGATTCTAGACCTATAAGTTTATGTACCACGGTTTATAAAATAATTACGAAAATTATGGTACAAAGACTGTAACCATATCTGATTCATTGATAAATTCGGCTCAGTTAATTTTTATACCTAGTCGAAATGCTTTAGACAACATTAAATTCATGCAGAAAATGCTTCATGCTTTTGATTATAAGAAGGGGAAAACAGTTGGATGCTAATGAAGATTGATTTAGAGAAAGCATATGATCACTTAGAATGGGACCACATTCACAATGCTCTTCAAACTCTTAATATCCCTACAAGTTGCATAAAATTGATTAGCTCTTGTCTTTCATCTGCTTCATTCTAGGTTATTCTAAACGGTGAAACGAATGATCCTTTCATCAGTTCTCGGGGGGTAAGACAAGGTTGTCCTCTCTCCTCTTATATTTTCATTATAGTAATGGAAATGCTAAGTTGATGGATTCAAGCTGCTGTAAACAGAGGGCTTTGGAAACTTATCAGAATACAAGGAGTTGAGATGGATTTCTCACATCTTTTTTTCGCTGATGACCTCATTTTAATGGGTGAAGCAAAAAAGGAAAATGTAAGTAATATGATTGATCTTTTAAATCTTTTTGGTGTTTCTCAAGGCAAAAGATCAATCCCTCAAAATCTCACATTCTCTTCTCTAAAAATACCTCGAGCATTATGAAGGAGAGGGCATGCTATATCACAAATATGAGGATGTCTGAACATTTATGTACATATTTAGGCTTTGATTTTTCCAAAATATGAGATGTAACCATAGAAGTGTCTATTGTATTCTTGATAAGTTGAGATAAAAGTTAACAGGTTAGAAATCTAAAGTCCTCACTATGGCGGGTCAGTTTAACCTCATCAAATCCACTATGAAGGGAATCATTAATTATAAACTTCAAGCTGCTAGAATTTCAAAAAACACAATAGACAAAGCGGAAAGATTGATCAAGAATTTTTTTTTTTTTTTTGGGTGACGATGAAGGGAAAATTACATGAGATTAAGTGGCAGGAACTCATCAAACCTAAGGATAACGGAGGGCATGGTCTTTTGAAATATTTGAGAAAGAAACACAACATGTATTGCAAAGCAATGCTGTTGACTAAAAACTCGCCATCTTATTTGGACTAGGATGATTAAGAAGAAATTAAGAAGTTACAGGAGCAATAATTATGTGAAGGGATCCAAAATAGAACGAAAAATTAGAAAAACTATGGATTGGGTGGATCAAAATTGCAACTGTCGCCTGAGGAGTAGTAACCAACGTAACTTCTGGTATGACAATTGGGCTCATGAGGGTATTCTTGCCAATTTTCTATATAGCCCTCTAACCAAGAATATGATGCAAATATCTGTAGCTGCTGCTTGGTTAGAGGTGGATAACTAAAAAGAGGAGGTTATAGGATATCCCATTGATGAGAGCATTAAACAAAATTTTAGTTTACATATTCTTATACCAAACTCTAGAAAAGATATATGGGCTTATAAGATGGATGTGAGTGGAGAGGTAACCACTAGATCAGCTTATGATCTCTTGATGGAACAGCATACAGAAAATTTTGTGCACGAAAAAAATAATTGGATATGGAAAATTAAAACTTATCCAAGATCCAATTCTTTTTCTGGAGGTGCTGGAAAAATTGTATTCCCACTGGCCAACAACTTTTAAAAAGGGGCATAAATGTTAATCCTCTTTGTCCTTTATGTGATGAAGATTTAGAAGACAACAACCATCTTTTTATGAACTAAAGATTGACAAAAGACAAGTGGAGGTCCTTGAATGCATCTCCTCATTTCCTATCCACTTTCTCTCTACCTTTCAAGGACTGGCTAGAGACTAATGCTACAAGCAAAACTAAACATGGTTCTCCTAACCCCCATGGAGTACAACATTTAGTTTTGCTCTTTGGCATATATGGAAGGCTAGAAATGATTGTATTTTTCGAAATGACTCTCTTAGGAATAGCTAGAATTACTTTGTTCGTACGTGTGCTCATGAATTCTGGGCAACAACCAGAAGCCATAAGGTTCACGTAATTGTAATGAGGATCCTTGCTAGAATAAACCGAGTGGAATGACGTTAAAGATCAACGTTAAATATCTGTGTAGCGTTTTGGGAAAAGAATCAATGTGAGTTCTCCCATGGAGACAGAATTCTAGGGTATATACTGGAGTTTACTAATGGCACAACAATATTTTGATCAATCTATCTTAATTGAATCAGATTCTTTTGAAGTCGTTCACCTGATTAAGAATAGAGAAATTAAATGTGATTTTTTACTAAACCTTATACTTTATTGCAGGCAACTGATCAAGATAATCTCATGGTTCCACTTGTCTTGGACGCCTAGAGAAGACAACTCACTCGCTCATGATTCAGCGCAAGGATGTGTTGTTATTGGTCATGATTTCACCTTTAATAATTCTATTCCTATACATATTTTCTCTATTTTGTCTCATTCGATAAAGCAGCTATTATACTTATCGAATTGCTCTATTGTATCTTCAACTGTTGTTGATGCCCAGTCTTTTTTTTATCTAGGCTGATTTTGTAACTTGGCTAGCTGGTCGTGCTTTCTTTGTATGACGCTTATGTTTTTTATCTTTTAATAGATTTATTTCACTGAAAAAAAAAAAAGCAATATTTTGATGTATATTTTTGACAGTAATGATACACTTTTCGTTTAAGAATAATAGATTATAGGTAACGCGTATTATTTAAAATAAAATAAAATAAGCCTTTTATGCATGTGAAAAATGCTTTTGCCGTTGTAGGTAGGACTAGGCAAAAAAACCGACCAAACCGCGAACCGAACCGAATCGTAAATTGGGTTTTTTTTTTAATTCGGTTCGGTTCGAAGATAGGGATTTGGTTCGCGGTTCGGTTCACAACTTCGAACCGAACCGAACTGAACTTCTTTACTAATTAAAAAAAAATCATTTATATCAATTATCAATTCTTCACTGCCTAAAGGCAGTTGGCCCAGCCCAAAAACAAAAGGAGATGTGGACTTTTAAGGAGAAGGAGATGGAAGGAGTGAGTTGAGGACTATAAAATCTTAATACTTGGTCTGGAAGTATCTCAAAGAAGCTGATGTAATGTGATATAATATTTGTTTTAACTTGCTTTGGAAGTTTACAAATAGTAGAGTTAGAAAAGCTGATATATTGTCTTTTGATGTCATAGAGTAGTTGTTTTAACTTCCTTTAGAAGTTCACAGAGTTGAGTGGATAAAATTCAAATGCAATGGCTCTTCCTCTAACATGTCTGTGACGGCAAAGAAGCTGCATGAAGGAAGAATGACATTGATTCTTGGTTTTCTTACTTTATATTATTAATAGTTTCAGAGATTTTTCGTTATATATGTGTGTGAGTTGGAGAGTCGTTTGGCCAAGTAGTTGTCAGTAGTTACTTCACCATCTCCAATTTTAATTGGTCTAAGTCTGATGT
Organism: Combretum micranthum; assembly: GCA_024138025.1. NCBI lineage: Eukaryota > Viridiplantae > Streptophyta > Magnoliopsida > Myrtales > Combretaceae > Combretum > Combretum micranthum. The sequence goes on from JAMXBD010000506.1 coordinate 444,688, forward strand.
TGTCAGGCTAATGCTCTGATGCAACGTTCTAGGTTTAAAAAAAAAAAAAACTCATTCAATTTTCTATGGTCGTTAGCCAATTTTCTGGCTCAAAGGAACAGAAGGCCATTGGATTTTAGATGCAACATTAACTAATATATCTATATATAATATATATGAGGAATTTATCAAGTTTTTTTATCCCTTAAATTTCATTACAAATGATCATCATTCTAAAGATATCATTACTTATTCTGTGCTTACTTATGGATCTCAACAATTTTTAAAATATGCCATTTTTGAACATTTACATTGCCCATAAAATATCCAAATGCTCATTTTTTGAGCATTTAAGGTCTCGCAAACTTGTAATGTTTGTTTCTTATATGTTCCTTTTGTTTATGACCTTTACAAATTCTCTCTCTTTTTTTTTATATGGTTTGAACCGTATAGCGAACCGTACCGAACCGTTTTTATTAGGTTTGAAAAATTAGTGAACCGAACCGTAAGGTTAGGTTCTTTTTTATAAAAATAACCGAACCGTAAGGTTAGGTTCTTTTTTATAAAAATAACCGAACCGTTATTTTAGGTTCAATTAGGTTCGAGTGGCGAACCGGACCGAACCGTACCGTGCCCACCTGTAAACCCCGGTATTCTCAGTAGTTAAGAAACCCTGGAAGTTGGAAGCGAGACCCTAATCCGGTCCAGTTTGAGTTCAGTGGAAGAAGCCTAGAAACCCTAAATCCGGCTTTCCTTCGGTTTCATAATAAAAAAAATTTTATAAAGTGAATGAATTCGAATTATTGTTCTAAAGTACATTTTAAACCTTCAAAAGTTTTAAATTCGGGAATTTTTCATTTCCGGGCCTTCCCGAGCTCAATTACGGAAAAGCGTGCCCCGGACCACGGATTCAGAAAAATGTTCCAGAATATTCATTAGAACCATAATTTTATAAGGATTTCAAAAATATCAATTTTATAATTTTCCGAGCTATAAAAATTACAGTTATAGCTTTTCCCATGTTTTCGGTACAACCGGTATAGTAGATGTCTTGTCTACTATTCACAAGTACAACCTACATTACACACTACCCATACCCTATTCTTACATCCTTACAACTACTCATTTCAATTTTCTTTTTCAAGAAATTTAGTCTCTTAAATAATTATCACATTTATTACATTTTAATTTACTAAATTACAAATATCAAATTTTAAAACACACACACACACACATGGATGTGGCCGCGCGCCTCCGTCCCCCCCCCCCCCCCCCCCCCCCCCCCCCCTTTGCTTTCCCTCATTTGAATTATTTTTACAACTCTATTATACTAACAAACCCTAATATCTACATATATAAACATATTTTTCTCTCTCTCTCTTCATTTCTTACTTGTTTCAATTTGTTACAAAGAGAAAACCTCTCTTCTTTCTTTCCCTTTTGTGCCGAGCACTCCCCCTCCCCCTTCCCTCACATTTTTTCACTCAAGACTCCTTCATTTCTCCTTTGATCTTCCATTGGTATGTTGATTTAAGCTTTGTTTCTTCCTAATCTTGTAATGGCAAAGCTATATCTTGTGTGTTTTCTCATTTAATCCCAATGACCTCATGCTAGGGACATGAAAACACATGAACAAGAATATCAAGTCATCACAAAACATGGATCTAGTGTTTAGATGAGTTTAGGTTAAGATATCTTCTTGTTCATGCATGTAAAGTAGAGATCTTGTATATATATTGATGTTCATGCCATGAGATATATGATTCATGCATTATAGTTAGTAGATCTAAAGTTTAGACACTCACATTGTCATTTACATGTATGATCATAGAGTTATTTTGATTTCCATGCATTGATGATCATAAAAATGTGGTCTTGTATATGTATAGAGATGTTAGATAGTAGATCTTCATATATAAGAAGCAAGAACATTGAAAAATAAAAGACTTTGTAAAAAATGGTTTGTTGGAAATTCGGATGAAATTGAAACCCTACCTTAAAAGCCACCAAAATCATTTTTAAACTCATATTTCACAAGAAAAATGAAGGGTATATGTAATAGATATCTTGAAAGAATGATTTTCATAAGCTTGGATGAGTTTAGGCATGATAGGAATGTAAAACAAGTAGTGGAATTAGAATGAAAAATATTGATATGTTGATCAATGGTTAAATTCGTAATTTAGGTTCATGCCTACAAGAACACTTAGTATCTAAGTCTAAATTGGATGTTTTATAAGCTAAATGAAGTCCTTAGATAATAAATATATTGGAGCTTCAAATTTTAGTTCATTAGACAAGTTTTTCCATAAAAAAATGCAAGAAAATGAAATTTCAAAAAATTCGGATTTTTACAAAAAGCTTGTTTAAAAACATTTTAGCAAATGAAAAAGGAACTTTTATGCATGAATGAAGGCCACGATTAATATAGACTTTGAGAACTTATTTTCATTTAGATAACAAGTGGATTACAAGATTACAAGTCAAAGAAACCCTAAGAAGTGTAAAGTGGAAGAATAGCTTCTACAAATAACCTTTATGGAATTTTCTAACACTTAGGAGTTCATAAGAGTTTATTATCACAAAATCATCATGACCATGCATATATTGAGTCCATTACATGGCATTCATGTTAGTAATTCATTCCTATACCATTCATGCATGAATCATCAACTAGAACATTTCTTATCAAAAGTAAAACAAATTTTCGGAATGAGAAATGGCAGAACAGAACTGATCCCACTGTTCTGTGACTTTACTATTTTTCAAAACTTGAAAATAATACTAGAAATAGATAGATCTTTCGAAGTAGATAGAGATCGATATAAAATTTGCGAAATTCCGAGTTAAAATGACCAAGTTATGGCGGTTTTAAGTCGGAACTTCCGCAAATAGCGAGAAATCCGAATTCATCTAGTTTAGATGTATAGCTTGATTTAGTTACATAATGAGAGTCTCATTAGGATTATTCTTGCTTGGTAGGTGATCCCGAGCAGGACGACACCCTACCTCCCAACTACTACTACTAGAAACCGGCGTCCAATGCCGAGTGAGTTTTACTTCCACTCTCAATTAATGAATGTGATTGTAATGTAGTGGCACTAGTGGTGTAGGCAAAGATAAAAAGAATTGTATATGCATGATGGGATATATGGGAATTATATATGTTGTCTACTACGGATATGTGAAATGGAACTTAAGGAATATCGAAACCGGATGTTAAGCTATTGACTGATTAGCTAGTATCTTATGATGAATGTCTACGAATACTTGTTGATCACCTAAAAGAATTGAATTAATGAATATTCGACTTCCATTGTAAATTGAATTCATTCATATCACGATGGAGTTGGAGCATTCGCATTGGTTGGTTTTTCGTGATCCATAAAACGAATATGTTGGTTAATCGTGATCCATAAAACAAAATATTGTTAGTTGACCGTGAGCTTAAACGGCGTCGTACCACAGGATTCATTAATCTGCTAACCCGAGATGGAGGGCGCAAGTCCATCCACATATGATTTCCGATTGGTCATATGTTTGTTGGTCACATTTGTTTGATGCATACACTTGCTTGAATAATCACTTGCTTGAATGATTGTATTTGATTGTGTTATGGAAGTTATTACTCACTAAGCTAGTTAGCTTACGCCCCCATAGTTTCTACTTATTGCAACACGAGTTTATCTGGCTTAGGCCGAGGCAAGCCACAGCACAGGTACCGGAGATAGGATTTTCCCATAGAAGTTTAATCCACTCTTTTTGTATAGACTTCTATTGGAAACTAAGGACTCTGGATGACTGTAATGGACTTGTTATTATTTTGCGGGGGAATGCCCCTTAGATTTTGTAAACTATAATTATGCGTTTTGATTTATCATCTATGCTAATGAATGCCACATTAAACTGTTTAACTCCATTTGTTGAAGTATTCTATTGTCGTAAAGGAACGCTTTACGTCTACTTAAGACTCCCGAAGGGCTCGGGTAGGGAACTCGAGAGTCTTACTTAGTATGTGGCGGCTGTTACGTTTAGGATACCCTACATGGGCGTGACAGTTTAAGTTGGTATCAGAGCCCTAGGTTATAAAACAAGACAATAGAAATAAAAGAAACCAGACTTAGAAATTTAACTAATAGTTAAATAGTTAAAAGCGTTTTCGTGTTAAGTCTGATTAGGAATATTGTGTTGGTGACAGATCTCCTTGGGTGAAACCAGGAACGGGCCAGGAACTTCACTAAGAGAAATGATGAGACGATGTTGAGTACAGGTTAAGGTTAAGGAATTGTGTGAAGATTTTGCCCTAGCCAACATCCCCGACTATAGGGGAAATGTACAAATTGGGAAGGATAGATTGAGATACACTAGATGGTTGCGGTAGTGGATCGATTGAGGTATGATCCCATGAGGAGGAGGAGTTAGACAAAATTGGAGACAATTTATACTCTAGAGAGGATCATGGTTGATTATGGGCGTGAGCCCATGACTAGAGAAGCTACATTTATTTTGAAGGGTAGAGGAAACCGAACCCCTCCAGATTTTAGAGTATGGATCCCCATAGGACCTTTATATATGTATGCCCATGATAACTTGTATGATCATCCTGACTGGAATTTAGCAGACGCATGGAATCATATCACTTGGCATGCGATTTACTTAGATATTCTCCCACCCCGAGTGATAGCACCACCTCCAGCTATTGATATAGGCACGCAATTGAATGGGGCGCCTGTGATTGGAGAGAATGAAGAAGAAGAAGAAGAGGAAGAGGACCCTGATGAGGATCCTAACTGGGAAGAAAATGTAGTTCCTAGAACCCCTACCCCACCTGTCGAGCCGGAAGCTGAAGTGAATCCAACCCAACTCGATTGTATGGGATTTTAATCGGGAGCTGGAGATACTTGATAGTGGTAGGGTGGAACCCGAGTTTAACCCCTTGATGTGGAGAGATGTGTATGTGGAAGAGAAAATCCTCCTGTACTTGATATGGTAGTAGCTGAACCTGTAGCCCCCGAGCCTATGGAGGTAGAAGGCATGGGTGGAGAGCCAGTAAGAGAGAATGAGGTAGTAGAGACTCAGGTGAGTGAGCCGAAGTTAGAGGAGGAGAATGATGTGAGCCCGAGGGAAGGGCAAGGTACTGAGGAAGAGGAGGAAAGTGAAGACCAGGAACCCTTAGTCCGACCTACTAGGAAGCGGAGGATGACTACGAGGGAGTACCTTAGTTTGTTTATCCGACGGGACGACGGTGGTTCTTCCAGCAGGAGACGACCTCCTAGCTCGACCCCCGATGACTCTAGTGATGAGTAGAGACCGGGATGATAGCTAACCCATGAAGTCCAAGAGGAGTCCTGATTTTCTTATTTTGTAGTAGGCAATGCGGGATGCCAATTTGCCTTAGGATTTCAGGATAGTTAGTATTTTATTTGTTTCTTTTTCCCTGTATTTTGTCATGTTTTCGGGAATAGGGAAATTGTTTAGAATCGGAATTGGAATTTAGCTAGCCAAATTTTGGAACAAAAATCTTGATGTAATACTTGTATGGCTCGCTAAAGTAATGAAAAGATCGTGTTTATTTCAAAGGAAAGGAGTTGAGAAAAGCATGCATGCTAGTCATGAGGCATAAGAGAACATTAACCGCATATAGATTGCATGAGCATTCATTCATTCGCATTATTGTTATGAAATTTCAACTTGTTACTCTATGTGTGAATTCTTTTATTCTCCCTGTGATTATATGGAATTGTGAAATTTCATTCTTTCTAAGTTTGATTTCCAGATTTTCGCAACTTTTAAACCTTGTTAACAAATCTAGTCCTTTCGAAATCAAAAATCTACTAAAGATACTAAAAATTCATTAAATAATGTATAAACAGACGAAACCGACGGATTCGGAACCGGGAGCAAGAGTCTCTTCCGAATGAAGCCGATCAACCGGCTGCACCTCCACTTAACCCTCAGGGGGTTGCACCTCAGAATCAACAGGGCGATGTGTTAAATGCAATTGGGCAATTGGCCAACCTTCTGAACACCTTCATTCAAAATCAGAATCCGGTTCAGAACCCACACCCAGGGCAAAGTGCCGGGATTCGGCCCCACATCCCCCACCCGCAGATCATCGGGAAATGACTGCAGAGGCACCAGCTCCACAAGAGGAGCATTCCTATAATGTGCCACCGCCACCACCCCCGCCATACAGGAGACCCCACCGAAGCTCCTTACCGGACTTTATTAAGAGCAACCGGTATTTTGATGGAGCATTCGGTAAACCAGATGAAGCCGAGGACTGGTTGGCTCAAGTTGAGCGTTCTTTTGCTGCATACGAGATTCCACCTTATCTGCAGTTGGAATATGGAACATATATGCTGAGGTACAATGCGCGGGTCTGGTGGGACTCCAAGAGAAGGAACTTGACTTCCCGGCCACTTGGGAAACCTTTCGCCGGGAATTTCTGAACAATTATTTTCCCTCCAGTTTGAGAGTGAAATATAGTGCTGATTTCCTCCATGTTAAGCAAAAGGGGAGGACAGTAGAACAGTATGAAACCGAATTCGTTCACTTGCTGCAGTATGCACCTGAGTCTTTCAGGGATAGTGAAGAATTAAAGAAGCAGGTATTTCTGGGAGGCTTAGATGAGGAACTGCGGATCAAGTTGGAAGAGTTTGGAGTCAGGACATATCCTGAAATGGTAGAGAAGGCCCGGGTAATTGAAGGGGCCAGAAAAAGGAAGTACCAGGAGCCTGAAAAGAGGGTATTTGGAAAGAGACCATTCGACGCCTCGAGTTCAGGATTCAAAGGAAAGAGGTACAGACCGTACCAAGGATTCAAGGATGAGTCCAGCAGCAAGCCGACCCAGTTCAAGGCCAATGTCACATGTTGGAAATGTAAGGGAGCACACGCTCCTAGGCAGTGCCAGTTGTGAAAAACAAATGCTATTTCTGTGGCGACGCTGGCCACATGGTCTACACGTGCCCAAAGAAGCTGGCTGTGACTTGCTTTATTTGCAAGGAGAAGGGACATCTAGCCTCTGAATGTTCCCAGCGGAAAAGCGTGGCCGCTCGACCCTATGGAACTCCAAGTAATACCAACCCTATGAGGTCGGGTAACAAAAGTGGGAGCCGAGCAGCTTCAGCAATGCATGGGATGAGGTTATATAACTTCGAAGGCCAGTGGATGGTCGAGGAAGATGAGGAGGAAGATGTAGAATTGGCAGCTTTGGATCAAAGCGAAGGCGCTGATAGCGGCCTGGTGACAGGTTAGTAACAGAAACCCTCTTTAGCTGAAATTTAAGTTATAAATTTAAATTGTTGCCTGAATGAAATTGAATATGATATGGGAAAGCTGGAAGTAGGAACCCTGTGTAGATAGCCTTAAGATGTTGTAGGGTTCAATTGTGATGGATATTTGTTGACCTCAGGGCACATACGGGTGAATGGCGTGGAAGCTTATGTTTTATTTGACACGGAGCGACTCATTCATTCGTCACCAATAGTTTGGCTAACCAATTGGGATTGCCTATAGCCACAACTACGGTTAGTCTACGGATTAAGACCCCCAAGGAAGTGTGTATCAACCCGAGAATTGGTGAAGGATTGTCCGTTGGAAGTTCATGGACACAGCTCCAAAAGTGATTTGATAATGTTGGAGATGAATAAATACGAAGTTATCCTCGGAATGAGTTGGCTAAGCAAGGTAAAAGCGATAGTGGATTGCCAAAAGAAAACAGTGAGTTTCTATGATCAATTGGGAGAAAAAGTAGAATTTGTGGGAGAAACCCTAGTTCCGAGAAGGTTTGGTGTAAACTCGTTTGAGCTAATGATGGAGGATGAAGAGATAATACCGATTGAAGGTGTCTTAGATGAAGAGGGAACCCGTGAGGAAAAGGATATACCGGTGGTGAATGAGTATTTGGATGTGTTTCCTGAGATCCTACCGGATTACCACCAAAAAGAGAAATTGATTTTGAGATTGTTTTGGCTCCAAACACTGAGCCATATCCAAAGCACCATACCGGATGGCACCGGCTGAGTTGAAGGAGCTAAAGACACAGTTGCAAGAACTTCTGGATCAAAAGTTTATAAGACCGAGTGTATCGCCATGGGGCGCACCCGTTTTGTTTGTAAAGAAGAAAGATGGATCGATGAGATTATGTATCGATTATCGTGAGTTAAATAAAGTGACTATCAAGAACCGGTATCCGTTGCCAAGGATTGATGATTTGTTTGACCAACTGCAAGGGGCTTGTGTGTTCTCACATTGATTTGCGTTCGGGATATCATCAGTTGAGGATTAAACCTGAGGATGTACCCAAGACGGCTTTTCGTACCCGTTATGGACACTACGAGTTCCTGGTAATGTCATTTGGACTGACTAATGCACCAGCTGCATTTATGGATCTGATGAACAGAGTCTATAAGCCACTTTTGGATAAGTGTGTGATAGTCTTCATAGACGACATACTCATATATTCGAAGACCAGGAACAACACGAGGAACATCTTCGTTTGGCATTGCAAACCTTACGGGATAATAAGCTGTACGCCAAGCTGTCCAAGTGTGACTTTTGGTTGGACAGGATATCATTTCTTGGACATGTAGTAACCGGTGATGGGATATCGGTTGACCCCGAAAAGATCAAGGCTGTAGTGGATTGGAAGCCACCACAAACGGTTACCGAAGTAAGAAGTTTCTTGGGATTAGCTGGCTACTATCGCAAGTTTGTGAAGGATTTCTCTAAGATAGCCAAGCCACTGACTCAATTAACTCAAAAGAATGAGAAATTCGTTTGGACGGACAAGAGGGAACAGAGCTTTCAGGAATTGAAGCGACGATTGGTATCGGCACCGATTCTAGTTTTACCAGACCCAAAAAGCCCTACACGGTACATAGTGACGCCTCAAGGAATGGCCTTGGATGCGTCCTGATGCAAGAAGGGAAGGTTATTGCATATGCTTCTCGGCAATTGAGACCGCATGAAGCAGAATTACCCTACGCATGATTTGGAATAGCTGCCGTTGTCTTCGCTTTGAAGTTATGGAGACATTATCTATATGGGCAAAGGTGTGAGATATACACAGATCATAAAAGTCTTAAATACCTGTTCACAGAAAGAGCTAAACATGAGACAAAGGAGGTGGCTAGAATTAATAAAGGATTATGATCTGGGAATAAATTACTGTCCAGGGAAAGTAATGCGGTCGCGGATGCCCTAAGTCGGAAGAATCACGGGAAGTAGCCGCCTTGATCACAAGTCAAAGAGATTTGATTAAGGAGTTTGAGAAGCTAAGGATCGAGTTCATAGATCAAAGCGCTGAGCTTGAGATATCCAACTTGGCACTAGAACCGACCCTCATAGAGAGAATCAAGGAAGCCCAAAGGTATGACGAGGTGATACAAAAGATAAAAAGGGAAACCCAAGCAGGAAAGTACCTTGACTTTGCCGTAGATGATGAAGATGTGATCCGAATGAAAGGAAGGCTGTGTGTACCAGAGGACGAGGAGTTGAGGAAGGAAATAATGAGTGAAGCACATAACTCCGGATATACCATGCATCCGGGAGGCACCAAAATGTATCAAGATTTGAAAAGCTGCTATTGGTGGAATGGCATGAAGCGAGATGTGGCAGATTATGTAATGAAGTGTCCAATATGCCAACAGGTGAAAGTAGAGCACCAGAGACCGGGCGGATTGCTAAAGCCCTTACCCATTCCCGAATGGAAGTGGGATCAGATATCCATGGATTTTGTGTGTGGTTTTCCCAAGACTCCATCTGGTTGTGATGCAATATGGGTGATAGTGGACCGATTGACGAAGTCGGCGCATTTCTTACCCATAAATATGACCTACTCAATGGAAAGATTAGCCAAGATCTATATCAGAGAGATCGTAAGATTACATGGCATACCTGCAGGGATTATCTCCGATAGAGACCCGAGATTCGTGTCCAAGTTTTGGACAAGCTTGCAAAAGAACTTGGGCACCAAATTGCATTTTAGCACGGCTTATCACCCTCAGACCGATGGACAGTCTGAGCGGACGATCCAAACCCTAGAAGACATGTTGAGAGCGTGTGCCTTGGAATTCAAAGGGAATTGGGATAGTCATGTACACCTAATCGAGTTTGCCTACAATAACAGCTATCACTCCACCATCCAGATGCCACCGTATGAAGCTTTGTATGGACGGCGTTGTAGATCCCCTTTGTTTTGGGATGAAGTGGAAAAGGTAGCAATTGGGCCGGAATTGGTACAAGAAGCCGCGATAAAGTGAGGTTGATTCAGCGGAAAATGAAAGAAGCTCAGGACCGGCAAAAGAGCTGGGCAGATTTGAAAAGAAGAGAACTTGAGTTCAAGGTGGGTGATCATGTGTACCTAAAGATAAACCCGATTAAAAGTATTAAGAGGATGCGTACACAGGGAAGTTAAGCCCAGATACATTGGACCTTTTGAAATCTTAGAAAGGGTCGGAGATCTAGCATATCGGCTAGCCCTGCCACCAAATTTGTCCGGGATCCACAATGTATTCCATGTGTCAGTTTGAGAAGATACGTTGCCGACCCAGAAAGGATTCTGGAATTGGAACCAATTCAGTTGAAGGAAAACCTGACATATGAGGAACACCCAGTGAAGATATTGGATAAGAAAACTCAAAGGCTACGAAACAAAGACATTCACTACGTTAAAGTGTTATGGAGGAATCATGCCTTTGAGGAAGCAACCTGGGAAGCTGAAGATGAAATCCGGAGGAAGTACCCCGAGATATTTGAAGGACAAGGTACGTCAGTTCCGTTTTGAGGACAAAACTTTATTTAAGGTGGGGAGGTTGTAAACCCCGGTATTCTCAGTAGTAAGAAACCCCGGAGTTGGAAGCGAAACCCTAATCCGGTCCAGTTTGAGTCAGTGGAAGAAGCCTAGGAACCCTAAATCCGGCTTTCCTTCGGTTTCATAATAAAAAAATTTTATAAAGTAAATGAAGTTGAATTATTGTTTAAAGTACATTTTAAACCTTTGAAAGTTTTAAATTCGGGAATTTTTCAATTCCGGCCTTCCCGAGCTCAATTACGGAAAAGCGTGCCCCGGACCACGGATTCAGAAAAATGTTCCGGAATATTCATTAGAACCGTAATTTTATAAGGATTCCAAAAATATCAATTTTATAATTTTCCGAGCTATAAAAATTACAGTTATAGCTTTTCCCGTGTTTTCGGTACAACCGGTAAAGTAGATGTCTTGTCTACTATTCACAAGTACAACCTACACTACACACTACCCATACCCTATTCTTACATCCTTACAACTACTCATTTCAATTTTCTTTTCCAAGAAATTTTGTCTCTTAAATAATTATCACATTTATTACATTTTAATTTACTAAATTACAAATATCAAATTTTAAAACACACACACACATACATGGATGTGGCCGCGCCCCCCCCCCCTGCTTTCCCTCATTTGAATTATTTTTATAACTCTATTTACTAACAAACCCTAATATCTACATATATAAACATATTTTTCTCTCTCTCTCTTTATTTCTTACTTGTTTCAATTTGTTACAAAGAGAAAACCTCTCTTTTTCTTTCCCTTTTGTGCCGAGCACTCCCCCTCCCCCTCCTTCACATTTCACTCAAGACTCCTTCATTTCTCTCTTTGATCTTCCATTGGTATGTTGATTTAAGCTTTGTTTCTTCCTAATCTTGTAATGGCAAAGCTATATCTTGTGTGTTTTCTCATTTAATCCCAATGACCTCATGCTAGGGACATGAAAACACATAACAAGAATATCAAGCATCACAAGAACATGGATCTAGTGTTTAGATGAGTTTAGGTTAAGATATCTTCTTGTTCATGCATGTAAAGTAGAGATCTTGTATATATTGATGTTCATGCCATGAGATATATGATTCATGCATTATAGTTAGTAGATCTAAAGTTTAGACATCACATTGTCATTTACATGTATGATCATAGAGTTATTTTGATTTCCATGCATTGATGATCATAAAAATGTGTCTTGTATATGTATAGAGATGTTAGATAGTAGATCTTCATATATAAGAAGCAAGAACATTGAAAAATAAAAGACTTTTAAAAAATGTTTGTTGGAAATTCGGATGAAATTGAAACCCTACCTTAAAAGCCACCAAAATCATTTTTAAACTCATATTTCACAAGAAAAATGAAGGGTATATGTAATAGATATCTTGAAAGAATGATTTTCATAAGCTTGGATGAGTTTAGGCATGATAGGAATGTAAAACAAGTAGTGGAATTAGAATGAAAAATATTGATATGTTGATCAATGGTTAAATTCGTAATTTAGGTTCATGCCTACAAGAACACTTAGTATCTAAGTCTAAATTGGATGTTTTATAAGCTAAATGAAGTCCTTAGATAATAAATATATTGGAGCTTCAAATTTTAGTTCATTAGACAAGTTTTTCCATAAGAAAAATGCAAGAAAATGAAATTTCAAAAATTCGGACTTTTACAAAAAGCTTGTTTAAAAACATGTTTAGCAAATGAAAAATGGGAACTTTTATGCATGAATGAAGGCCACGATTAATATAGACTTTGATAACTTATTTTCATTTAGATAACAAGTGGATTACAAGATTACAAGTCAAAGAAACCCTAAGAAGTGTAAAGTGGAAGAATAGCTTCTTACAAATAACCTTTATGGAATTTTCTAACACTTAGGAGTTCATAAGAGTTTATTATCACAAAATCATCATGACCATGCATATATTGAGTCCATTACATGGCATTCATGTTAGTAATTCATTCCTATACCATTCATGCATGAATCATCAACTAGGAACATTTCTTATCAAAAAAACAAATTTTTCGGAATTGAGAAATGGCAGAACAGAACTGATCCCACTGTTCTGTGACTTTACTATTTTTAAAACTTAAAAATAATACTAGAAATAGATAGATCTTTCGAAGTAGATAGAGATCGATATAAAATTTGCGAAATTTCGAGTTAAAATGACCAAGTTATGGCGTTTTAAGTCGGAACTTCCGCAAATAGCGAGAAATCCGAATTCATCTAGTTTAGATGTATAGCTTGATTTCGTTACATAATGAGAGTCTCATTAGGATTATTCTTGCTTGGTAGGTGATCCCGAGCAGGACGACACCCTGCCTCCCAACTACTACTACTAGAAAGACCGGCGTCCAATGGCCGAGTGAGTTTTACTTCCACTCTCAATTAATGAATGTGATTGTAATGTAGTGGCACTAGTGGTGTAGGCAAAGATAAAAAGAAATTGTATATGCATGATGGGGTATATGGATTATATATGTTGTCTACTGCGATATGTGAAATGGAACTTAGGAATATCGAAACCGGATGTTAAGCTATTGACTGATTAGCTAGTATCTTATGATGAATGTCTACGAATACTTGTTGTGATCACCTAAAAGAATTGAATTAATGAATATTCGACTTCCATTGTAAATTGAATTCATTCATATCACGATTGGGTTGGAGCATTCGCATTGGTTGATTTTTCGTGATCCATAAAACGAATATGTTGGTTAATCGTGATCCATAAAACGAATTTGTTGGTTAATCGTGATCCATAAAACGAAATATTGTTAGTTGACCGTGAGCTTAAACGGCGTCGTACCACAGGATTCGTTAATCTGCTAACCCGAGATGGAGGGCGCAAGTCCATTCACATATGATTTCGGTTGGTCATATGTTTGTTGATCACATTTGTTTGATGCATACACTTGCTTGAATAATCACTTGCTTGAATGATTGTATTTAATTGTGTTATGGAAGTTATTACTCACTAAGCTAGTTAGCTTACGCCCCCATAGTTTCTACTTATTGCAGCACGAGTTTATCTGGCTTAGCCCGAGGCAAGCCACAGCACAGGTACCGGAGATAGGAGTTTTCCATAAAAGTTTAATCCATTCTTTTTGTATAGACTTCCATTGGAAACTAAGGACTCTGGATGACTGTAATGGACTTGTTATTATTTTGTGGCGGAATGCCCCTTAGATTTTGTAAACTATAATTATGCGTTTTGATTTATCATCTATGGCTAATGAATGCCACATTAAACTGTTTAACTTCATTTGTTGAAGTATTCTATTGTCGTAAAGGAACACTTTACATTTACTTAAGACTCTCGAATGGCTCGGATCGGGAACTCGAGAGTCTTACTTAATATGACGGGCTGTTACGTTTAGGATACCCTACGGGACGTGACACCACCCCTAGTTATAGGAACAAAACGAGCACGATGCAACCATTGCATTCTCATCCATCTGTCTACTCCTTCAGAATGTACCGGTCCCACACCCCCCGGCGAAACCAAATTCATGCACCTTCTAATAAATCTCAAATTATCTTAAAAGGGTTGTCTCTTTCTTCCTCGCCTTTCGCTTACAGCGTATGTATGTTTAGTACCACTCTAGTCCAGAATTATGTCAGGAACATCGAGTTTAGGTCACAACCCAAAAGAGAAGACATTGGAATCACAAGACTAGTGTTCTCATACTCAAATACGGCCAACAAGTTTGATGGAAATCGCGGTATCGGAGATGAAAATGCAAAGAAGGCTAGCTATCCCATTGTTGGCAATGAGCTTCACTTCAATAGCCAAGGTAGCCATAAGAACAGCATTCCTAGGCCGGTTCGGGTGGCTCCAACTGGCTGGTGGTACCCTTGGATTCACTTTTGCTAATTTTACTGGCTTCTCTGTCCTGAGTGGCCTAAGTTGTGCTATGGAGCTTATATGTGGTCAGGCTTATGGAGCTAAGAACTTTAGGCTACTCCATAAAACCCTTTTCATGGCTTTTCTGCTATTGTTACTAGCATCATTACCTATATCAGGTTTGTGACTTAACGTTGATAAGATCTTAATCCATTTTCGCCGACAAGAAGACATTTCAAGTGTTGCAAAGAAGTACCTTTTTTATCTCGTTCCCGATTTGGTTGTCACTGCTTTTCTCTGTCCCCTTAAAGTTTACTTGAGTTCACAAAGCATAACGCTTCCAATCATGTTTACCACAGCACTAGAACTTTGTTTTCACATACTTACCAACATCCTTCTTGCAAAGGCAAAGGGACTGGAGGGAATCTTGATGGCGATTTGGATTTCTGATCTCACTATACTGATATTATTAGCCCTCTATGTTAGAATTGAAAACCGCGAGGACCAGAGGTTGAAGGAAGGTGGGTGGTGGGACCAAGGATTACAGGATTGGGTCCAATTACTAAAGCTTTCAGGAACTTTTTGTCTCAGTACATGTCTTGAGTGGTGGTGCTATGAAATCCTGGTACTTCTCACAGGGCACTTGAGAAACGCCAGAGAGGCAGTGGGAGTACTAGCCATTGTGTTTAATTTTGACTTATTGCTCTAGTCTGTGGTGAAATCACTCGCTACATGTGCATCAACTTGGGTTTCGAATGAACTTGGCGCAAAACAACCTACCCTTGCTTACCGATCAGCAAATGTATCTCCATTCGTGAGCATTGTCTCGGGCTGCATGGGGGCCTTGGTCATGGTAGCAGCAAGAGGAATATGGGGGCATCTATATAGTCATGATAAGGGTACAATAAGAAGCGTTAAAAAGATGCTGTTGCTGATGGCTTTGGTAGAAGTCGTGAACTTCCCAGTTGAAGTTTGTGGGGGAATTATGCGCGGGACAGCCAAGATGTGGCTAGCTTTGTATGCATATCTGGGTGGATTTTACCCGGTGGCTCTCCATTTGGGAGTGACTTTTGCTTTCAAAGCCGGATTGGGGCTTGGCGGCCTCTTGTTGGGATTCTTGGTGGGGATGCTAGCGTGCTTGATTTCGCTGATGATATCTGTGTTGCGTATCAATTGGAATAAGGAAGCAGAAAATGCACAAAAGCTTGTTTCCCACAAGAAAGAGGATGATTCTGGAAATGAAAAACCCGTAGAAAGTAATAACTCTGAGACGCGGTGGAAGAAACCGGACTGAAGGATGTCTATGAAATGATGGCACACTGAGGTAATTCTAACCGCATCCACATAGAATACAAGAAGATCAGACTGTTATGTTGATTTGTTAGTTAAGGTAATGCTTTTCCATACAACGTCGTTATCTGCAGTGTTGTGAAAGAATTATGAAAAGGAAATATGACCCACATCATCTTTGTTGATATGGTACAGATAGAACAAAAACAAGAACAATCAAGGTCCTTTGGCATTGATATGAATTTACCAAATTAAGATTCAAGGCAAGATTTGCTCGATCGCACATTAACTTTTATTACGTTCCTGTCATATAATTCATTATGGAGCGGAGCTTTTATCTCAGAATGGCCCTACACAGAAATTAACTAATCCAGCACTCAGCATTGCATCGAAAATGAAACAGCACACCATATATCTGCAATGACACCAACAACAAACAACCAGGAAGGAATCCAAATATATATGATAGCCAATGTCATATCTTCAGGTTTAGACTTTCAAATCAGATCATTATGGAGTTAATCTTAAGAAATATCCAACCACAGAATCTGCATGACAGCAAACTGGTTGGCGACCAAGTTGATAGAACGACTTTAACATAATACAGATACCGGAATGAGAAAAGGAGTTTATTGTCCTAAACTTGGTGCCTCTATCTGTCCTGGCACATAAACATTTGACACGTGTTAAAAAAATGAAAAAAATAAAAAAATCTCTAAAATATAGGAAGCACTTCATGATACATATTAGATGTCTATTTGCGAGAACATAATAGGAACAACAAATTTGTATCTCCGGAATAATTTGGTTCCTACATTTTGCATGAAAGCTTCACAATCCTTATGACCATTTCAACCAAATGGAATGAAAGAATTTGTTTTCCTGAATTGAACATCCTCAAAAACATGCGTAGCAAAAATCATATAAGCTGAAGCTGCATTTGGTATGAAGTTCCTCTAATACGGTTATCAAATTTGGGACCAACCAAATAATGTTTAATGGCCAATACACTTTTCAAAATGCTGCCACTTAAAACTTCATATATCTAGATGAAACTACCGAACATGGTATTCAGAAACCACTAGCATGATATAAGTGCAAAACAAAAGCAATAAATTCTTGTAATCTATTTAATAAGTTAAAATCAGCAATGTTCATTTTCAGTTGCTACTTCTAATGTGAAGTTATGTGTGTGTGTTTGTACGTATTGCTTTAGTGCTTTTATATTATTATTGCTGTACACGTGTTTGTCTTGTTTGTTTTTGTGCGCACACGTTTATCTTAGTTGGTAGATTTTTTTTTTTTTTTTTTTCGCGTAGTTAGAAACTCAGTTAGCATACTAGACATACATATAAATAGCTTTTGCACTTTGCTCATTGTGACGAACTCCAGTTATTTTTCTTCTTCTTCTTCATATGAAAGCTTCGAGGGAGTTCACATAGCAGATCATTTACTTAGCTTCTGCGACTTTTCATTCGGTCTTAGAGCAATCGTAGTTACTTCTTTCCTCTATTTTCTTTGATTGAGTTCTTCGATTGGTTCTTTGCTTCTGTTTACCTAGCAATCAAGTTGATATGGCAGATTCCTTGAATGTTGATCCATTGTATATTTCTCATTCTGATAGTCATGGAATGAACATGAATAGCATTGTTTTTAATGGATTAAATCATTTGGCTTGGAATAGATCTATTAGAATGGCCTTGGCTACTAAATTGAAGTTAGGGTTTGTAGAACGTATTACTACTAAATTGAAGTTGGTTGCTAAATTCTATGACAAATGAGATGTCTCATAGTTTTCTTTTTGCTCAATCATCACATAAATTGTGGAGAAAATTATGATCAATATGGTCAAACTAATGCCTTAATATTATTTCAACTACAACATGAAATATCTAATATCTGATAAGCAAATCATTAGTAACTACATACCACAATCGATTCAAAAGGTGCTAGAAAGAATTGCAAACTTGGAAGCCGTATCTAATGTGTTCGTGTAGAGGTTGCATTATTGTGCTTATGCTTTAAAAGAACGCTTTGTTGAGTTTGAATGTCGAGGAAATTTAATGCAAGTCATCATTACATTATTTGATGTGAATGAATCAGTTAGGAATCAAATTTTATCAGCTGACCCTTTGCCTTCTATAAGTAGAGCCTTATATCTTGTTTTACAAGTAGAGAAGTAAAAACAACTTTCAATTTTATTGATAGAGCATCAAAGCATGTCTGCTTTTGTAGATAATGAAAGTAGCTCTAGATTTTCTAGTATAGTTACTTTACCTGATGGAACACGAAAGCATGTTTATACCATAAGCTCTATCTAACTCACATCTTGTTTGCTACTTCGTAATGTTCTTCTCCTACCCGAATTTAAATGCAACGTTCTCTCCTTATCCAAGCTTTTGTTTGATCAACTTTTAACTGTAAGGTTTGACCTCAATCTTTGTCATTTTCAAGATTAGAAAAACTCTTAACAAAATTGTCACTGCCAATGTTAATAGTGGATTGTATGTACTTGGTATGAAGTGATCTAGTACAGCTAAAACTTTCACAAGTTGTATGCAAGAAAACACCTTTTGTTGTGCTATAAAAACTTGTAATAACGTCCATTTGTTACAAGAGAGGCTTGGTCACACGTCTTTGTCTAATCTATAACATTTGAATTGTTGGACGGATAGGCATTTTGAAAATTTCCTTTGTAAAACATGAAAATTGGCAAAGATACACAAGTTACCCTTCTTGCGAAAGTGAAAGTGTAACAATCCACCCCCAGATTACCCTCAGGTCATTGGGCTTAACGGCATCATACACAATCGAGTACTATTCCCCCCTTCCTTCCATGCCCGTGACCACCTTAGCTGCAGCTATTACAGTTCAAACTTGGAACATGGGGCTTTTGTATGCTTTGTTCCCCCCATGCCCATGACCACCCTAGCTGCAACCATCGTGGTTCGAACCGTGATGGCTACAGCTAGGGTGCTTATAGACATGGGGGAAACAATACCCGATTGTCTGCGATGCTACTAAGCCCAACGGCCTGAGTCTAGGGGCGGATCGTTATAGAAATTAGTATGTCTAATGTACTTTTTGGTTTAATTCACATGGATATTTGGGGTCCTTATTATGTTGAAGCAAGGGTAGGTGAACACTATTTTTTTACCTTACTTGATGACCACACATGGACATTTCTTTCAAGTTTAAATCTCAAGTTTATGAGACATTGGATCATTTCTTTGCATATGTTCATAATCATTTTCAAACATATACCAAGTTTGTTCAAAGTGACAGTGGTAGTGAATTTACTTCAACTACTTGCCCAACTTTGTTTTCTAAACTAAATATAGTTCATCAAATGTCTTCTCCTTATACACCACAGAAAAAATGGGAGAGTAAAATGAAAGCATGGATACTTGTTGGATACTTCAATAGCTTTGTGTTTATGTGCAAATTCACCTAAAAGTTTTTAGGAGAGATTGTATTTTGGTTGCTACATATTTAGTGAATTGAAGCCAATGATGAATCTTGATTTGAAAACACCATATGAAAAGCTTTTTAGGAAGGCACCAAATTATAGTCATCTAAGTGTTTTTAGGTGCTTATATTTTGCTGTTGATGTGTTTCCACATATGGACAAGTTAAATCTGAGAGGCATCAAGTGTGTTTTTTTAGGCTATTCTTCAAGTCAAAAGGCGCATGAGGTACATGATTTAGCTAGCAAGAGATGTTTTGTTAGCAATGATGTTATCTTTTTCAAGGATCGTTTTCGTTTCAAGGACTCAAACATATCTTTCACTTGACCCCAGCATAGTTCCCCTATTATTGTTCCTTGTAAGCATGATTTTCCTACCACTTTTGTTCCTATAGTAGTAGATCTAACCATACACACAAACACTCAATCTACCGCCTCTATTCTTATTAATCTATCCAAAAACACAGCCTTTGGCCCCAAATTCCTAGGTGTACAGCTCAAATAACTTAAACTCCTACATGTCTTTAAGATAATGTACATACAATTGATTAAGTGAGTACCTTTATGCATTTTCTTTATACTTCATCTACTGTAAAATATCCTTTATTTTTATCTTCTTCATTTGTTTCATATCCTCTTCACTATGTTGTATCACTAGCGAACGCTTTTACTATTAAGAAACCATCCTCTTTTATTCAAGCTTCTCTAGATGAAATGTGGATGGAGGCTATGCAAAAGGAACTAAATGCATTAGAATCTAATGGTACTTGGGAGCTTACCACATTATCTCTAGGTAAGTGTGTCATTGGTTGTAAATGGGAGTATAAAATCAAGTATAATGGTGATGAAAGTGTTAAGCATTATAAAGCATGTTTGGTGGTAAAAGGGTATACTCAAGTAGATGGTGAGCATTATCATCACACATTTTCATCCATTGTATATTTAACTACGGTTTAAATCCTGTTTGTTGTTGCTGTCAAATTGTAATTGGCCTATATTTCAAGTTGATATAAATAAGTCTTTCCTTCATGGTTTTGTTGATGAGGAAATTTATATGATTCCTCCTTAAGGCTATTCCAAGGCGCAAAAAGGATAAATTTGTAGCTTGCTTATGTTATTTTATGGCCTTAAACAAGACTTAAAATCACACCAATAGAATTTGGAAAGCACCAATTTTCTTATAAGCAAAGGATTTACTCAATCGGACCATGATTATTCTCTTCTTATTAAATATATTGTTGCTGATTTTATGGTCATATTTTCATATGTAGATGATATGATTTTGACAGGTTCTAATGTTCAATTGATTATTGAACTTAAAACCCAGCGTCGTGATGCATTTACTATTAAGGATTTAGGGAAGCACATATCTTTTTAGGTTTAGAGATTTGTAGAACTCCTAAAGGTCTCCAATTGAATCAATAGGAGTTTTTTTACAAATATTCTTGTGGATTATGGGCTTTCGGCTACTAAATCAATATCTATACCCTTACCTTCAAGCCCTAATTTCTTTGACAATGCAAGCGAGTTGTTGGATGATCCCTCTACATATCGTAGACTAGTTGGTAGGCTACTTCATTTGACACTTTCACAACTTGATGTATTTTATGTGATTCATAAGCTCAGTTATTTTATTGCATCACCTCGGGCTTTCCATCTTAAGGTTGCTTATCATCTCCTAAAGTACTTGAAAGGGGCAATTGACTTATGGTTGTTTTAATCATCTTCTAGTTCCTTTGATCTTCAAGCCTATTTTAATTCTGATTAGGGAGTAAGCGTTCATGAAAGGAAGTCCAAATCTGGTTTTTGTGTCTTAGTTAGTGATTCTTCTTGTTTTTCAGAAAACAAAGAAACAAAACACCGTTTCCACTAGTTCTACTAAAGCTAAGTATAGATGTGTAGCTTGTTGTTGTACACGTGTTTGTCTTGTTTGTTTTTGTACACACGTGTTTATCTTAGCTGGCAGGAAGTTAGTATACTAGACATACATATAAATAGTTTTTCCAATTTACTCATGAACTCTAGCTATTTTTCTTCTTCTTCTCTTCTTCATATAAAAGCTTCAATGAAGTACACATAGCAGATCAGTTACTTAGCTTCTGCAACTTTTCATATCTAATGCAAATGATAAATGTAATATTTGGTATTTGAAAAGCAACAATTTATTATTTATAAATTTCTTAGGTTCTAACTGCCTACAACCAAATAGTTAATTGCAAGAGAAGCAAAATTTGGATAGATAATAGTAAAAATAAATGAAGCTCTTAATAATAGAAAATGGCAAAGATTAGATCTCAAACTCACACTTCTAACTTTTAGTTGTTAATTTTAAAAATGGATAAAATTTAAGAGACATCTATTCGCAATCATTACTACAATTAAATAATGAAATATTTAGTCATAATTAGTTTCTCACAAGTAAGACTTATCGAATGAGCTCACATTCATTTCTAAACAATTTTGGCGCATTAGTAGAAAATAAAATGAGTATCTTATGGAATCAAATGTGAAAGGGGTACTCTGTATTTTCTGAAAATGAGAGAAAATAAATTAAAGATTTCGCAACCATGTTGGTCATTGTGACTTGGTTCACCTCCCACTCCATGGCGCCTTTTTGACGTGGTCTAACACGCGGAAAGGAAATGGAATTAAAAAAAGATGGAAATTCAACGCAGACCGGATCGAATGAAGTGGCAATGAAGTTGGAGTTTGGGCGTGTGCTGACCTTTGACTTTCTCCACCGGGCTTCATGGTTGTGGGCTGTTGAGGAGGCTTCTATGGTACGTGGTGAATGGAGTTGGTGATGGATTCTTGGGCCAATTGTTTTTGCATGTGGACAGGGTTAAATATGCCTGCTTTTTGGACTCCATCATTCGGCAGAAACAAATGGACCGAAGATGTTCACTTCTGTTGGGCTATCAATTGGGATACTTATTTGGAAGAGTGAAGGAAAAATATGCTATTGTTACCTCAATAAATAATGGTGATGCATGATTTTTTAAGAAATGACTTATATTTCAAGACTTTATTCATATTTCAACGCCACCGATAAATTCTTATGATGTATAATTGAGCCTTTTTCTATGAATGGAGTCTTGATGCAATAATTTGGCTAGGTATTTTTTTCATATCCTTTTTTTCATTTTTATTATTATTTTTAGAAATGGATAGAGTTTGGTAAGAAAAATGAGGCAATCTACCCCAAAATTTCAAGTAAATAAATATTATATAAGAAAAAAAAGAATAATAGGACAATGGAAAATAAATAAATAAGATTGCAACTGTGACCATGTAGTTTTTACCACACTTATAGGTAACTTGTCATATGGACAATGTGCCATTTAAGGAAATGCATTTTTCATATTGCTAATATGATACAAGTTCTTAGGGGACACTTTGCATCAACATAATGTAGTAAATTGGCTTCAATTGGAGAGATAACATCAACCTAGTAATTTTGAATCCTTTTGTTGGGTTGACATTTCCATAGAGAGATCTTTTTATCAATTATACATATTAAAAAGAAGTGATGGAATCAAAATCATTCCATCTCAGTGTAAATCAGAGCATCTAAAAGCTCAAAGTCCTGGCGAAGGTGGTTTTTAAGGGAATTGAGTAGCTGACCACCGCCAGAGCAGGTTAGTAATCTTGAGGATGTAGCAGTGATTAGCCTTATGCTAAGAGTATCATAAATTTAAGTGAAGAAGAATATCATGGACTGAGTGTTCAAAATTCAAATACAAGGCGTATATAATTACTTTCATTGTGATTATAAACGAAAGGTCTGAACCGATGAAGAAGAATAATACTATCCACTAGCCCTACACGTTTTGACATGCTTTCACATGGGTTGAATGATGGATATATATGCTTCCTAGGCATGCATCTCCCAAACTTCCTAAATCGCCCATGTTGTCACCCTCTTTTATTGCTATGTCATGTGAGTTCATGATTACATTGTTAACAAGAGACCAAGGTTAAAAGAATAATCAATGACATGTTCGGTTCATATGCCGATTCGTTTGTTCTTAATTTATCCGAAACATATTATATTAGGGTGGTTGTGAGCTAAAGGCTCTTTAAGAGGCTTGTTGGTTGGTGTTCATGTTCAGTTTTGGTGCGCCATTAAATCTTGGTCTTATAACTTCTGCGTGAAATTATAACAATTATCACCAACCATTGTAGCTTTGCATGTGCTCTTAAATTAAGAATTTAGGATTTTTCTTTTCCCTTCTCGTGAGGGCTTGTGAGGAGCTTAAAAAGATTTGATCCCTCCACTCTGGGAAATTTTGAAATAATCACTTTAAACTTTAGCCTCAATATGAATATATATATGTCCTTAAACTTTCAAGATTGCAAATAACTCTTTAAATTTTGCTTAAAAAATATATTAAAACTAAAGTTTAAAGGGTGTTAAGATATACTTTCATAAGTTTCATAGAGTACTTTTGCCTCACCGTTTAAGTTTAAGAGAGTTTATTCACATCTTTGGGAATTATTTATTAATTTATCAAGATTTAGCAATTGTCATTGGATGTTTAAGGAAATGTCTTCACCGACTACAAAGTTTAAGGGACTATTTACATACAGCCCTTTTTCTTTCTTATTTTCAATCAACTTCGTTTGGATCCTTAAACTATCTTATGGCATCAATATAATGTTAATATTGTTATTATAATTTCAATGATTGATTACACATGATGGTATTTTGAAATAATAATATCATAAGAAAATTAAATAAAAAAATGGAGAGGATTCATTTTAGAGCAATCATGCTTCAATTAAGGCTCTGTTGACCAAAGTTGAACAACATCAAATTATTCAAGCAAAGGAAATTAAATAGCTGCTCTTCCAAACGTGTTTCTTATGAACCAATCCGCTCCGTCCAATTACTTTTCCTTCCAAGCAATTACTATCATCAAAGTCTAATGACCCCTTCACTTGTTGTTTGAATATTGATTCATAAGAATAATGAACCTACTCGCCTCTTTTGTCCATCTATCAAATACCCAATAGAGAAAGTTTCCCTTTTTGTATGATTACATTCCAATATTCAACTTATCTACCATATATCTGAAAAATATATCAAAGCTTTCCTTTATGATGTAAATTATATGAACATCAATGATGAGTTCTCTTTCTTTTCAATGACAGCGCGTAAAGGATGTTGACCCCAAATCTTACTCATAGCGTTTATTAATGTGTTTGTATGTGTGTTAGTTCAGTAATGTGCTATTATATTGGATGAATAAATACTATAACTAATTTTTGACAAAAAAGATGGAGAATTGCAAATTACACTCTAAAATTTTTATCTAGGTGCAAATTCATTCATCAACTTTAAAAGTTAGCTTTTTAACATTTTAAACTTTTAAAAATTAACATAGTTAAATATACTTAAAATTTTTCATTAAAATAATAGGGGAGAAGTTGTAAAATATCCTTTTGAACCTTCATCCATGTGCGGAATCACCTTCCTAAACTTTTTATCTATATATGAATTTATCTTCACCAAATGCATGGAAAAATTAATCGTATGTCAACTTTTAAAAGTTTAAGGGATGAAAAGACTAATATTGAAAGTTGAGAGGGATAAATCCATACCTTAATAAAAGACTAGGAGTAATTTCAAAATTTAAAAAAAAAATACTATAATTGATATGTACTGCGTAATGTATAAGCGAAATACAATTATATAGTCATAATGCTTTTTTTTTTTTTGGCCGGTCATAATGCTTATGTTGATATTTCATCATTTGGCATATTTTTGAAGATAGTCTTCTTTCTTTAAAATGTCGAAAATCATGAATGAAACATGGATCCACCGGCAATTTGTCGGATCTCATTTGGTAAACCATCGCTTTTCGCAACACGCAGATTCTGCTCATTTATAAACCAACTTTGAATAACCTAGCTTCGATAACAAAAACATCAACAAATGAAATCTCAATCCAAAAGAATAAATATAAAATAATTTATATAAAAAAAACATAGTAGATAGTGACATTATACAAGCAATCATGAAAAAGATAATTTATATAATACAGCATAAATAGTGGTATTGGTTTTAGAATAGTTTCAATAGCACTTACTTCCAATATTTGTATTTGTCTCTTCAATCTCTCTCTCCATGATGAAATTGTGATATTTGTTGTAGACCAAATCCATCACACTGGTTTCCAATTCAAGGAGTACTCATTGGTTTTGACATCTTCCTATTTTATAAGGTGACAACAAAAATCATAAGCTATAATTAAAACTTTTAAATAACAAAATTAATTTGAAAGGCTGTGTTATTAGTAGGAAAATAAATGGCATAACAGCAGCACTCATCTTTTGCAAAGGATGTGTTTGGTTTTGTAAATATTTGAAGAAAACATAGGTAGGAAACTTAAAAGGTGTATAAATCTGGCTGTGGAGTCATATCCATATCGCTTAACTATCATATTATAAATGATGTAATATAAAGATAAATATTTTATAATGAAGGGCAAATATGTTATTTGTTATAAAATAAGAGGGTTTTATGGTCAACCCTAACAAATGAAATATTATTATCAACCCTCACATTAATGATGATCAACAAAATCATTAAAGATTGTGGGGTTGCGTTTTTTCTAAACTAACCTTGTCTTATAAATAAACCCCTTTAGCCTAGTTTTTCCTTGCATTTTCCTAAGCAAAAACCTTAGGTAAGTGGGTCTCTCTCTAGTCTTTTTCAATTAATCATTTAGGGTTATCTTACTTATAAAGTTCTTTTCACATATTTGAAGGAGATTCAAGATCTAGTGAAGAAATCCTAAAGTGGATTTGGAGATTTGTGGTTTTGATTCAAAATAAAGGTATGATCTTTATTATAGTTTTTTATTTCTAAGATTTACAAATTATAGGAATATGATTATAGCGATTAAGAATAGTTAATTGATTGATTTAGGGTTTTTGTTTCAAATCAAGATCTACAAGTTCTAGATAAGTAAGGATCCATCCAATCTTGTCGTTAAATGAAATTTTATTTACTGTTATAAATCGAATTGTTAATTGGAGTTTTATATATGTGTTGAAAGAATTGTGGAGAAATTAGAAATTGTGGAGAAAGTTGGGTTTGAAGGTTGGTGAAAACCTCTTTTTGTAGATCCATGATTAAGGTTATAGATCCTTTGAGTAAGGTTATGAAACTAAGGATTAGGGTTTAATTATGTCTTGCAATTATAATTGATTAAGATATGCTGTTGATCAAGAATATTTGTGGAATTAGGGTTCTATTCTTTTAAGAAGATTTGTTGGTAGATTAGAGTTCGGAAGCGAATCCAGGTACGACCATATCTTGTTTGTCGTTTGTGTTTGTAGGATTAGACATGCATATAAACTGAACTAATTGTTGCAAGCTCTTAAAAATTGTATACTGCTTGTGTTTAGCTGCAGTTAGTAAAGACCACGATAGAAGTGTGATACTAATGCTGGTAACCTCATGACCTTGTGTGGCTGTGTCCTGAGTGGAGTTACACTTAGAAATGATTCCAGTAGAATAGGAGTCGTTATCAGCTTAATTGTGGAACGCAACTATAAATATGTATATATATACATATATATATATATATATTTTATACTATGGTTTTCATCAGGGTCATGAGTTACTTCGATTTAGGATTAGTTATGAATAGTCTTAAACTGTGCTGCTTGTTGGTTAATCAAAAGATAATAAATCTGTGGATGTTACATAAACATATGATGCATGTGAATTTGCTTGATGTGTGTTCACGCGCATGTTTTCGCTCAATCTTTTATTTTTCAGGTGTAGTTGAAGATAATGTTGGTTGAGAATTGTCTGGATATGACTTTTATGTTGACCATGGGGGACGACGTTAATAGATTCGACTTTCCTACTGGTGACTGATAGATTATGTATAAAAAAAAGAATATGAGAAAGGATCTTTGAAGACCATACAAAGTATATAGAGTTTGTTTAGATTATTATTGAAGATGTATTAGATAAGTTGTTATGTTTTAGATTTTATATAAGTATTTTTGGATAATATCAGTTTATGTTTCTAGGAGATGAATTGTAGTAATGATAAATTTAAATAACCTTTTATGTGGAATTTGGAGATAATTATATTTGTGGTTTATTGTTTTATAGCCTTGGCGTGTCCTTTTCAAGAAAATGACACGTGGCGAATTGTAATGCCGTTAAGTTAGGTCATTACAAATGATCTAAGAGGAGTAATGTGTGATGACACATAAAAAATGACTGTAAGAGGAATGTAAAAAAAGAAGAGTTGATGATTTCAAAGGACTTCATTGCATTGATAGATGAGGAAGTAATGTCAAAACAGAAATCCCATGGCATCATGACCTATACTTTGAAAAGGAAAGGAACTAGAATATTTATAGAGTTTTCCATTAATATGAAGATTTTCTTATGAACCTAAATCCATTAAGGGCATCTATAGTACATGAGTCTTATTTAAAAATGTTCAATGATGGACAGGCCAAGCTAACATGCACTACTTTAAACTCATCATGCTCAATCTTCCTTAATCATTCCCAAAGAACTGGGTTTAACTTTTCAAATCTTGTTTCTTTAACTTGAAATTCAAATCTAAATTAAAATAAGGCTCAAAACTCATACATCAGATTTTGCCTTAAAAAACGACATTAAGTAAAAATATCGACATAGAATGTTTTTGCAATTATTTTTTATAGTAACTTAGTAAAGTACCGACTCAAAATTAAGCATAAGCATATGTGTTTTAAAGTTGAGAATCTTAATTATCATAATCAAATATTTAATCTACACATTTACAACAATGACCGACTAATAATGGAGAAAATAATAATGAAATGTAAAAGATTCCATTGAAACTAGAAGTATATATAAATGGAAGTGGATGTTGAGAATTTAAGAAATAGTTTAGGATTAAACTTTTAAACCACAACTGTTAAATCTAATTTGTTATAATGTATAGGGAAAAAATATGGGAAAATGGAAAATAAATAAATACATAATGAAACGTCCTGCAATGAATCGATATCTCAAAAAATTTTATGATCCCATCATGACTTTTAACGAGACCGGTCTTATCTATGATTTGACAGTTCAAATCTATATCTACCTAATAATTGAAGGTTCTATAATGGTACCGTAGAAATTATCTATATATCTTTCAACCACTATAACAAAACATACTTTTAGAAACAGAAATTCTACAATAGAAAATTTTTGCCTCTAAATTATTTAATTAGCATTGAAATTGCAACACATTTGCGAGGGCATATGAATGAGAAGTTTTTGTAATTTATTTATGTTTTAACAATGGAATTTGCGATGGATTATTTACGGATTTGTGAGGAAATTAAATCTATCTCAAATCAGTCTCTAATTCTATAGTAGGAAAATAAATTTTTTGGCGCTATATTTTATTTTAATATTATATCTCAGATCTATGTCCAATTAAATAATATATGCACATGTACACATGAATTTCAGAGACAGATTAAAATTTGTCTCTAATGAAATGATACATGCGCATGTACACATGGTTTTTAGAGATAATTAAAATTGGTCTCTGATTCAATAATACATGTACATGTACACATTGCCTTTTAGAGGTAAATTGATCTGTCCCTAATTGTTTTTATCCCTTTTTTAATATAAAATGTTTATATAGTTGAATTAAATAAATAAACAAACAAATAAGAAAATAAGAAATAACAAAACCATGTACTCTCGTTTAAAATCTTCACTCTTTGTTCCCTCCTATCTTTTACCTTTGAAACCCTCACCACCAACACAAAACCCTAGCATTGAAAGTCTAACCCACTTCTTCTTCTTCTCTCGAATCTAACTCCTCCTTTTCTACTTTTTCTTCTTCTCTCGAACTTGACTCAAATGCAGATGGAATTTGGTGAGTAAAGCGACCTTCTAGTTGTTTTATTTATTTATTTTGTTGGCTTTTTAATCTGGTAAGTAATCTGACCTTCTTGTTCTATTGTATAATGTTCTTCCCCCTGCTCTTTTAGGATGTGATTAAGGGTTTTTTTTTTTTTTCTCTTTCAGTCATAAGTTGTTAATCTAGTGAATAATTGGACCACAGGTCTCTTTTGTTCCCCTCCTTTTCGGTGTAGTGTAATGTAAGCTTGCATTCCCAAATCCAAGTATATTCCTTCCTTATACATGTCTAGTTAATCAATGTATACATGCATATATGATATGAAACATACTTGTAATGGAATGGTGGTAGGAGTGAATGTGTATTTCAATGGTCGTAGAATAAGCATAGCTTTCATAAACATAAAATCCTGTGCTTTCTTTTTTTTTTTTTTCCCTGGTTATTTGATATATATATATGATAAAGTTATGTGCTTTTTCTTGTTTCATTTTTATTTTTTATTTTTTTATTTCTCTTGTGATTATTATGAGTTATGTTACATGCTCTACCTTTGTTTTGATATAATATATTATATGCAAGTTATGGTATTTATATGATTATTGTACGCTAGCTTCAATTGGTTGTATCACAATTTTTGGTATTTTATTTTATGAATAGAAATAAAAATTTGTTAAGAAATTTGTTATAATTATATTATAGTTTGTAATACTTTAGTTGGTAATTGTGGGTGGTTTTCGTAGTAGGTGGTCGGCGGAATTTGTTTATGATCATTGAATTTGAATGAGCTATTTTAATTTTTTGTTTGTGTTTATTGATGATTGAGCATTTTCATTTGATCGGAAAACAATTCTGCATTTACGGATATTAAATCCATTGCAAATGAATTAGCAATGAGGGTTTTTATGATAAAAATTTGCAACAATAATTTTGTCTCTAAAAATCTTTTGTGACATAATTTATACTTTTAGAAATAGAAATTTCTATCTATAACGCCTAATTTTCTTGAAGGGAACGAAAATGACACCAATAATTATGATGATTGTCATCAGTAGTTTTGCATTAAATTACGTCCCAACTTATATGTTATAATCGACATAAAACAATTTAAATATTCATGCAATCAGCAAACCGACTATTCTCAATATACATCAAAATTGAAAAGAATAAGCCACGAGATATCCAGCAAACTATCACAAGAAAAAATCCATTGCATGTGTTATGCTAAACTATATAAGTACTACTTGTGATAATCATAAACACATATTAAAAAAAATTGAGAAACAAAGGGAGGAAAACATGACACTTATGAGGTAGAATGCTAAATGCCTGTATAAAATCTAATGTTTATACATCATAATATACCTAATTTCATTAAATATGGAGGAAATAAAAGTTTTTATTTTAACAACCCAAAACTCTGCTAACTGAGATATTATTCGCTTTGGCTAAATACTGCATGATTTTGCCTATGGCACCAACTGCTTCCGAGGAGGTCATCCATCCTGGAAGTGCTCCCCACTAAGCACGTTTAACTTTAGAGTTTTGATAAACTCTAAGTCATTACACTAAAAGATACTTTAATGATTAAAGTTCTACCACATTATATTTCAACGGTCTTACATACTCCCCTACTTACAAAACTAATGTCATCATCAGTTTCGATACATAAGTCCTAAACCACACCAAGCAGGAAGGACACTAGAGGTGCTCCATACAGGCTCAGGTACACCCATCCTAAAACACTTTACCTTATACAGCACTTAATTTCCCCATTTTCAATCGATGAATTGCTCACTATAACAATCCGAAATCTGCTCCCCGAGGTATGGTTTACTTTAGCTAAATATTGTACGATTTTATCCTTAGTACCAGTTGGTTCCTAGGAGGTTAACCATCCTAGAAGTATTTCCCATTGAGCATGCCTAGTTTTAGAGTTCCGATGAACCCCAAGGCATTACATCAAAAAACGTATCAATGATTAGAGTTCCACCACATTATATTTGAGGGGTTTCACATTTATATTTTCCAATGGATGAGCAAACAGTTTCTTACTTCTTAACACATGATAGGATAGAAGCAGCTATTATTATTACGGCAACTAGAATGGAATAAAGTTAGAATAAAATAACGATTCCTTTATTTTAAGATTAGGGGTATTTTTTGAAAAATATATGCTTTTTAGAAGGAATAGTGATTACTTTGATGAAGAGAAGGAATAAGGATTCTTTTTCTATTCCATATTACACGGAATAAACATTTCTTATGATAGAATTTTCTATAAATAAAACAAAGGAATAGGTATTCCACGATAATAAAGGTAAAATATTTATTCCATTCCTACAACCAAACATGTTGTTGTTCTACTTTTTTGTTCTTGATTTGGTTTCATGCAGGTTCTATACTTTATTTAGGATTTATCGACAAATTTTGAAAACAAAAGGCAGCCTTGGAAAATCCGAAATGCGACGTTTTGCTTTCTATGGCTTTTGAAAGGAAACTATAAGAAAGGTGAGCTTTTTCTATTATTAAAGGCTTTGGTTTTGTGAAAGTTTACTTTTAGAAAAGAAATAAATTAGAGGGGGAAAAAAGAAAAAAAAAAGATACATTGGTTTGTAAATGGTAACTATTTATAAAAACAAAATATAAATTGTCAATTGAGTATGATTTGTGAGGATATTTAAGAGGTTAAGAAATTTAATTTCTTAAAATCTTGGTTTTCTATAATTGATTCTTTTTGTAATTAGTTTTACAATTAAAAATCTCAATATGTGTATAAATATATATATATATATAATGATTTAGAGGATCAAATGTGTTAATCTCGCTTAGACATCTCCCCCGGGACAGGAGGATTCAATCTATAGACCTGACTTGAAGAGATGTCTAAATTCTCGCTCTTATATCTTTAATCATTTCAAACTTCTTTAAATGAAGAAAAACAATATTGTATTTTGTGAAATTTAGACATGTATAATTTCATTAGATATGAACACATGGGAGACTTACTATTGCGCACGTGAGGTTTTTTATTATTATTATTATTATTACTATAATGAGAAGAGTGATTCAAATTTGATATTTCCTAGTTGAGAGTTTAGGGGGTGATAGGACTAAGCCACTAAACAATTGACATTATACACCCAAGTTGAGTAAATAAAGAATTGAGAAATATGTACGTTAGCTTCTTTATATATAAGTTGTTGCATGGGATTGTTTGTGAACTTTGCAAATGCCATCGCCACACCAATTATTAGGCCATTTCCCAAATACGTTACATAACGTGTTCGGATTTCCGTAAACTGATGACGTGTGTCTACGAAATTTGACTTATGCTAAATTAAATTTCTAGCGCCTTACTTCATTTCAGTCAAACATTGGAAATGATCCATCAAAGTTGTGATTTAGAGAGAAGTAATTGGTGAAATTTTGGAAACCTTTGAGGAGTGTTTGAGAGAATCGGATACAAAGAATAAGGATCCCAAAACTAGGATATATTATTTAGGGGAAAGACTTTTTTTTTTTTAAGGCACAACTTTAACGAAGTGAGCAATTAAATATTTAAACTTTTAAAAATCTAATTTCATACGTGATTAAATTTTTTGTATTTTAAATATTACCCACTCAAGTGTTATCTGACACGTGTTAACTATTTCAAGAAACAATAAAAGAGTAAATGTAGTGAAAAGGAGTATGAAAAATCAAAACATTCTACCTATGTGATATCTTTGTTTCTCTTAAGAGAGCAACATTCATTCAACTAGTGAGAATAAAAACTCCTATAAAATAAATAGATAATCTCCCAAAAGAAACGAAAACATAAAGGGCAAACAAAACAAACATAAACATAAAATCTTGCTTATTATAAAATCTACTAATAGAATAATATTAGTACTATGGTCACACCCTTCAAACAATATATTAGTGACAGTGAGAATGGTGGAAAAGTTCCCATATCCAATATTAGTAATCGTAAAATTGCATATTTTGAGATTAATAATAGTAATTAGGGTCGTAAACTAGCTGAGCCAAGTTGGACTTTTGAAGATTCGGGCTTGATTAGTTTAACAAATTAATGAGTCCAAGCCAAGCTGGGCTTTCAATGAGCTTAAAAATTATAGGCATGAGCTTGTTAAGGATTCGCGAGTATAAGTTCAACTAATTTAGCTTAACAAGTCTAAATGAGCTCGAGTTTGTTCACACAAATAAATATATATTTAATTATATTTATAATATTACATTAAAATATACTATTATATTGATATAATAATACAAATAATTATATGTAATAAAATGATATTATAAAAATAATATTTCACAAGCTCTTAATTAGGGATGTGTAAACATATGGATTTCATTATAAAGGCTTTAGACCTGATTTATTATTTGAAATTAACTCTCTGGATTAAAGTGACAGGGCTTAGAGAGGTAGGCCCAATTATATTAGGATGATCATGGGAGTTTTGGCATAGTAGGCTTGGAGTAGGGCGCGTTGGAATTGGTATGCCCAATTGCAACCTTTCTCATATTGGCTCACACACATTACAATGAAGGCCTTGATGGGCCTGGGTCCACAAAGGAGCCCATATTCATATCCACAATGAGAGAGACTCATCTTAGCCGTTGGTCGTCTGTCTCATCTGACAGACAATATTGACAGCTAGATTCTCTATAAATATCCTTAGTCTTTACCTCATTAATACAAGAGGTGAAATCTTGGACAAACATCGTTGTGCTGTCAGATTTTCATTTTGTGAATCGATTACTTGACTCACTTAAGAACGCACACGATATTCGTGATACTTAGTGAGGTTGATGCTTTTTAGCTTTCTCATCTGTCACACGTGTGTTAGAGCCTATTAAGACTGCCTACTCCTCCTCCCTACACGATTCTCTCTTGACCACCCTTGCACGTGTTGTTCCCCTAGGTCACGTGTAGTGCGATAGTCACGTGGCACGCACGTAATCGTTACGTCCATAATCATACCCACACATTTTTTGCGACTCCACTGGGGATAGGGAAATTGACACTCACATGATGGCACCTCCAAGAAAGAGACCAACCGATCCCACTGAGAGTATAACTCAAGACACTAATGCTAATCCCGAGGCTACTGAGCATGACATGCTAGCACTTGAGGATGTGAACCAACCTACTAGTACTCAAATCGACAATGCTGCGATCTTGCGCGTTGTGCAAGAAAATACCAAGCAAGTCAATCAATCAATGCAAGAGTCTACAAAATAATTCTAATAATTCATGACAATGTTTGCTCAGTACTTACTTGGAATAGCTGCTATTGCTGCCACGCAACAAGGTGTGACTCCGTCGACTCCTGTTGTTGTTGAGCAACAATGCGCTGCTCAAGCACCTCACTAATCCTACTCCAATTCCTGAACAAGATCCTACCAGAGTTGGAGAGAAAATCCCTCAATTAGAGCCTGTAATTACACAACCGCTTGCACCTTAGATAATGAATACTGGAATTCAACTTGGAATACCATCAACCTCCTAGCCTGCATTACATGCTCAACCTGGAGGATCTTCATCCTCACAGGCTAAACCACCAATTGTCATTGGTGGACCTACTGTTTAACCCAATGCAACTTTACTCCAAACGGCCACTCTAGCTACACTAGTTAAAGTTACTACTTCAACTCCTAAAGGTACTTTCGTCACGAAGGAAGATCTAGACATGTACCTGAGGGAAATACAAGCTAAGTCTGATGTGAGACTATTAGATCTCAAGCTCCCATACAATCAATGTATTGCCGCTAAGCCATTTCTTTAGGACTACGTGAGTCCCAAATTCATGTTATTCAATAGTAAGAAGGAAGTGCCAAGGAACATTTATTGAAGTTCATTGAAACGTTAAAGGTTTATGGATTTGATAATGATTTGAAGTTAAAAGAATTTTCTAAGTCCCTCACAAAGAAAGCGTACACCTGGTACGTCAACCTTTCCCCTAATTCAGTAGATTCATGGGCAACTATGTGCAAGATGTTCCTAAAGAAGTTCTTCTCCACATAAGAACGAGTAACCTTGCCTGATATGGGATAGATCCATCAGAAGCACAAGGAAGACTTGATGGATTATATTGAGCGCTTTAGGGAGCATTCACTAGACATTCAAGACATATGTGACGAAAGAAAGTTGGTGAAAATTTGCATCCAAGGCATATTTACTGAGTATGCGATGCATTTGGAAAATCTTTCTTTAGCTTCATTCTCCGCTTTGGTTGAGAACACGCGAAGGACTAACAATTCTGTCGTGCAACAGAGAGGAGGAAATGTGAAGTTTAACAAAAGAGGACCATCTGTGAATGCAACTCAAAG
The DNA here is from genome assembly GCA_024138025.1 of Combretum micranthum. Lineage (NCBI taxonomy): Eukaryota > Viridiplantae > Streptophyta > Magnoliopsida > Myrtales > Combretaceae > Combretum > Combretum micranthum. The sequence continues at coordinate 480,313 of JAMXBD010000506.1, forward strand.
CGAGGATCCCAAAGATGAGAAGAAACGAAGAGTTAAAAAGTCTGGATGTGAGAGAACAAAGAAAGTGCTAACATGTCCTTGTTCAATGGGAAAAGTGCATGCTATGCTCGATCAATGGTTGAGAGATAGAAATCTTAAGCTCCAAAGAGTAGGGCGTTTACCAACTCAGGAGGAGAAGAATGATCCTAAGTTTTGTAGGTTCCACAGGATTATAAGGCATCTTACTAGGGATTGTTTTACTTTGAAGAGAATTTTCAATGAAAGAGTGCAGAATGGAGAGCTCGTTATCGAAAATAATGACGTTAGGAACAATCCACTTCCAACCTATAATAATCAGCATAGTGTTGTCAATGTCGTTATTCATGATCCTGCCATGGTCAAGGCCAATGATACACCACTCACTGAGGCGAGTAACACAAAAGGAAAATAACATGTAGTTAAGGAAAATGATTATGCCCCCATTGCTGCGACGCTTTTGAAAATTTAAATTTTAGAAATTTTTTGATCTACTTGGTTTTGATAAGAAGGCAAGGCTTGCAGCAGTAACTGTGTTTGCGCAAATTTTTGAGGGATAATATGCCGAATGTAGTGCAGCATAGCCCATCAAAAGAATGGCTCGAGCGCATGAAAATGCAATCTTGTCCACTGATGCAGATATGTGTGTAGACGGTCCAAATCACAATCGATCATTATATGTAGAGGGCACACTTAATGGCTATCCAGTTAAAAGGACATTCATTGACACTGGTTCTTCTCTCAACATCATGCCTAAGACTACATTTGAGGCTGTTGGTATTGACTATCGTCATTTGGTGAAGCAACCTATTTCAATTAATGGCTTTAGTCATACTACAACAAAGACGATTGGAAGAGTTAATGTTGATCTTAAGATTGGGCCTATTCGTGGTACCATTACCTTTCATGTAATTTATGCGTCTGTGTCCTATCATCTCTTGATAGGAAGGAAGTAGCTGCACAATCACAATTTAGTACCATCGACAATGCATCAATATATTAAAGGACATTGGAAAGGAAGGATATATTTATCTCTGCCACAAAGAATCCTTTCGAGCATGACAAGACAAATTTAAAATAAAAGAAAATCTTATTTATCATCACAAGGATATCCTTTTGATGTTCCCTCTTGTGCAGGTAAGACAAGCAGCAGTACGAGACAAGCCGAGCACTCACTACAACAAGCAACTGGAGTGCCATCATCGCTAGGCTGTGCATCAGCGAGAGCATTGCCTAATGGAAGGGAGACTCATTACTATGCCAATAAGTGCGTTTTGAATCATGGTGATAGTAAGCCGACAGATGATCTGATGGTGGTCAATGCTTTAATTGACATGTGTGCAAAGTACAGGAATAGCAAAGTTGGTCGTGCCATGTTTGACTTAACAAGGGGAAGTAAATGATGCCTTATAGCTATTTTTTGGGATGTTCAAGATGATCTCGAACTGGAAATCGGGTCATTAGATGGAAGACAAGAAAACACCTTCCAAGAATATATTACTGGGAAGGCAGTCTCTCCACGTTGATAGAATAAAAAAATAATTCTCGAGCAGCCTTAGGTGCTAATGCAATATGTAAACATCCTGGATGTTTTACACATCCCACCAATGAACCACAACATAATTCCATCAAATATCAAGTTGAATGGAAAAGAGAAAAATAATGGTGATGGAGCTGTTATTAACAATGATTGATGTTTGGCCTATAACACCTGCTTCTCAGGACAAGACCGTATCTTCCTCTCCAGAGTGTTGCATTCAACCTTATAGGGAAGGAATCACTTCCCCATATTCAACTTTCTTGTTAGTTGGATCAATAATTGATAGTTGGGATAGCCTGAGGGAGAGTTCTTTTCGCATATTGCTACATTTTCCTACCCCACTTCCTGGCTTGTCACATGAAGATAGGGTTGCTAGGACAATAGGCTAGTTTGCAGTCCACGTGTAAGGGAAAGTGACACTGGAGTTTTGGCTTTAAGACTTATATTCAGGAAGTATGTAGTGGAGCTTGGGTGGACGATTAGAGCATCGGTCAATGCTGTTTGTCAATCACGTAGTCCAATAGATAACGGCAATCAATAGGTTTACTTATCCAGACTCATTGATTGGTTGGATGTTGTTGTCAGAGAAGGGGAGAAAGATCTTGCTGCAGCATGTGGCAACAGCTTTGTTCATGCAGATGCCTAGTATCTTCCTGAGGACATGGATGAGACTGTTGACAATGATAGTATCATGTTAGGTGTCCAAGATGAGGTGAGTGACAGTGATGTTATACCCAATCTCAAGCAACTTGAAGCTATAGGAAACCATTTTTTGGAAGTCCTCCTAAAAATGAAGCATAATGGTGCCATTGATAAGACAAAGGTTGGATTCACAGCCCTTTACAATCGATTGCTTTGTTTTAGTGATCTAAGGCTCTATAAATTAATAGAAACATGGATAGAACAGCTTATGGAGAAAACAGTAGCAAAAGGACAAGTTGTTGATGATGTATTGAGGAGAAGTGCAGGCATACCAGCAACATTTATAGCTCTTTTCCTCTGAGAATCTCACGGAGCACCAAAGAAACTTCTTCCATGGGCCTTACGTTGGCTCATAGATGTTGCTAGTGCAACTCTAAAGGATTTAAACACTACCTTGTCCTCTATGTCAAAAATAAATTTGGAACTAGTGGCTGATTCATAATCTAAGGGCATCGTGAAGACAGGAAGAGTATTCAAAAGATTACATACAACACAATTCTATCTTTAAGATATTGCTAAAAGAAAGTCATTGTTATTTAGAATGATACAAGAGCTATGACTAAGGAACTCATGAAATTTAAACAAATGAGATCTTCAATTTCTCAACTGTGTATAGTTCTCAAGCTCAGTTTAGGGAGCTTTATGATGTGCTTGGTGAGATATCAAGAAACTATTCCTGCATCAGAATATGAAACAGGACAGCTCTAACACTATTTTATAAATCGTGCACATCTCTCTCATATGAGCTCCATTTGAGGGGATTCAAAATTCTATGGAAAGAAGAGAGGGAAATCTAAAACTTTCATGTTTTGAGTTTTCATGAATTAGCAACACATCAATATAGTTTTCATCATGAAGTCACTACAAGTACAGCGGTGACTTCAAAAATTGTAGATTTGAGATAGTTTTGTAAATTGCACACATCCCTCTCATATGAACTCCGTTTGGGGCAATTCAAAATTCCTTAGAAATCTAAGAGGGAGATCTAAAACTTTTGTGTTTTGAGTTTTGGTGGATTCGAAACGAATCAATACAATTTTCGTTATGAAGTTGCTACATGACAGCAAAAATCCTTGATTTTGCAGATTTGACAAAGTTCACGAAAATGTGGATATCTCTCTCATGAGAACTCCTATTGAGGTGATGTAAAATGACATAGAAAGCTAAGGGAAAGAACTACAACTTTTACGTTTTGATTTTTAAGAGATTCTAAGTGTATGATGGCCATTTTTTTTATGAATTTGCTGCATGACGGTAGTGGTACCTGATCATGGCAGATTTGACAGATTTAGGTAGATCAAAGATATTTCTCTCATATGAGCTCATTTTGATGTGATTCAAATTCCTATGGAAATATGAGAAAGTGATCTACAACTCTTATTTTTTGAGTTTTGAGGACTTCTAAGTGAATTAGGGTCGAAATTCATTACGAGATTTCTGACCTCCATATCGTAACAACCCATAAAAGCACATACTAAAACCAAGTTTAGAAGACAAATGCAAGCAAGATATTCATACAACTAGTAAATTGGGAGTAAGGTTCACTAATTAAGCCAATGCCACTCGGAATCTAATCTTGCTGCAAATTGCAACTTACGTTCAAAGCAGCAAGACCGATAATTAAAAATAAGACAATCACTAACAGTCTATGGAGATGTTGATCTTTTCATGAACTATGATGAAGCTCGCAATCTAAGTGAAATCAGCTAGGAAGCACATTGAAGATGAACTTTATGATTCATCCTTAAAGGAAACTAGTTCAAGTGTTGAGTACTACTTGCATTGCGGACGTTCACCGGCTGCCTTTAACTACCTTCTCGGTATGAAAATTGAAAAGTTAAAACCAGAGCAGTCGGCTACTTTAGTACATGGACAGACGAATGTTCAGTCAGACATGTAAACACTTCTTGCCCTTGTAATTCAAAGTGAAGAATGACTTCTTTCTTCAGTTATGCCACTTACTATATTGTATTTTGAGGATTCCGTCTTGGTTGCTTCATGCACTTTTCTCTTGGAGCTTTGTGGTCTATCTGCAAACATGCTCCATGTCAATGTTGCAACTTTGAAAAGGATTTCTTCTTTTTATAAGTTCAATGAGAATAATGAGGGCTATAGACAAATATCTCCTAAGGCTTCAGCATTTTATATAAGACTGCAAGATGATGTTACAGAATCTCTTGCTAGGGCACTAGCAGATGAATTTCTACACCAGGGTCATGCAATCATCACCAAGACTTCAGATTTTGCTGCCTCTAGTTGACATTTACGAGCCCTTTGTCTTGTCTTACATCATTTAGAAAAGGCTAGTCTCCTATTGATAGTAGATAGAAAGACATGCGGATCTTAGCTATTAAATGGCATTGGTGATGGAATGGAACTAAGATCTCAACAAAAGGCCACATACCAATAGAGGCATGCCAATATATATATATATATATATATATGTATTTTAAAAGCAACATGAATGTCAACATTGGGCAATTCATGTAGACAATACGATGTTGCACAGGTGTACTCCAAGAAAATTTGATTATTTGGTGAATAACAAATATCTCACTGAACTTTTGCATTGCGAGCTATCAAGAAACTGATACACCAAGTAACGGTGCAGCTAAGTTATAGCGCACATGCGCTGGATGAGACTTTTGTCATTCGAAAGGGCTTAATTAATGCCAAAATCCTTCCGATATGACCCAAAAGACTTTGGTCAGGAGGCAAAATGTAGATGTATGGATTTCATTATAAAGGCTTTAAGCCTGATTTATTATTTGGATTTAACTCTCTAGGTTAAAGTGACAGGGCTTAGAGAGTTAAGTCCAATTATATTGGGATGATCATGGGAGTTTTGGCATGGTAGGCTTGGAGTAGGGCCCGTTGGAATTTGTCTGTCAGATTCCAAGTTTTTTCATATTGGCTCATACACATTATAATGAAGGCCTTGATGGGCTTAGGTCCACAAGGGAGCCCATATTCATATCCATAATGAGAGGGACTCATCTTAGCCGTTAGTCGTCTATCTCATTTGACGGACGATATCGATAGCTAGATTCTCTATAAATCTCCCTAGTCCTTATCTCATTGGGACAAGAGGTGAAATCTTTGACAAATACCGTTGTGCTGTTAGATTTTTATTTTTGTGAATCGATTACTCGACTCTCTCAAGAACGCACACGATATTCGTGGAACTTAGTGAGGTTGATGCTTTTTAGCTCTCTCACTTATCATACGTGTGTTAGAGCCTATTGAGACTGCCTACTCCTCCTCCCTACATGATTCTCTCTTGATCACTCTTGCACATGTTGCTTCCCTAGGTCACGTGTAGTGCAATAATCACGCGACATGTACGTGATCGTTGCATCTGGAATCATACCCACATAGGATGTAAACAGGATGGGTTGAGACGGGTCATCAAGAACCCGAACCCAACCCGATTGTATAAAGGGTGTCCTGGAACCTGACCCAACCCGATTTTAGAGAACTCGATACTAGTAATTGGACATGCTGGGAAAAATAATTAAAAAAAAAAAGAAGAAAAACCAATCAATTATCCTTATTCATGAAAGTAAGTAGACTTATTTATATCCTATCATGTAACTAAATACATGAATAATAAAAGAATTATTGAAAAACATCATTCAACTAATGAACAAGTAGATTGCTCAAACTAAAATTTTTTAATTTTTTATAATTATTACCGAGTCGAGTTACCCATAGAGTTATGAGTACGATCCAAAACCCGACCCTAAACCCTATAGGGTTTTTAGTAGGGGGCAGTCAGGTAACTATGACGACGTGCCTTGGTTGCATCCCTACTCTCAATGAGCTCGCTTGCTTATACACTCATAAAGGAACTTGCAAGCCTTTAATAAGCTTTTTTGTGAGCTACCTTGCAAGCTTGAATAAAAAGCTTAAGCTTGGCTCGTGAGGTTCATTTTTAGCTCTAGTTGGCTTATTTATTAAACAAGCTCGAGTCAAGCCAGGTCTAAATTGAGCCTGGCTTGAATAGCTTGATTCATTTACAACCCTATTAGTTATATTGGATGTTCATCGTCCTTTGTTAAAAAGATTTGTGTATAAGGAAGAAGGGGTAACAATAAAAGCAATTTTTATTCAATAATTATTTTGAATATAATAATTATAGTATGGTTTATGGAGAACTTAATCTATATATTACATTAGAAATTGATTTTGTAATTTTAGGAATTAAATTTATAAAATAAAAATATAACATTTTCAAGTTTTAAAACTCTTTGTATATTCCTTTTCGTTTTGAAAATTACAAGTCAAATTGCAAAAATAAACCACCTATACTAGGATTTTTATCGATATCGGATCAGTATCAGTTTGGTACCGGCTCATTATGCATTCAGTTTGGTTAATTTATAAGTAAAACTATTGGTTTTTTATCGATATCATATCCGTATTGGTTCTTTTTCAAAACATACCAAAAGATAATCCAAACAAGCTTATAATATGACTTCACTTTTTAATAACATGACGTGAACATGCAGTCCAATCTATTGATATATATCTTTTTATTAAAATGGTTGTAGGATTCGATTTGAAAGTCTGTTTTTTTTTTTTTAATTACAAAGACATAAAACCACAGTTGAGTTTTGCATCTGAAAAATAATTTAGGGTAGAAGAGGGTGAAACGTGATCTATATTAAAAAAAAAAAAACATTTTCCTCCAAGCATAAGTTTAAAATAAAAGAAATGAAGGTAATTTAAATGGAATTACAAAAATTACCCGTATTTCAACTTTACCCGTTCGTGTCGAAAATATCATGATGAGGGTAAATTTGGTCATCAAATTTTTTTAATTCCCTTCTTCTGCATTGACTTCTTATTTGGCCAAACATAAAACGGAAAATCTGACTCCACGATTCACCAATTCCTTCATTTTCCTATATTCCATCTTATTCTCTCCATTACTACACATTTTTCCTTTTCCTTTACAAAGCGAGGAAAGAGTACATAAAAGATGAAAGGGTGATCCATGTAGGGTCTGTTTGATAAGACATAGACTAAATACAGATCAGATACAGATGATAAACAGATAATAAACAATCAATTTCACTTATAAAAATATCAAACAGAACAGATACAGATCAAATACAAACGACAAACAAATACAAATATAGATACAAATATAAAATAGACCATTCAAACAGTACCTAAATCCCCTATGTATTCGATAATGATATTATAATCTAATGATATTATCATAATCTCTAAAATAAGAGATCTCATATTCGAATTCCTTCATCCAATTGTAATGAAAAAAAAAATCCCTTGTCTATTCAATTTTTTTTTTCTAGGTCGTAGTTAAGCTATGACAGCTTTCATGCGTCATGCCTATGTAATTTATGAGAACATTAAGAAATTTGAATTGGTCAAAATCTACATAGGTTGGTTTTCAATAGACGTCTAACATGGAGCTTGCTATTGAAGTAATGTAACATTATTGCCTTATAAGAGTTGCCCAACCCAATAAATGTTAGTGGAGAAGTCAACAAGAACGTGTGATAGCTTGTTGGATTAGGGCTTCTGTCAGGAGAATAAACGAGAGACTAAGCTGTTGCATTAATTGGAGGACAGGACAGTTGAAAGAGAATGTGAAGACGGAAAGACTCCTTGGTTATTTTGAATAGGTCAATTGTGGAAATGAGATATTTAAAATCTTGTTTTTGGCGTCATATATCCGCGTGCAAGCAGCAGCCGACAAATCTGTTAGGGTCTTTTTCTTGCGTATGAGATGATGCATGTGCAAATGCAATGCAGCAATAATAGTACGGGCAAATCAAAATATTACAGGCTGTTTCGGTAAAACCCAATTTAGAGCCAACGTTTCCCTTGATTTTTCCTTTTTCCTTTTTTTTTTTTTTTTTTTTAGAGATAGTAACTTGCATCCACGGGCTGCGTAGCTTGTAGCAATAAAATATAACATAGAAAGCCGTTATGACACACGATTTTTCTTTTGTTTTTTAGACAAATATAGAAAAATATATCTACCTTATGGTTCTTACCATTTTTCAATTATAGTTAGACATCTTCACGAGTCCAAAACAGAATCTCCAAATCCGGTTTTAGAAATTGAAGAACTATAACTAGAATCATGATTATCTCAATAGGTTCGGTCTGGTTTTATAAAACCAGTGGTTCAGGGGATATTTTCAAAATCATAAAATCATCATTTTTATTAGTTAAAAATAATAATAGAATATAAATTTTAATTCTAATATAAAAAATTATAGAGTCTATTTGTAATACATAGTTCTAATTTTAGTATTCTTGGTGCGAATTAGAAATCGATAAGAAATAGTGTGAAGTCATGAAATTATTCCCTTCTTTTTTAGTAATATTTTGAATGGGTTAATTTCACTCATGATATCTGAACTTTCTTCATATAATGGTTTTGTACATAAATAAATAAATTAGCCCACAAAAATACATATACATTTAAATTTTCGCCGATGGTCATTTCATCCAAAATCCGACAAAAAATTAGACGTCTTGCTAACATGGCAAGATATATATATATATTATATATTAATTAAATTTTTTATTTTTTATTTCCTAATTAGCATATTTATTTTTTTATTTTTTTTTTACTCTCTCGCTCTCTCTCTTCCCTCTCTCTCTATTGTGCCCCTTTCATCTTCTTCATCATCTTCTTCTTTTTTGTGGGTTTGGATAAAAAGAAAAGACTAGGAAAAAAATCCATCTTCTTCCTCCTCGATCTTCTTCCTGATTCTATTTTCTCTCTAACCCTCTCTTTCTCTCTCTCAAGAACTTCAACCGTAATCGTACGAACACGACAACCCAGTGATTCAACTCGCTCACAAATCCACCCAAAACTAACATAGGCTAAACATCAACACCTCATAACCGATCCTCACTACCAAACTATAATAGAACCCAAACCCCACATCAACCTATAAACACAAACCAAAACCCATCCACATAAATACCTACCAATCCAAGACCTATTAACTTCTTTGTACCTTGAGGTTTCCTTTTTTTGCGAGCACTTTTTCAAGAGCAAGTATAACCGTATGTGTGAAAATTCACAAACAACATTAACAACAAGTCAATAATAATGAAAGACAGCTATGTGAATGCTTTTATACCACTGTTCTCAATAGCAAATCGTGCTTGCACACAAAATCCATAACCTTACACACTTTTTCATCAAATGCCCAAGTCCATTAGTTCATTATATAAAATCATTGAAACAAAAATCGATACATCCAGATGATTAACTATCACTCATATTTGTGTTGTTTCACATAATTGGTTTTTTTTAATTTAGGTTTTTTGTTTTGATTTTTTGTGAGGGTTGTTTAATTTGTGATTATTATTACTTTTTTAATGGAAGAGGAAGAAGAAGAGTGCAAACGTGCGCACACACACACACACAAAGGAAAGTCAATCAGAAAAAAAAAAACAAAGAAAATTGCTTTTATTAATTAAAAACAAGAGAGCAAATTTTTATTAGACTAGAAGAGATAATGCATTAAGTAGGAGTGAGAAAACACACATCAGCAGTGCATCAGAGTTTTGACTAGAATCAAGCCAAAATGACCACCAATGAAAAGTTTAAAAAGTATAGGTATTTTTATGGGTCAATTTTTTTTTTAGTTATAAAACTGTTGTATCAAAAAAGTTCAGATATGGTGATAGAAATTATCCCATCATGAATTCATTGAGTCTTCCCTCACTTTGCTTCTTATTAAATCAAAATTTAGCAAATATTTTTAGGGAAAATGTCTCTTTTGTACCTAAACTTTGACAAAATAGATAATTAGGTATCTTAACTTTTAAAAAACCCAATTTCATATCTAATTGAACTTGTCATGCTCCTAAACACTATCCACTCAATTATTTTCTAAGACGTATCAACTACTTCAACAAACAATAGAAGAGGGAGTAGTGAAAAGAGACATGAAAAATTTAATTATGTATAAAATTAGACTTTCTAAAAGTTTAAGTACCTAATTGTTCACTTTATCAAAATTCAATTACTAAAAATGCATTTTCCCATATTTTTGAGGTCGCATGCTAAAGATTTGCAATTGAATCTCCAAACTACAAGCTTAATATGAGACATGGTAAGTGGATCATGTCCTCATGCATGTGTATGAAATTTTACATGTTTTATGTGTTATATGCTTTTTCATGCTCCGGCCCATTCATGCTCACATGCATATCGTGTCATGGTATCGTGCTTTTATTTTTTCTTACATACCTTATCATGTCTTCATGCGATGAATCTCTGCATGTGCCTTTAAATGGGCTTAGTTTCAAATGGTATATATATTTTTTCATGTTTTTCATTTCACATATTTTTTCAACGATATAAATTATCATTAATTGGTTTAAGGAATATAGAAAATAGTTTAAAAATTTTACAATAAGAAAATGATAATCAAATTTTACATTTTATGCTAAGGATAAATCAACGATTATTTTAATAAGGTAGAACTCATAACTCGCAATTACAAACTATAATCAAAATAAATTTAAAAGCAGCCTATAGCTTCTTGTAGATTGCTAATGAGAATGAATATTATGATTTAAGGTACGAGTATGATGTGCAATTAATTAGCTAGTTGAAGATAATGTGCGTAAGAGAAAATGAAAAAACAATATGTAAAGCATTGTTTGCAAGTTGCAACTTGTGTGTTTAAAATATATTATTGGTATAGTGTGAGTTTAATATGAAATTAAATCTTTAGATGTTTAGATTTTCCATGGTGTGGCTCTTTTTTAATTTTTGTTTTAATTAATTAATGTAGATGATTATAGATTAAAACTGTAGCTGTGAATTACATTGGATTTTGTAAGTATATAAATAGGCCAATTCTATTAGAAAGTAATATCAACTTTGAGGGTAAGTTCATTTAAAGTATCATTATTTCGAGTGGTTAAAAAGAAAAACCAATGGTTCGCAAAGTAAATCAAATGAAGTATTAACATTTTGTGAAATTATCAACATTTGGATTAGTTTTCAATTAATTTTCGCTAATGATCAATTATTATTACTTTATTTGACTCACTTTATGAAACATTGATTACTCTTTTTAACCACTTGAAGTAGTGATACCTTAAATGCACATGTCCTTAAATATTGATACTTTAAATGAGCTTTGTAAAACCTTGATATCTCAAATGAACTTCCCCTCAAACGTTAATACATTTCAATATAATTTACCCTATATAAATATAAAGTGGTAAAAGCTAACAATAATGAGGAAAGAAAATGTAAATCTATTATTTTACTTGACAATATGCAACGACATTAGAAATTGTAAAGAAAAACTAAACATATCAAGTTCTTGTAAGAGAAACAAAAAAGGTAAATTCAATGGTTTACAGTCGTGACTACTAGTGCCAATACCATTAGCGAGATGGTGTAATCAATTGTCTTTGTGCTTCAAAGAGGCACAAAATCGGTATTTAAAGTTCTACCATAAAAACAGTATTGATTAAAGGATCCCTCCACTAGACTATTAAACCAAGTAAAATTCTATGTTTAAAATGCTTAATGTAGCAGTAAAAGTTAAAACGGCTATTACACGCCTCTAAATGCCATGCTCAATCCTATTAATCCCAACATCGGTCAAATGGACAAGCAAATTCAAGAATGATAGTCGCTATAAAGGAGATTTTGAAGGATTTCCTAGGACCAAAAAATCACTTTATAGTTCTTACTACTACACAAGTAATTGTGTACTTCCCCCATCTGGTCAACACATCGAACATGTCAAGGATGTATCATCATGAACCAAGGCTCTAATTTGTCTCTACAATGATAGGTAAACTTTCGAAATACTTAGATTGATAATCATGGAATAGTAAACAGTGATTTTATTTACAAATTAAACTTAAAGCGACAAACATTTTCTAGTTATTATAGGGGCAATCTATGTAATTATGCAAACCTTAACCTTTTTCCCTATAATCCTACAAAGTGACCAACAAAAACTACAAACCCTCCGAGTCCCATGTGTTTAGTAAAAAGTACACTTATCAAAGATTAACATAAGCTCTTTCATCTCAATACCACAAATACTTTTCGTAATTGCTCGATATAAACTTCCAAATCATGGCTATAAACTAGTTGTCATCAAAGTAATTTATTATAAACTTACATTTAAATAAGTATAGGGTTTAGTTCTTCGATGTAATAATTACATCGGCTATAAAAGACACCACTAGATATAAACTAGAAATCGTCCATTAATACTTCAAGCTACGAATAAAGCCTAAGGAATCAGGTCTGTTCGGTGTAAATTTCTACCAGTAGAGATTAGCAACTTAGGCTTACAAGACAAAACATATTAAGTGGGCACTAGAGGGTTACCTAGTGTCAACCATTCCAATACTTAAGTCTATGAGCAATCGAACAACAAGATAGTCGGGAAGTATTAGGAGTAGATATATGTCAACTTGAGTGTTACCTATATATATGGTTGTAATAAGCCTATATTTAAACCTAGCCCAAGATCTTCTTATTTAGCCAAAAATATAAGACAAATACAATGAAACCAGAAACAATCTTATCCACACATTTGGAACAAACTCATCATATACTCATTCAAATAAGAAAACCCTAACATAGCTTTTATTCTCTCCATAAGAAAACTTTACTAAACAATGTCGAAAGATTGAACTTCACTACTTAGATCCTTAATAACATATCGACACCTTGTTGATAGTCCAACTTTAGCCTTAGGCTTATTTGAGTTGAGCCCTCTATCCCATTAAGTCGAACCCTTGTCATGCTCTGAGGGTACCGTAGTAGTATACACTCCACACATCTATACTATTACCATTATAGCTTCTGAAGTGGCATATTTTCAAACAATATGATCTTTTAGTTGCATCGATAAGAAATGACAAATGCATGCAAGCCATAAATTAGTAAAAGAACTGTCATCACAAATTTTAAATAGCATATTGTTACAGACCATTTTCCTATTCTATAAGTCTCTAAACATATAAACTAATATTTCAAATACTATATAATTTATAACTAGAAAATAAAAATAAACAACTTATCCCAAATATCCATATTCTTCCAGCTTCTAAATTCTTACCGGAGCCATATTCCTGGATGAAACAAGCTAAGGTCGTAATATCAACCTTAAAGAGCTTTAGGAGTGTGAGCAAAACCACAGACTTAGTGAATAACTAGATATATTACACATCAAGTAAGTTTATTAACAAATCATATATAATGCAACAATCAATCATATGAACATATACAAGCTTGGGTGATCTAGAATCCAAACAAGTTAGAGATTTACGCCCTCTCATTGGGGTTAAAGGATAATTACTTAATAACCTACCAGCTCAGGAGAGACTAAGTATACAAGAAAATAAATGATTTCTTGTTTTAGATTAACCATTTCTACATCACTCTTTAGAAACTCCTTAAGTAATAGTAATTTCAAAGCGATACCACGAACATTCATTGCCACTTAGTTCTAGTGGAACCGACATAATAAAGATAATCTTGGAAGAACTAATAGTTTTAAAAAAACCAAGGATTAACAGAGAATCAAAATACTAATACGTAGCAGACTGTCACACTATTAAAATACACAATAATGCAGTTCGTGCAATGTATAATTGCTTTAATTATATAGCCAATATTTCCTAATCAGGTTTATGGTGATCATACATTACACACAAACATATATCATGTCTTTCTTAAGTCATCCAACAATTGTATTATTGCTTTTATTATTTTAGGTTGTCATCACAAACAACAACGCATATCACACTCAACGGGCTTCCACATCAATCATATCATCATCATCATCATCTTTGAATTACATATGCTACTAGTTATAAACACAAACAATATAATAGATTTGAGTTACCCATCTACTCATGATGATTTATGTAATAGTCTTCAAGAAAATCCACTAACTATTCAGTATCACCTATTGAAAGAATAAATAATTACTAATCAAATATATAAGTATATCTATATAAATAAATTCTATTAGTTATCTAAGTATCATAAAATCAGTCTTTATATTTTCTAGATCTATATTATCTTGTCTAAGTCATTATTGACTGATAGCTAATGGTTTTAAGATATTTTGTTTTTATCGAGTAGTTATAGAGTTTGTGTTTAATAACTCAAAACTTTATTATTATTATCATTATTATTTTTATATCATTCTTTAGTTTGACCATCTTATGGTAACTAATATTATTTTTTTATCATTTATTTTCATCGTGTTTCTCTTAATCTCATTTAATGTTATTATTTGTTATTTATGAGAATCAAAATTTTTAATTTTAACTTATTTATATTTTCCATTCTAATATATTTACCTATATAAATACTATCATAATATAATCTTTTGTTTAATTTAATTAAAGTGTTTCTTACTTGTAAAGGTTATTAAAGTTTAACACTTAACAATATTTCAACATACTAATCTTAAATTATTTATATTTATTCATTAATTTTTATCGCATGTTTTCTATTATATATATGTATATGTATAATATTTTTATAGATGAAGTGAATTTCATTCAGGAAAATTTTGCAGTACGCCTGCACCAACACCATCAGTGTTGAATCCCAAATTGCTAGTGTACGCACAAATCAAAATTTTAACTAGCTTCATCTGGCGCAAGTTAACTTGAAGGCGTCGGCCAATCTCATGTACACCGCCAGCCTTAGCCATGTACACTGCTGGCGTTAGGTTGATGTAGGCATTGTTTATCGTCTTCTTTGTTTTTTCTTGATTCAAAATTTATTTTTCTTATATTATATATGTATTATACTTAGTGTTTTAGATATTTTTAGTGTTGCTCCATAATCCCTAGCTATTGTTCATGACATATTAACACATATAATATTTCATAATCATCTTAACTTGTGATTTCCTAGCTTCTATATGTATTATAATGTATAAATAAGGTTTTAAGGTTAAATATTACCTTGTTTGGGACTGCTAAGGTGATGTTCAATCATTGCCCAAGCTTGTTATGAACTAAGTTGATAAGAACATGGTCTAAGCTAATGTTTAACACATAAACTAACTTAGAATGAATTTCACTTACCTTAACTTATTGGTTTCCTAAGCATGTTTTGTGTCATGATGAATTTGTTTGAATGGAGTTGTGTTTGTGTGATTTTTGTTGCTGCTTTAGGTGGCTTGTGTTATTGTTTTTTAGTTGATTTTATGTTCTTTAATGGCTTTGTTTTGTAGTTAATTAAGAATTGTTTTTATAGGCAAGAAGAAGGCAGCTTGTGTAGGATATAGCTGGCCAAGAAGAAGGAATTTTCCATCAAAATCCAACATGTATTTGCATGATGTTATCTGCATTAATTGAGCTGCTTTGTTGGACAAATTTGATTGGCTTTTATAATCTATTATATTGACTTTTATTGGTGCAATTTAACCCCTTTGTCTTGAAGATTTTGGCTGGCAAATTATGATAAAATTTCAATCACATATCCCCCTTCCATTTACACCGAATTTGTATCATAAAAATATAATTTTAACTTAATTAATTAATTATATTATTTTAAAGATAGTTTATCAAGTTAAACGAGTATAAATATGTCAGTTATTTTATGAGTTCTGTCTCCAAAATTTATTTAATACTTCCATAATTTTTCTAGATTACCTTTGAGTTCAACTTTAAGTTTAAAGTTTACTCAATTAATTATTTTTAGAGTTTTATCTCACGAGCTTAGGGTTTTCTAAGCTTAATAGGCTAATTTCGGTTTCAGTTTCTAAGAATTTCAAAATTCTCTAACTAGAACAATGTTACACTCTAAATATTTATTTGAAGTCTAGATTGTTAGTTATGAATATGTTTTTGTTTCCATTGTGTATTTATAGCTATAACGGTTCATCTTAAATTATTGTTTTCTAATTATAAGCTTTATTGATTATTTACTTTTTAATGCATTGGCAATCTTATCTTAATGATTTCTATATTTTGAATTTTCAATATCTACTACGAAATCTTGTCTTTGGTATATGTTACTATCTAAAGAACTATGTTTTAAGGTTTGAAGCCACATATAGGCTCATAACTACTGTAGTTTTGTTCTAGGGTTTTTGTTGAGTCCTACATTGACCTTCTATTTTCTGTATTTGTATTTCTATTGATTTTTTTACTAGTATGAAAATTCTCGAGCTTTACAGAACCAGAGTGAATCCATGAAACCCTATTCAACTTTCCTCCCTACAACCCAAAAGTTACCTGGATGGCTTGGATAGGACACTTCTGATCAGGTATACTATGTCTCAATCAAGATCAACCTATGTATACGAGATCATGGCACCATGATCCCCACTTACCTACTACTAGTATAACTGTTAAGCCTTCTAACCAGCCGTTCGCCTAATCCCCTACGACGGACATAACCATTAGGTCAGTCGTCTAAATATAGCTAAATCATTACCAGTTAAGGTATTGTCACATAAAAAATCATCTTCTTTAATCAATTTGCGGGCTCTTCATGATAAAAACTAACTTAAGCATAAAAGTGATCGTACATGGCCCATGTCCAATGAGCCACTAATGAGTTCTTTATTTTGTAAGTCCCATAACACTACGCATTAAGCCCATCTATAACTAATCCAGCCCCTACCAGATTCAAACAAGTGATAGCCTTCATCAGGTAATGTCTTATTCTTCTTAGTGCTCTTTCTATCAGTTGTCTCACCGTTGTCTTGTGCTCAATCTTTGCAAGTAAACTTATCACTACTATTGTTCGACCACCAAAGATGTTGATTAACTTCTATGATTTAGAAATCTAATTCTAAGGTTTGTAATTTGTAGTTGATGTGAGGTAAAGGTGAAGGCTTACTAAACTTTCAAGCCTCCAGTGACTCCTAGTCTTGAGACTAAGAAACAAGATCTAGGGATGCCTCCTTTCCATTATCTCCTGCCTTTAATCTACTACTATGACTCCTTATGATATTAACATTGATCCTTTATATTGTTTGCACACAAAGTGACTCCTGCTACACTAATGTACCTTGATGTTGTTATTATTATTATGTGCACCCATTACCTCAATTACTCATTTGAATAACTTGTTCTTCTACTCACTATTAGTCATAACAGGTTGCAAACAAGCTACTCAAATGAGTCGAGCTACTCAAGCGGCAAATGAGCCCAGCTAATCAAGCTACTCATGAGCTAATTGAGCTCAGCTCCACTCGAACTTGTTTACTAAATAAGTCGAGCTTAAGCTCAAAGTGAAGTCCATCTAGCTAAACGAGTTGAGCTTGAGTTTTGATCTAGACTCGTGAGCAAGCTTGTGAATAAGCTCATTTAAAGTCAATAGTAGGCTTACGAGTCGAGCTCGATTATATTTAATATATAATATATCATGTTATTTTATATTGTATTATATTTGATATAATTTAGTAGATTGATTATATTATTGTATATTATATAATAATATTTTTCAATAAAAATTGAATTCAACATATAATAAGATTCAATTCAAGAATAGGTTTATATTTGAAATTTAGAAAATGTTTTTAAATTATATATTATGTAATATATGTGTACAGAAGTGAGTAATAGCCTATTGTATATGGCATATATTTATACCATACTTGATCATATGGGTTTTAAGTAGATATCAAGGGTCAAAGAATAGGTTTTCGGCACAATTTTTTTGCAACTTACTTTCACATGTTAGGGTGCAACTACGAGATTTTATATCATGAATCTATCCTAGAATTTGCATATAATGTATACACGGTAAAGATTATAGGTTACTTAGTAACTACCTACCATATAAAAATTATTAAATAATATTCATAAATGAAAAAAAATTATAATTATATATGTTTCATCTAACAAACATATTAGAGCACAAGCTATAAAATAAAAGTCCCAAACAATTAAACTTAAAACTACCTCTTACATTTTTCTTTTCTTTCCCACTTCTTTTTCCCCTTGTCAAGACATACCACAAGACCATTTTAACATGACATACACGTAAAATTTAGATAAACATAAGAATAATTTATAGGTTCTATAAACTAACCTATATCTGTTTTACATGGCATAGGTTCTAGTGTATTGGGGAACATGTAGCATAGGGTACAAATAGGATTTCATACTTTACCCACTTCATACCTACTCATCTAGCCAGTTTCATGGTCTCGAAAATGTTTACATTTAATTTTGAGATGATAAGAGTGTTAGAAATACGACCAAGATGAGTTAGGAACAAGTTGTATAAAGTCTAAACCTGCCTGATACCTTAGTTTTTCAAAACTTAATAAAGAAAAAAAAAAGCTATAGAAATTTTTATAAATTTATATAACCCATTTCACTCTTTATCGTTCCTTTTTCCTTTATGTCATGTTTGGTATGTGAGAACTGACCTAAAATGGAACCACATTTGGTGTTCGTTATCTTCCTATGTTTGAATGCACTTTTAGAAGTAGATTTGCAATTCGTTGGAATTAACGATTCTGACTTTGAAAGGGATTTGTTTCAACTGTCTCAAAGGTAGTCAATTTCACTCTAACTTTATTAATTACATATAGTTTAATTACGTTTTTATCATATCATTTATTTATAATTTGCATTTATTTTTAAGGATATTTTTTATGAATAAACTTTTTATATATTTCATTCCATGTACATTTTTAAACATCAAAATGAATTTAGATCATTTGTAATGAAATAGATTAAAATCAAAAAAATGGAATTCAATGAAATGAATATAAATGAATGACCAATCCAATCATAATGGAATAGTAAATAATGGATTTATTAAATATACTCTTAGCAATAAGTAAGATAATAAATTCATAAATAAAATCATTAATATAGAATGAAAAGAAATAGCAATTCCACCTAGGGATGCAACCGGGACGGGTCGTTATAGGGTACCGCCCCCCGCCCCGCTAAAAACCATATAGGGTCAGACTCTATAGGGTTTAGGGTCAGGTTTTGGGTTGTACCCATAACCGTTGGGAAAACCCGATCCGATTTAATTAAAAAATTTAAAATTTTAGTTTAAGGAATTTACTTGTTCATTAGTTGAATGATGCTTTTCATATAATCGTTTTGTTATTCATGTATTGAGTCACATGATAAGATATAAATTATATTTACAATTAATAATTACTGACCAATTATCCAGAGAAAATCGAATTCCATGTGCAACCTTTCCCACTTTTTCAAAATTCATTTTTTTCCCATGCAACACAACAAAATATAAAAATTAATTTTCTTAGAATTTTATAGACCAAATTTAGGGAAAAAAATAAGACATAAAAAAATTTAAAAAAAAATCAAAAAGCAAATTTTTTTAACACTTCTAAACCATGCATGGAAGTCCCACTGTCCAAAAAGTCTGCATGTTAACTTTTGTCGAGAATCTGTTTTAGCTTCTGCATCTCATTACGTTACTCTTGCATGTTGAGTGGCTAGGAGAGGCTGATCGTAGGAGCCATAACATGTGTTTTTCTCTTTTTTTTTTTTTTTTCACTGGATGCGTCTTCATTTTACTCCATTTGATAAGAAGAATAAGATTTCATATTAGGGGATGTTAATACGTACAAACGCATCCCCATATCAGCTTACTCTTCCTTTTCCTCTTTCATTATTCAGACGCCCTTCTCTTTTTTTTTTTTTTTTTTTTTTTTACCAAACAGGTCGGGTTCCTTTAAAAAAAAATCGAGTCGGGTCGGGTCGGGTCTTGGGATACCCATTTTATAATCGGGTTGAGTTTGGAACAGAATAACCCGACCCGTTTACATCCCTAATTCCACCTTTGAATTCTCCTTTAAAGCTAAAATCCTTTATTGCTCGAACGAAGAATTCCAACTTGTAAATAACGCTTGTCTACTCATGCATATCAATCATGGCACAGGAGTTGTCCTTGATGCTATTCTAGGTAAAACCAAAACAGCCTTGGTTTAGGTAAAAAGTAATATATGTTAAAATAGACTATATACTATACCATTAGGGTCAAAAAATTTCAAAATAAATCTCACATAAACTTTACCTTTAACATATAAATATGAATATCAGAAGAAATTAAAAATATATATATATAGAGATAGAGAGAGAAATTTCTCATAATATTTTTCCTATTCGCTCAAGATTTCTATTTCTAAATTAGAGATTTTTCTCAATGGCCATATTTTAAACTAAAATAATATATATATATATATATATATTTTCCACTTAACGCTGCCTGCAGTTCTCGATAGCCATAGCCATAGGTGCTTCTCATCATGCATTTGCAGATACGATGTAAGTTATTAAAATTTATGGGTTATATTGTGATTGAGATTTAAAAGCAGCACCCAAAAAGTCATGTTCGCCTTAATATAATAAATTAAATACAACGTAAAACGAAAGGGACAGTTTGATTAAATGTCTCAGTTTCCAGACGCGCTCGAAGGAGCAAGTTTCAAACTTCTGCTATCTCACATTGATTTTGATGACAAACTTTGATTTTAGCCAAATTAAATTTATATATACACCTTTTACTAGGGAAACTTGTTATATATAATTGTTTGACTAAAGTCTGAGGTAAATTGGAAAAAATAAGCACGTTGATGCCTGAATTGCCTGAAGATGTGAAGCATGAAGAGTTGTATTTTTAAAATATCAAATAATTTGGTTTTTTTTTTTCCAATAATGACTTCTATGTGGATTAGATTTGTTGTGATGTTTGCTTAAATTAATATTTAAATCTTGTGTGTTGGGCATGAAGGCGGCAACCAGATTAAAAGCTGATGTCCATATATGGCCCTCCAAGAAATGGAGAGACATCAGGATTTATAAAGTCAACTTATAGTTTATTTTTAAATTAAAGTCAAGAAGTCAGTATATAGGGAAGATTCATTCCTGATAAAATTTTAAGATGACTCCTCGATCGGTCGGATAGGTACTAACGTTGTTTATCCTATGTACGAAAGTTGATAGCGGAACAGGTCCATTTTCCCTTGTTTCTAAACTTTTCAAGGTTTTTTTTTTTTTTTTTTTTAAATATGGTTTATAAATGAGGTCAGATATTCTAGAAAGAATGATGCCCTAAATGCGCTAAGATGGAGAAGGAGACGGTGGCTTCTTCAGATTTAACAATTTATAAAGCTATTTTATAAAGATTCTATCACTAGTATTTTGGGTGTGCATAAGAGAAGTTGTTCTTTGGAAAAACCAGTATTCCTTATGAGGAATCAGTCTCCATGGACTCCGACGATAGATGACAAGATTTCGGATCCATAGAAAATATGGAAAACATAACCTTAGAAGAGGAGTATTAGACAAGGCACAAGTAGAGTTAGAGTTAGTCAGCAATTGAAGTAGTAAAGCTCACGAGTAAGATTATGGCTTAGTAGTGGGCCGGACTAAAGACCCAACGTTAATGGGTGTTTTCTTAATAATATATGGTCACTTAGGCCTTATTATGTTATTGCAGTAGACAATGGCCCTAGTATTACTATCAGACCTTATTTTCATATTTAGCATTCTGTTGTGTTGTTTTCCTTTACCATTATCGGATCACATGCCAAGCTGACTTGTTAGCAAAACCATGTGATTAGTTAGGATTTGATTAGGAAGAATATTTGCAAGGATCCTACAGGGGTGTCATATATACATCATGTAATGACATAGAAAGGCATGAATATTATCAAGTATTATGTTATACAGAGCTTGCATTCAAGCCCTAGCTTTCTCTGCATCTAGAGAACTATTACATTGCATTTGTATTACATTCATCATACTTCACCACATCATTTGGTATCGAAGCCATCATTAGATGGTTGAGACTCGAGAAACAAAGAAAATTGAAGAGCTGTTCGCGCAATCTTTAAAGAATAATCAGAAAAACAAGAGAAATGGGAAAAATCCAAGCTGAGAAACCGGAGTCATGGATGCAAATGTTTCAAAGAATGATTCAACGCCAACAGGAATTGTTGGATAAACATGGGGTAGCACTCAAGGATTTGACGCAGCAGCTCAACGAAGTATCTAAACCCATTACTCCTCCGTCCTTGTCGACTAGAACTAGGGTTGAAGGCACTTCCCAATCTGCAGTTGGCAAAATCAGTGCTAATTCCATTTATCATCAAGATTTCAATTATCAATTGCCAGTCAAATCTACCAAGTTTGAATTTCCTACCTTTAGTGGAGAGGATTTAAGGTCTTGGTTGATTAAGGTGGAGCATTACTTCAATTTGGATTCAAATCCACCTCATTACCGAGCACAGATAGCTGCCATGTACCTAGAGGATAGAGCTCTTCATTGGTATCATCACTATTCACATAATCTCACTCTGACCACTCCTGGCACATGGGAAGAGCTGGTGCTTGGCCTGTAAACAAAGTTCGGAGCAAAACAGTATGAGGATCCAATGTCAGATTTCAAAGAGCTATTTCAGAAGGAGTCCTTACAAGATTACATAGACGAATTTGAATATTTGACGGCCTTAGTTCAACTCTCAGAAACACACCAGGTTAGTTGTTTCTTGTGTGGATTAAAACTTGAAATCCAATACCCTGTACACCTATTTAACCTTAGACATTACAACAAGCAATTTCATTAGCCAAATTACAAGAATCCACCCTTACTGCAACCCGAACCACCTTAAAACCATACCGAGCCACAAATTACTCAAATAACCTAAACACAGGCCAAATCTCATACACAACCAGCCCTTACTACACCAAACCACTAAACACATAAAAACCCTTGTCCATAACCCACCCAACCATAAAATCTAACCACATTAAAAATCCTAGCAGCTCCACCAGACATCCAAACACAACCCGAAACACACGCTAATTAACCCTAGAAGAATTAGATGAAAAAAGGAAGAAGCGACAATGCTTTTGGTGTGATGAACCTTTTGGGCCTGGTCACAAGTGCAAACAAAAAGGACTCCAATCAATGATATTTGAAGATGACACTGTGGAGGTGGGGGCTGAAGTGGTTGAAGCAGGAAATGACACTAACATTCTAGAGGAGTTATCATAACTCACGCTGTGCTCAATCGGGGGGAACCTGGATGTGGGTATAATGAAACTTAAGGGTTATTACAAAAAAAGAAGACTCATTGTGCTAATTGATAGTGAGAGTTCCTTGAATTTCTTAGACACATATGTGGCTCAAGGATTGGGGTGTCAAACATTCCCTACAAAACCATTTAAGGTCGCTTTGGCTGATGGATCCTATTTGGAGTAGGGCAGTAGGGTACCTGATCTGGATTTATGGTTACAGGGTACAAGGTTTCACTTAGAGCTCCATTTGCTTCCTGTGAAAGGTTATGACCTAGTGTTAAGCATACCCTAGTTAGCATCACTAAGAGATATCAGGTGGCATTTTTAGAGAATGACCATGGAGTTTATGTATGAGGATGATTTGTGCAAATTGCAAGGGGATAGAGAAACTGTGCAGGTAATGGACAATAAGGAAGTGGCTAAACTGACTAGCAAGAGCAATGGAACTTATCTACTACAGTGTTGGGTGGTTCGAGTTGAGAGAATGCCTCCTATACACATGTCTGCACCATTTATTCATTCGAAACTATTGGATTTAATTGATGAGTACCATGATCTATTTGAAGAACCTAAGTCATTACCACCTGTCAGGTATCATGACCATAGTATCCATTTAAAAGAGGGGCTCAACCTGTTAACTTGAGACCCTATCGGCATTTAATAGCCTAGAAAAATGTATTGGAAGACATGATAGGGAAATGTTGAGGCAAGGTACAATTATACACGGCCATAGTCCATTTTCCTCCCTAATTATACTTGTTAAGAAAAAAGATAACTCTTGGAGGATGTGTGTTAACTATAGAGAGTTGAATAAGTTGACTATTAAGGATTGTTATCTAATTGCATTGGTGGAGGATCTGTTTGATGAACTATATGGTGCTAGCTATTTCAGCAAGTTGGATTTGAGGTCGAGGCATCATCAAATACGTATGAACCCTAAGGATGTATATAAGACAGCTTTTAAGATCCATGATGGACATTATGAGTTCATGGTTATGCCCTTTGGCCTAACTAATGCTTCGTCCACCTTCCAAGGGCTGATGAATGATTTGTTTAGGGCCTATTTGAGAAGGTTTGTCTTAGTCTTTTTTGATGATATTCTCGTGTATAGCCAAACCATTGAGGATCATATTGATCATCTCCAACTAGTGTTAGATGTACTATGCAAGGAAAGTGTGTTCCTAGGAAAAATAAATGTGTGTTTGGGGTAAGGCAAATTGAGTATCTTGGGCATCTCATATCTGAATAGGGAGTCACCATAGACCCTAAGAAGATATCAGCTATGGTTTCATGGCCTAAACTTCATAATGTAAAACAACTAAGAGGGTTCTTGGGTTTAGTAGGGTATTATACAAGGTTATGGGTTGTTAACACGACCTATGTCCCGATTACTAAAAAAGAACAGCTTCTGTTGGAATGAATCATCTGAGAAGTCTTTCACTATGGTGAAAGAAGCCCTATTTAAGGCCCCAGTTCTAAGGCTACCAGATTACACTAAACCATCCATACTCAAAGTTGATGCTTGTGATGATGGTTTAGGGTCTGTTCTGATGCAAGATCAGCACCCCATTGCATACATAAGCAATGCACTTGCCCCAAAAACAGAGAGGACTTTCCATTTATGAAAAGGAAATGTTGGCTTTAGTGTATGTAGTGGACAAGTGGAGACATTACTTAGTGGGTCGACACTTCATAATTAGGACTAATCACCAAAGTTTAAAGTACCTGTTAGAGCAGAGGATGATTACCCCAAGTCAACAGAAATGGTTGACGAAGTTCCTAGGATTAGACTATGAAATTCAGTATAGGAGTAGAGTTAGCAACAAGGCAGCTGATGCTCTATCTAGAATGAATTTTGTTGATCTAAACACTCTCATTCACACTGTTACTACAGCTCCTAATTTATTGGTTTAGATTCAAGAGAGCCTACTGTCACATACAGACTATCAATCGATAGTACAGAGGCTACAGAAGGGCGAGGTAATCCCAAATTACACTCTGGATCAAGGTATCTTAAAGTGCATAGGAAGGATAGTGGTAGGCTCTAATGAGAAATTAAAACGAAAGTTGATGGCACTCTATCATGATGGGTTACTTAGAGGCACTCTGGTTCACAAGCCACTTTTAAAAAATTAAATTCTCTGTACTACTGGCCCGATATGGAGAGATATGTGAGGCAGTATGTGCAAGAATGTGCAGTGTGCCAACGCCACAAACACAAAAATATAGCAACTCTAGGGTTGCTACAACCCCTGCCATTACCCGAAGGGTGTTGGACTGATATCAGCCTGAATTTTAAGGAAGGGTTGCCAAAATCTCATGGCAAAGAATTGATTATGGTCATCATTGACAAATTAAGTAAGTATGGTCATTTTGTAGCTTTAGCTCATCCTTATTCAGCTTTAGATGTGGCACGTACCTACCTAGATCATGTCTACAAGCTACACGGATTGCTTAATACAATGGTCAGTGATCGAGACCCCATTTTCATCAGTAATTTTTGGAGCGAATTTTTCAAACTATAGGGTGTTGAGCTTAGGCTTTCTATGGCTTACCATCCCCAGACGGATGACCAAATAGAAGTGGTTAACCGATGTTTGGAAACCTATTTGCGGTGTATAACTGGAGAAAACCCTAAGAAGTGGAGCGAATTCCTCTCCCTAGCCAAGTGGTGGTATAACACAAACTACCATTCTAGGGCTCAAACTATACCATTCGAAATACTTTACGGATATTCACCACCTATTCACTTGCCCAATATTTCAGGTAACTCAGGCAACAAAGCAGTTGACACAATGTTGACAGACCGTGAGGATGCAATCAAAATCCTAAAATTTCACCTGAGTAGAGCATAGACAAGGATGAAATAGATTGCAGATTGAAAAAGGAGTGAGTGGGTTTTTCAAATTAGAGATCTGGTCTGGGTCACGTCATAACCTTACCTCCAAAAAAGCCTGCAAAAACACAAGGACAACAAACTCTCACCGAGGTATTTTGGTCCTTACAAAATAACAGACAAAATAGGAGAAGTGGCATACAAGCTTGACTTACCCGAGTCGTCGTCAACCATTCCACCTTCCATGTTTCACAATCGAAACCTTTTGTTTCGAGTCTCAACCATCCATCTAGACCTCTACTACAAGTTATTGAACCCGATCCGCTTGAACCCCAGGCGATTCTCAACAGAAAAATGGTAAAAAGAGGTCTATGGTTGACACGATGGTTTTGGTTCAGTGGAAAGGAAGGCCGGAGAGTGATGCTACTTGGGAGTTCTACTCCAATCTCTCACTCAGGTTCAAAGACTCACCTTTGTGGACAAGGGTTTCAAAAGGAGCAAATGATGTGGGGGTGGCGACTCTTTAAGGTTTGTGAGGATTTGAGTAAAACAATGGAGAATCAGACAAGACACAAGTCGAGTTAGAGTTAGTCAGTAACTAAAGTAATGAAGCTCACAAGTAAGATTATGGCTTAGTAGTGGGCCGGACTGAAGGCCCAACGTTAATGGGTGTTTTCTTAATATGGCCATTTAGGCCTTATTATGTTATGCAGTAGACAATGGCCCTAGTATTACTATCAAGCCTTATTTTCATATTTAGCATTTTGTTATGTTGTTTTCCTTTACCCTTATCAGCTCACATGCCAAGGCTGATGTGTTAGCAACACCATGTGATTAGTTAGGATTTGATTAGGAAGAATATTTGCAAGGATCCTACGAGAGTGTCATATATACATCATGTAATGACATAGAAAGGCATGAATATTACCAAGTATTATGTTATACAGAGCTTGCATTCAAGCCCTAGCTTTCTTTACATCTAGAGATCTATTACATTGCATTTGTATTACATTCATCATACTTCACCCACATCAATTTTATAAAGATTCTATCACTAGTATTTTGGGTGTGCATAAGAGAAGTTGTTCTTTGGAAAAACTAGTATTCCTTATGAGGAATCAGTCTCCATGGACTCCGATGATAGATTACAAGACTTCGGATCCATAGAAGATGTGGAAAACATAACCTTAGACAGAGGAGTTTTTCTCTATTTTTTTTTTCTTATTACAATAGGGATAAAAGATTCGGAGGATTTGAATCTTGTACATCTTACTTGAAAAATAATATGATATTGTTAGGTTATAAGATTATTCCCTAGAAAGATGAGTTAGATTAAATTTTGAAAAGGGCAATAAAACATAGTCATATAAAAACAAATCCCGTGCAAATCCATTCGGATTTTATATAGCTCGAGAGTTTAAAGGCCTTATGAACTCGTTGGGGAAATTGGCGGTCAAACCTTAGGAAGTACTTGGAAGGTCTCTAGGCATGTTTGAATTTAGTGAATCTACAAAAGCCTAAAAATTTTGATAAAAATATGGAGAAAAATTTATGGTTCTGTAATTAATTTTGATGGGATCGATCCCATCACCATCCAACGGCTTATACCATACTCAATCATGATTGAATCACTAAAATAATTAATATTTTATTTACTACAGTTTATTTTAACAGTTAAATTAATGGTGGAACAGTCCCGGCTCTAAGAATATAAAGGTCAAAAACTATAGTAATAATTCAAGTAATAATGTATGCTAAAACCAAGGTTCATATTTTGGTTTCCGTTAGCAATGGTAATGGTTTTGGGTGAATGTGATATTTGTTATCTAAATTTTGTTGATTTATGAAATTAAATTTTAAAATATCAATTTATTATCTAAATTTTACTTATTTATTAATTCGCTATCCCATTAAGATACTATGAATATATTTAAAAAGTTCTTGAGGAGTAAATGGATATTTTTAAATTTTAAGTAATTAATTATACAAACCGGCAAAATTCTAATCCAATATAATATTTACGCAATGATTTTTACACAGAAAAAAATGCTTATTAAAAATATGATCGTATTTTTATCAGTCTCTATCTATTCACTAATCCAAACTATTCCTTTTTAGGCTATAGCCAGGTGAACAAAACAACACTAATGCCTAACTCAAAAAATGGCAAAAGACAAATTGCTTACTCAAATAAAGGCCTTAGAAATAAAATTTGATAGCCCGAGTATTAGATATTAATATTTAGTAAAACACGCGTCAAGAAAATTTAGCTTAATTTAACACATACCTTTTAAATATCATGGAAAATGCCATCTTGACTTGCATGGCCATCAACAACAAATGTTATAAGGATTAATTTTATGAAAAAACACAGTGAAAAAACGTTGAACATAACTGCATTAAGGGTTTTTTTTTTTTTTTTTTTTTTTTTTCCCCATTAAGGTTCAAAATGCACAAGCATTGCTAGCTTATACTCAAAACACTATCGAAGCTAGTTTATCTTCATTATAATAAAGTCACTACAAAACAAGTTAGAAAGAACAAACTTTCCATGAATGAAAATTCCAAAGCGAAAATAATAAGTAAATTCAGCAACAACGAACTAAAAATATACTTAAATTGAGCTAAAATTAGGCTAACATTTACCTAAGTTTAACATCAATATTTTTCAATCGAATTCATATAAGGGAGACCTTAATGAAACCTTAACACATACTTCATTCATGAGGTGTAGGATGGACAACAGAATAGGGGAGAATGGGAATTACATTGGAATCTCATTGAGGTTATCTTAGTCTTTTAACTTGGTTGAACCTTAATTCTATTGAAGTCCTCCCCTACTAAAGGGGCTTCTTTTAGTACCAATTGGTTTAAGTCCATTCTGTTGTTTGAATCTTATGCACTTCTTAATGATTTTTCATACTTCACCCCTTAGCCATATCTCCTCAGATGATTTGCAACTTGAGATCAAATGAGGCTATATACCATAAAAAACATACAAAAATATAGCAAAACTAGTGCTCGAACATGCATAAACATGAATATATTTACAAGATCATACCTTCAAGATTAATTTTTTCAAGGAAAACATATATCAAACTAAATTCAAGGAAAAATTATGTTTATAGATGAATAATAAAATAACCAAAAGTATAAGCAAGTTTGGTACACCTATAAAATGCTTAATTTACTAAAGATCTTAGGCAATATCTTAGAAATTAGCCTCCAAATGATATTCCAATTTAGCTTCACGCTCTTACGCTTTCTCATATCAAAAAGCAAATGCATATTTAAGCAATTGATGTTCAATTTGCTTGGATGCTTATTCATCTCAAAATTAATTGAGAGACAATTATTTAAATTTTCATTACCTTTTCGCATAAATTTTTATATGATTTGGGACATAATAATGTGTGCTTTTTTCACTTATTAAATGTGTAAAATTACATCTTCAAGACCCATGATTCTTTTTACATCCTTTTTTTTTTTTTACGTTTCCTTCTTTGGTCATGTGAGTTTATCTATAAATCTCAAAGGATTAAATAGAAATAATCTCATAAATTGAATACAATCAAAGGTTGATGTCCCTTATATCAACTAATTCAATTATGCAAGTAAGAAGAAACTTTACTAAGTTAATTGGCATTTGGAACTAATTCCTATAGTCTCTACTCTATGCAATATTAATCAAATTCATCCATCTGCTTAGGCATGCGTTATTATCACCAAAATCAACAAATAACTTATGGATATTGTACACCTTTTTATCCTAGCTTAAATATCGTAAAGATATACAAACGGGAGAAAGAGGAATCAAAAGAATGCTCCCCTAGTGTGTTTTCATTTATTCAAACCGAGTCCATGGAATTAAAAAGAAAAATAACCTACTTACGAATGGTGGAAAATTAACATAGGCTAATCTAGAACTCGGGAAATGGATATAAAATAGAGAGGAAGAAAAGAAATGTGTCTAATTTGAAATCATTATTATAGACACAATAGTGGTTCAAAAAATTGGAGTCTTTTTCTTTCAACATTAATCTCTATGTTGGTTGAGTTGAATAATTTTCTAAGTCTTATTTACTCTCACTCCGTACTTATTTTTTATAGAGTTGTATCCATTGAGGCCACTAGAAGTCAATAACTCTTTTCTATAAGTGAAAATCTTCTCTTCACCTAAATTTTTTGATAGATGATCTTCCTAATTTCCTTTGTCCTCTTTACTCCTTTTTCGTCAAATTGCTAATCTTTTAGTCTTTCAACTCTTTTTCTCATCACCATCTCTCTAGGTCAATGTCATGATCTTCCATGGATGCGTCTTTTTCATACGAAATACGTCAAAGTCAAAGGCTTCAAATTCACCCCATAGTGTAATATTATACTCTGATCATGTAGTTCTGCTTTTACAATTACTAAAGAAGGTTGTCAATATAATGGATGCATCATCTTTTGTAGCGCACTTCGAGGACGTGTAACCATTGTATCCATCGAGTTGTCTTCAACAAATACTAGCCCTAAGTCACAAAGCACATTTAGTATCACCATGTCATGTCAATTTCAATTAAAAGCCTTCTTGGATCTTGAACCAAGAGGTTATGGTGATTAATCATGGTCTTAATACGCCTAGTTTTCTATGACAATCGGAATAGAAAGTCTTCTCAAACCCTTGAGGATAGACGTTATTCTCATTACAACCAGCTTCTTACATTTACTTTTAGGTTTAATTTTTCTATGCTCCCTTGCTTTTTTTTTTCTTTTCCTTTTATTTAGACAAATATTCTTAGCATCATGGTCATGGATGAAGACTACCACCAACTCTAATAATAACAGGGGTGTCAATTTTAACTAGGGCTGTAAATGAATCGAGACTACTTGCGAGTTATCCAAGTTAGATTAATAACTCGAATTCGACTCAACTACAATTGATCAAGTTGAAGTTCAAGCTACTCGAGTAATTATCATTCTCAAGTTAGAATTTTAAAATACTCGATTCAAGCAACTCGCAAGCTTAACAAGCTTTTATATTTTTTATTAAAAAATTAAAAATTTATGTTTCTTTCTCTGTTTAAAGCCTATTTTCATACCTTATTTTTTCCTTCATATGCAATGGTCCATATTAATTATATTTAAGATCAAATTGACTAAAAACTCAATTATATTCCCAAATCCTAATTTATTTTTTAGTTTAATTGATTTTTATTAGAAAAATTGAGCTTAATAGAGTCGAGCTCTAGTTTATCAAGCTTCATTCGAATCAAGTTTGAGTTTTAAAAATCACAACTTGATCGATTTCAAGTCAAGTTTCAAGCTTCAGGTTTTACATTCAAGCCGAGTTCAACTTAGCATTATATCATCTCAGTTCAACTCGTTTACAACCCTAATTTTAAGCTCCTTTATGCAATCTACTAAGCTCAACTTGTAAGTTTCTAAAGTTTCTCTCTACTTTGCAATATAAGTTTTCCTCAATTTCTTTTTGATGATCCCCTTCACCTTCGATCTCTAAGGGATTTTATTTATATTCACAAATTCATTCTTTCAAAACAATTTTTTCTTCCATTTGATTTTCAAGATTAACATTCGCTTTGTGATTGTTAAAATCATCATTACAACTCAACTTTCCTTCTCTTCACTCGCTTTGAAGTCAAATTTGTTATAAAAAGTTTGATCTTATAATCTCAGAGTTTCATACTGATATCAAAGTTTAATTTTCCTTTTCTCCTCAACTTCATTCCATCATCAAAGCTCAATTGTTTTTCTCATTCAAGTGGATCATATTGCATTGTCTATGATATACTAGTAAATTTCACCTTACACCCTTAAATTGCTAGAGTTACCAATTTGTCCAACTTCAATGTGAGATCTTGGTAACTCACACTAAGTTGGTTTTCCATGATATCAATTATCAAAACCTTTAATTTGCACTAGCCTTACTCATCTAATATTAGCCTTTAAAATCTTCTTAAGACCCCTCAATATTGTATTCTATCTATAACTTAGGTCCATGATTTGGTAAGAATAGCCCTACTTGAAAACCGCATACTTTTAGAATTCGTCTTTATTTGAGTTGAACCTTTTCATAGTTCATAAGAAATTAGATTGGTTCATCCACTAAAACTTATAAATTAAAGGATAAGTGTTATTTGATTAGCCATTGAAATTTTGAATTGTTTATGCTTCTTTTAACCCTTATGTTTCAAACCCCGCATATCATTACTTACCCCTTTATTTGTGGGAAGCTCCCTATGGCATTTACATATCACTTACCTTTTTTTTTTTTCAAAAGCCTTATGTTGCACACTTGTCTTCGTTGAGGATCAATTTTGCGGACACTCCTAAAAAGTCCTTACTTTGTCTAATGTGAGTTATTGGACTCTATTTCCTCAAACAAGATGTATGCTTCTTCTAAAAATTTACACATAAGAACATTTTAAATAGTTGTGTTAATTGTAATTTGAATGTTTTGGCTACAGTCATCATAACAAAAAAAAAAAAAAAGGATGATCAAGATAGGAGAGATTTCCTTCTTGAAATACTAAAAACTTTGTAAAGACTTATTGTCAAACAATGAGAAGCTAATAATATAATTGAGAATTGTCAACTTAATTTGTAAACATGTAAGAGGGATGGACATCAAGCAAAGTTTTTTATTTTGCTTCATTGAGAAAAGTGGAAATAGTCATAATTAACTCTCTATCTCACTAAACTAATAAACTTAATAATATCAAATTTTTTTAAATTTCTTTCCAATAAATATTTAAGGTCCTCAATGGAGCTACTTTATAAATTGTTTTCCAATTAATAGTTAGGATCCTCAATCAAGCTACCCCTAAATTAAGATTGTTGAATAATTTGTATTATGGAAAAATTTAACTAAAAATTATCGACACTAATGAGAAGACAATCAACGCTTGTGCGAACGTTATATAGAACAAACATGAAATAATCATTAATAATGTTTTAAGTGTTCACTTATAAATATATTAAAAATTCTCCCTCAAATTTTTATCTAAGTTTGGGCATAATGCATGAATTGTTAAAGATTACAAACAATCCTTTTAAAATTTAACAAATTGGAAACGTATTATTGGTATGAAAGTCAGCTTATATCCATGAGCTAATAACTAATGTGCATAGCATAGCTACGAATATTCTTTTTTATATGAATATTTTAATTCTCATCTATGCAGTTAGTCACATCCATAAAGAACCACATAAATTCACAATTTAATAATTGATTTCTGGTGGATTCTTTTATCAATTAAAAAAATTAAAATCTAATGTATGTCAATTATTAACTCAAACACATCAATGTCCACACAAAAATGTGGTAGGTCATCTCTAGTTAGTCCTGATGCATCATTACGTCCTTCTATTTTATTTTATTGTTTTTTTTAATATTGAGTGAATTGTGTGGGTAAATTAGAAGTGATCAATTTCTTTCCCTTAAATATGTTGTGTAATAAAAAAAGTTGAATAATAACTATTTAAAGGGGGATATACACACATAGTTGTGTTAAAATTGATATATGTACTTTATATTTTTCATTGAGTTATTTAAATTATTTTTAAGTTTATTTCCATATAAAAAGGGTATATGTATGTTAAAAGTGTTATATGTTTGTGTCAAAATTGGATTAAATATTTTATATTTTGATAAATTCTTTCAAATAAACTTTATTTTGGTTTCTTTTGATAAATTAAATATTTAAAAGAAAATTGAAAAAAACTAAAAACAGCAAAAGTGTCCCTATTAACTTTAATATTATACAAGTAGAAACACACTTGTAATGTGTAGGCCTTAAAAATTTAAAAAAAATTAATTAATCACTAAGCCACTAAATAAAAATATATAAAAGAAAATTGTAGAAATAATAAATATGTATGTTCTATATCTATTTTGAAAATAAGTTTGATAAACTCATATTTTACTCACTTCTCATTGATCAAATCATGCTTATTCATTATGGATTTTATAGAAATTGAATGGAATTGGTACTTGAGTGTTTTTAATTTGATATTTTTGGTCTTGAAGAACTTATCATATAAATACAAGTGAACTAGGAGAAGTTTGATGCAAATTTGGTAAAGGAATCAATATAGGCTGGCTCTAAAGCAAAGTACACTACCAGTTTGTATCAGAAGATGTTCAATACCGGCTCCAGAATTGAGTAACAAAGCCGGCATTCATGACAACAATATTAACTTGCAATTTTTCAATTCAACACCGGCCATCTGCAAAATCAACACCGCCGGTGTTGAAGCGGTGTAAGATGTACACAGAATGCAAATTGTTAATACTAGCATCAACACTAGCTGCGCACAAGATAATTTTTACCAGAGTTCAAAAGTTGCAACGTACACTGGCAATTCATGATCCGACGCCGCCAGTGTTATATCGGTGTTACTTGTCCACAGAATTGAAATTATTAAAGCTGGCCTTACATTGTTAGCATAAGAGACTATATAAAGCTTTGCATTTTCCATTAAACACCGGCTACTGGGAGAATCAACGCCACCAGCGTACACTCACAGCTGCTCTAGGAATTGAAAATTTTGTTCAAACGCTAGCTAGATCTATTTGTGCACCGATGTTTGTGTCTATCCTTTGAAATTCCATTTTCTATCCTATAAGTTTGTCAACAGATTTGGAAGAGATCCTTAGAGAAAGATTTTAAGAAACCTTAGGCAAGAGAGAAACTCTAAGAACGATATGTGTGAGTGTGTTTCAAATCCAGGGCACTAAAACCCTAATGTTCTAGCAATAATGAAGGTAGTTTAGGGTTTTGATACAATTCAAGCAATGCTCAAGTCAATTGGGTTAATGGATTCGAAGACTTTGATAAATGAAATTGACATTGAGGTGTTTTCTATCCTTGATTTGTTATTTTAATTGCTTGATTGTATGTTTGAGATGCCATGCTTAATTGATTTATCAATATGCATTGCTAGATTTGATGAAATGGATAATTTGACTTATTTTAATGTTGATCTTGATTATTTAGGAATTTAACTATTGTACTTATAGTCTATTCGATTTGTGATTGGCCAACACTAATTATACAGATAGGATTAGAGATACTTGGGAGGGATTCGATAATCTATACAAGTATATCTTGGATTTTTGAAAGAGATTTGTCATGGGAATATGCAGGTTTTTGATGAAATTCATGAACTCACATGCTTTATGCAGTTAAGATTACAATTGTGGGTCACTTGGTGGTGCATGATTTGCAAATTTAACTAGAATAGTATTTTCAATGTGAGTGAATTGCTATTTACTAATAATTATAAATAAATTACCTTGGCGGCATGACTTATGTGATAGTTGGAATTTTGCTACTCCGAGAGGTGAGCAAGTTCTTGTAAGTTTGGTTAAAACCCAAGTAATTAGTTTCAATATCAACTTGAGGCATCAATTCAATTCAAATGATAATATAAATGCATTATTCGTGATTGTTTTTGCATCTCCTAAACCCTAAAGCCTTATTTGTGCTGCTAGTGTATACGGTTTGACGTGCTCACATTTTATCATTAGTATAATTTTTAGTTAAATTATAATTTGATAGCTTGGTCTAAATTCTTATTTTGATAGCTTAGCTTAGGGAAAAGTTCAATTACCTAGTACTTAGTCATAAGCTCCCTGTGGATCGACCTGGTCTTACCAGTAATATATGTTGCATATGCACTCAGTTTCTACTGGCCAGTTATATTTGCAATTATACATATAGTTTAAAATTTAAAGAGCATAATTAGGAGCAGTTAATTATATGCACACATCATTTTAGTAGCCTCTTTAGTACATTGTATCATTTGATAATCTTGGATGAAGATAAAAAGGAGAAATGGGATGGTCAATGCAAAATGCTTTCAAATTAGAAATCATTATTGTGTTATGAATATATAATTTTATCTATATTTCCATTTATTTTCTTATAGCATTTAATTCTCCCAGTACCCATTTATTTCTTATGTCCATGTATCTATCATATTAAGTATTATAAAATTTTATCTACTTGTAAGTTATGAGATATATGTACTCCATAAATAGGGACTATAACATGGTATAGGTGAATAAGAAAATATAAGAATAGAAAATCATTCTTTCTAGATCTTTTTTTTTTTTAAGTTTTTATGTTTTGTGTGTGTGTGTGTGTACGTGTGTGTGTTTTATATAACAAGTTATTATGATTGGTGAAGAAGAATAATGAAAGCAGTTATGTTTATTCAATGCATGAATAATATTAAAAGGATAACATTAAATAATATTTAAATTCTTAGCAAAGAAATAATATGGAATATCTATACTCATATACATAGTAGTTGGTATTTCATTAAAAAGTATAATCACAGTATAAGATAAAAAAAATATATGTATATAAATATATACTTCCTTTATCACGCTTAACTTTTTTTTTTTTGTGTGTGTGTGTGTTCGCTTAATTCATAGTTAATAATCATGTTTAAAATAAATTTATTTTTGAGACATAACGATTCATTTGGTTTTGAATATAAATTTTCTATCATATTCCTAATAAAGTTAATTGTTTTATTGATTGTACTATGTTTTTTAGTTAAATTTAGTATTATAAGAATTTGTGAACTAAAATTAGGATATAAGTATATATTCAATATAGTAGTATTAGGGGTGGAAAAATTGATGGACTATATGTATATTATAAAGAGCTAAAAATGGCATAAAAATAAAAATAGCTTAGTGGTTAAGTGTTTTGTTTTCCATCAATGAAATCATAGGTTCAAATTCCGTGAGTGTATTTTTCCTTTCCTCAACATACATTTCTCTCTCTCTCTCTCTCTAACTTTTTTTCTTTTACAATAACTAATAGAATTAAAAATTATTTTTAACTAAATAAATTTTCATAAATAATTTTTTATTTGTAGTACACCACAAATAATAATTATATTGTCCATATTACAAATGTTTTGATTTTACCATATAAAGTATTATTTCACAATAACTAATGGAATTAAATCAATACATCATAAAATTATATTTAACTAAATAAATTCTTGTAAACAACTTTTTTTATTTGTAGTGCACCACAAATAATAATTATATTGTTTATATTATAAATGTTCTAATTTTATTACATAAAGCTTCTTAAATAATACTAATTATGTTATGTATTACCTCTATTTTTTTATAATTTGTTTGCAAATAATATATATATAGTATTTTACCAAATACACTAAATACCCTTAGTTATTTATTGAATGATTTTTTTCATACTTATCAATTTAGAAAATATGATAATGAAGTCATTAATGAAATTCTTATACATACATAAGATGCAATGTAATTGTAATAGCAAGTGAATATGTATAAATAATTCTAATATTAACTTAATTAGCACTTAGCTCTCCCAGTCATATCATCATGCATTTGCCCCTAAGTAGTATAATGTATAGGGCTGAAAGTAAAAGTTTCATTATGTTGGTTTAATAATTCCTTGATATTTAGTTGATGTATTATGGTGTTGATTTTGGTCTTGTTGGTGATATATATCATATGTATAATTATCCTCTTTTTCATAGTTAGAATTATCTAGATTATAATAGCATTATCATGCTTTTAATCTCAATCATTAACTACACGTGGCAGCTTCTTAAGATGATTTTTTTTTTTGGCCGAATAAGATGATAAATTTAGCAAATTGAGAAAAGATAAATGAAGGTGATTTATTTCCATATAATACATTATATATATAATGATTAGGAAATTTGAGCGTATGATTTAAGTGAACTTATGTGCATTAACTAATTAAAAGTAAATGTGATATTAATTATTTAAATGATGTATTTGATTATGTTACACTGAATCCAATTTTGG
Organism: Combretum micranthum; assembly: GCA_024138025.1. Taxonomy (NCBI): domain Eukaryota; kingdom Viridiplantae; phylum Streptophyta; class Magnoliopsida; order Myrtales; family Combretaceae; genus Combretum; species Combretum micranthum. The sequence continues at coordinate 518,296 of JAMXBD010000506.1, forward strand.
CACGAAGTTCATGTAAAATGAGTCTTGCTTATTTTGATTGTTTTTGAATTTTTCAAAACTTGGAATAGATAAAAAAATCTATATATTCTTTTCTGCTTTTGATTAAATCCATGAGAGATGAAGAAGATATATGTGTTGTAACTAGTACAATACTCATATTTTTCTCAAAAATGTAATATATATATTATAATCGGTGATGCAATTGTTATTAGAATATTGAGTAATAAAAAGATAATTGAAGCTCTAGAAAAGCCAAATATATTATTATTTCTAAAGGCTGTAAAAGAGCCAATATATAATTACCAAGAGTAACAAAACTTGTATAAATAATGTATTGTTTTCTCTAAAGTCTCATATAAAATTTCTTAAGCTTTTAAGACATTCACAACCAGGAATATCATATCGAGCCTATAGAAAAGAAGAATCAAGAATGCCTTTATAGTATAATTATTACTTTAAAGAAAAATTATAATGGAAAGATTTTCTACTCGTTTATCTAGTTTATACCACACAAAGATTAGTATTGTTGGAGCAAGTCTTACAATAAAATAGAAGTTTAAAAATTTAAATATGTTTATAATTTAGTATTACTAATCGACTCATCTTGGCTCTATAATCATGAGAAAAATTATTGAAAATTCACATGAACATCTATTGAAAAAATCAGAAGATTTTCCAAAATTATTATTTTTTGCGTGTTGTATAATTTTAAGTAAAATTAATCATAAAGCCATTTTTGCATTCTTGAAACATAGTTAAGAAGATATATGTAGACCTCTTCATCCATCATGTGGAACATTTAGAAATTATATGGCTTTAATAAATGATCCCACTAGATGGCTACATATGTGTTTATTATTAGGGTTAATGACAAAATGATACCGATATATTCGTAAAACGGACAATTAGGTACATGAAGTTTGGTTTTGAATAATTTGGTATCAGAACAAAGTTTTCATTAACATTTTTGAAGTTTGGTTTTGAAAATTTTTGTATCTATTAAAGTTTTCATTTACTTTTTCCATACTTAAAACAAGTGAAATGAGATATGAAAGAAGTCCATGGAAAGTTTATTCATGTACTACAATTGTCAAAATCAAACTTTAGATATGAAAAAAGTCAATAAAAACTTTGTTCATGTATTAAATTATTCAATACCAAATTTCAAATATCTAATGGTCCTTTTTGTGAAAATTTAGATACTATTTTTGTGATTATCCCTTATTATTAGCATGCAATTTAGCCTTGACAAGATTATATGCTCAAGTAAGTCAATTTCAAGCATAATTTTCAATTCATCCAATTAAGGAAATTAATCTTGATAATGTTGATGAAATTGCATCCTAAACTTTTAATGATTACCGTATACAAAAAAGTGGTCTAGAGTAATTACTTATCTAACGTCTTCAATTAATTGCTAAATTATTACTTATGAGAGTCAAACTTCCTATTTCTGTATAGGGATGTGCTATTTTACATGGGTAGCACTTAAGGGTGGATCTAAGGATTGATAAGGACCTTAATCCCCCTTAGACTCTAATAAAGTTAATTTTTTGAAAATTTTTAAATAATAAAAAATATATGTATTTTATATATATATATATATATATATTATAAAGAGTAAATAATGACACAAAACTAAAAATAGTAAAGTGGTTAAGTATTTGGTTTTAGTAGGGATGAAACCGGGTAGGTCGTTATAGTGTATCCGATCGCCCGCCCCGCTACAAATTCTATAGGGTGAAAACCTTATAGGGTTTAGGGTTAGGTTTTAGGTCGTACTCATAACTCGATAGGTAACTCGATCAAGTATAATTTAAAAAAATTAAAAGTTTTAGTTTAAGGAATCTACTTGTTCATTAGTTGAATGATGTTTTTTGTATAATATTTTTATTATTCATGTATTGAGTCACATGATAGGATAAATAAGTCTACTTACTCTCATAAGTAAGGATAATTGATTAATTTTTTTTTAAAATTATTTTTCCTAGCATGTACGATTACTAGTATCAGGTTCCTTAAAATCGGGTCGGGTCGAGTAGGGTTCTAAATGACCCATCCCAGACCTACCCCGTTTACATCCTTAGGTTTACACTCTCTTTTCCTTTTTTCAATATTCATTTATTACATTATCTTTTTCTCTCCCATTCTTTTCTTTTTTAAAAAACTTTTTTTCATTTGTTAAGTCTCCTAGTTTGGTTTTGATGATAACAAAAAATGTATAAATATTTACTAACAAAGTTATTAAGTGTATAGCTTTCAAGTGTAAAATATATGAGAAGACTAAATTAATCAATTAAGGTTGATTAGAAGCTTTATAGAAGAAGTTTGCCAAAGAAAGACTTGAATGAGAGAGTAACTCAGAATCTATATGAAAGCTTATCAAGAAATTTGCAACGGTCAGAAGGTAACTCAGAAGATAGACTTGCTACTTGTCAAGAAGACAGTAATACTTAGAGGATAAATCAAAGAGTAGACTTGCAATATGGACAAAAGCTGCAAATTTACAAACAGGGAATTGCAGGTTGAGTTTTCTTTGATTCTTCATCAATTTGAAGATTCAGCTCCAAAGTTGAATGTATATTAGTAATGCATTCAAATATGTTACAAAGTTAGTCTAAATATCCAGGGGATTCTAGTTTTCATCTCATCAAAGATTAATTGTTAAAGATTTAAGTTATTGATAGCAAGTTTAAGCTCATATATTCAAGTTTGATTTTTAAGACATGTCCAAGATTTGACTTAGATTTGTCATGAAAAGCTTATCTAGTAAAATTATCCATTTATGAGATATTAAGATCGTGTTTCAACAGCTCAAGAAATTCAAATTCATAGAAGTTTAAGGACAACAAGATACGGGTCAATTTCAAAAGGATACAAATTTGTTTCAAACTTAAACAGTATCAGAAGATATTTCTCATTAAGATATGGCCAACAACGTTCAAATATCAACCTTAAGACTTGGCTACAGCGACATATGTATCAATATTCAGTTTACTATCAGATTTACATGAAATTTATTATCTTCGTAGGCACACAATAATAAGATCAAGATCTTCATTAATGTCCAATCTTATCTTATCCGTTGGAAGATTTAAACGAATATATCAGTAGATGTTATCAATAGCAAGAAGAAAAATGTGGAACAAATCTCATCTCAAATATCAAATCATCTCTTTGTCCATTGAAGTCTTGGAGGTTAAATACCAATAGGAGTTAAAAAAAAATAAAAAATATGAAGAAGCTCTCATTACTCTAAAATTTTACTCCATCTCACAATCGTGCCAAATACTGTTAGTTTATCATTTCATTCCTTGTGCTGAAATATGAGAGGACTTTAATTCTTTATTCCTCATTTATTTTTTATTAGTTGTGTGAGATATATTATAAATAGACTTTGAGTTCAAAGATAGCTAAGGTATAGCGTGAAATCTAATAGAGTTAATTGAGATACCATTTGTAATCATTTTTTATTGGATATAGTAGAGCATATCGTTGTGGAATACCAAGTCCTCAGCTTAGAGCTAGAAGAAAAGATCAACGCTTAAGGAGGATCCTCCATAAATTATTGCACAAATTTCTTTTACTCTACTCTTTATTTTTGTGCATTTAATTACTTATTGTGATTACAAACCAAACTCAAAGCCATATTTTATTTATAACTAATTGGGGCAGTGTTTTAAAATTTGGTAAAATCAAAGTTAAATTTTTTGTTTTAAGAAACCAATTCACCCTTAATCTTGGTTACGTTTTGGGACTAACATAATTCATAATAAAATTATATTTAACTAAATAAATTCTTTTGAATAACTATTTTTTATTTGTTGTGCACTATAACTAATAATTATATTATTCATACTACAAATGTAATGTTTTTATCATACAAAGCATTTTTTAATAGCATTAATTATATCATGTATTAACACTATTTTTTAATTGGTAATTAATTTCCAAGTAATATGTATACAATATGTTATGAAATGCACTAAATACTCTTAATTATTTATTGAATAATTTTTTTCATTTTATGAAGTTAAATCATTAAAAAAATTATACATATATGAAATACAACATAATTGTACTAGTAAGTTGAAACATATAGATAATTCTATATTAACTTAACTAAGATATGATCCCTGTAATCGTATCATCTTGTATCTACCCCTAGTAGTTGAAATACCTTTTTTTTTTTCTTTTTTCTTGGCTAAGTTAGAAATGGCTTAACTGGATAGTATAATAGGTGGACAATCTTGCACTTGAATTAGAATTCAAATTAGAAATTGTAATTAGATAGTTTAACTAAATAAATAAAGTAAAGTAAATTATAGGATGTAATTAGATAATTTGACATAATCAGATTAGTAAATAGATTTAATTGGAACTTGAGAATTTCAAATGTCCTTTTTAATTTATCTACTTGCTTATTTTACCCATTGCATGAAATAAAATTCTTAATTCTTTCTAACCATCAAATTTAAATTCATTTCTTTGCAATTTGTCTATTTGCTTTAATTATCTTTTCCAACAAAACCATTTATAGCATCATCTCTTCCCATTTTCACTTAGAAACTCATTTCTTTCAATTTCAAATTGCTAAACCCTTGAAAATGTAATTTAAATGTTTAATAGATTCCTAAACCCCTATACTTTAGTTTGAATTTCATTTCTTTAATCCTCATATATCTTGAGTTAATTTACTTGATTATAAATATCAATTTTCAAGTCCGAGCTCAAACAAAACTTCAAAATTTTACCAATTAAACTCCACTACTGATCCAAGTCATTAATTACTATTATAGATTCTGAAATTATTTTTATACTTAAAATATTTATTTGAAAGGTTTAAACTTAAAACCCCTACCTAAAAACCTTTTCTCTGTCTGCCCTTCTTTTCTTTCTTTTTTTTTCTCCTCTTTCGTTTCTTTCTTTATTTCTATGGTTCCTCCTTCCTCTTCTTTTGTCTTTCAACAAATCAACTCAAATCTCAACTTTGAGGAGATCATAGAAAAAATGAGGCTAGAAAAGAAGAAAGAAGATGGAAAACAAGCTTAAGGTAATTTCAACCACAAGAAAAAAAGAGTAGTAAAGAAGATCAAGTAGCTTATGTTTACTAGATAAGTAAGTAAATTGTTTTCTTTATTTTAATCGTTGTTTATGCATGTATATGATGAACTAAAACTAAATATAAGTAGGGTTTGTGATAAAATCAGCAAAATAGTAAAATATGAACTTGTAAGATGAAACTAGGTCGTGTTTATGCATCTGTCAATTAGAAGTTGATGAAATGATCTTATTGACATAGGAAGTAAAAATATATGTTTATAAGTTTTTAAGGATATAAGTTGTATGTTATTGTTAAGATGGTGTATGTTGAGTTGTGATGTAAAACAAGCAGCTAAATTGGTTAAATTAAAAAAAAAAAAAAAAACAACAAGGAACATGACTGGTACACGATTGACCCTATCCAACCGTTTCTCGCTGTTTCATCCATCATACACAACTCCAAATAGCACGATTGGAAACATGACTTCCTATCTCCACATGTTTCTCGCTGATCCTTGAATACATAGAATTCTAAATTTGCATGAGAGAAATACGGCTTATCCTATCTACTCATGTTTTTGGCTTTTCTTCATTTTTGACTCAAAATTGAATGCAATTTGATAAAGTCTATTCCAAAAGCTCTTTTATTTTCTTCTACTTTTCAAAAGCAAAAAATTAACCAAGTTAAGTACCAAGTCTTACTAAAAATTTATAAAAACAAAACTTATATAATTTAGTATATAATTAGACTTGACATAGATTTTAAATATCAAATGAACTTAGTTAATAAACCTAGGTTCAACTTGATTTAGTACATCTCAATGAGCTAAAATGAATTGGATTAATAAAGATCCTATAGGATATATATATATATATATATATGAAATATTATCCTAATGGAATAATTGAATATAACCTATAAACTAGATCAAATGATTAAGTCTAATCACTTGGCTAAGATTGAGTTAAAGTAGACTTAACTTGTAAATGACTTAGAGATGATATGATTGCAATATGATAGGCTAAACCAGAATAAAATAGGAAATCTATGTTTGAAATTGGATAAAAGATATTCACTTAAATGAATAAAGAATTAAGAATGTTTATTTATGATTATACTTGAGAACGTAACTATGAATAGATATAAAGAATTAAGAAGGTTATATATGGAAATTAGAGTTTTGGAATGCAACTTAATAAAACTCAAGTATCGATTTATCAAATGATGTTTAGTCTTAAATCTAGTAGTTAAACTTAAGATAATATGATTGTATATACATATATAGATTTTGGTTCACTTAAAGCAATTAGCTCTTGAAGTTCAATATGATATAATTTCAATATTAAATCTAACCTTGAATCTAGTGAATAAAACTCAATAATAAGTCTATATAAATATATATGTTTATATATATATATATAAGAAGAATATGATTCCTAAACAAAACTTAGTAATTTAAGTACCTAATAGCTAATATAATGATATAGGCTGTAATTAAGAGATTAAGCTCAAGAAACACTTTTGAAACTATAGACATGAACTTTCGCATAACAAGACAATAAGGATGTGAGGTGTATATAAGTATAAAACATGAAATTATGAGTAATATAATCATATTAACTAAAGATGCATACTAAAAGTTAGATATAGAGAAACATAATGAAAATAAATATAAATCTATATTTCAACTAATGTAAAATAATGAACTAAAAATGAGTTTGAATACTAAAATTTAATAAAGTATACATTAAGAAAGGTAATGAATAGTTATTGTTTTATTTGGGGAAAACGAATCAATCTTTGGATTTCCTAGAAGATTAATATGACTTAGTCAGATGACAAGTGAGTAACTTTGACCTTATCACATTATTTGTAGTTATAATATAGTTGCACATGTGTTAATAAAAACAAATGGCTATGAGTGGGGACTAGGTATTTGCTTACTGTTCGGTGATTGCTTTGGTCGACAACCCATTAAAATAAAAGTGATAATTATTTGTTTGATGTTGATTGTGAAATGCAAAGTAGGGATTTTTTGAAACTAGGATGGTCATTAAGTAATATGATATGAGTCTTAATTGATCCTTAAGCAAAATGGGCACACATTGCATGACAGCATAACTTGCATTAGCATGGAATTCACGTCACATATTAGCATCCCAGCCCCTGGGGTAATGTTATGTTATATATAGTGAATTTGGTTAAGGTTACCTCTAAGCTGTTGGCCCTCCAGGAATTAAGTAGGCACTAAAAGACATCGCCTATTGAGAGTTGACATTTAAGTGTTAGCACTTAGTTGAGTTTTTGAGTTTTAAGGTAAAGTTGAGATTATATTACTTGTGTGTGTGTGTGTGTGTGTAATAAATGAGCTTGAGAAGAATTTCTCCTTCCTTAGTTCTTTATCTCTCCTCGGCATGAATTACTTGAACTGGCCTTTCAACTCTTAAAAGAGGGCGTAAATCTCTTGGTTTGGATTCTGGTAATTCAAACTGTGCATGTTTTATATGGTTAATTATTGCATTGCATATGCTTATTAATCACACTTGCTTGATAAATTGTTTGATGTATGGTCTGGTCTAGTTACTTCACTGAGCTGTGGTTTATCTCATACTCTTACAGTTTTTGTGCAGGAATAATTCATGCTGGAAATGGGCTAATAATGTATGGAGAGAATTCTTCTTTAGTAAATTCCTTGAAGATTGGAATATGAACTTAGAATGCAAACTATATGACTAATATATAAGTTTAAGATTTTGTATTGTGTAAGATAAATTTAGAATATGAATTAGATAAATTGTATAATTATTTAAGACTTGGTATTATGTATTTAATATCCAATCTTGCTATTTGGCAAGGGATACTGATTCTGTGTGGTTCTAGTGAACTGTGGAAATTGAATTTCCTTAGTTATCAATATGTATATAGTTGAAACTTGTAATGTAAATAATTAAGTAGAGCTTATTAATCTCTAATTTGCAAGACGATTCTCATATTATATATATACACGTGATATGATAAATTTGAATAATCCTACTAAACCCCTTTTTGAGGCATGATAGTAACACTTATATGTATTGACCAACAAGGTACCATAATTATTCCCACTATGATTGACCCTTGGCAAGAGTCAAATATTTCTTATTCATGAATTTTTTTAATGTACCATATATGTTGCTATTGCTCCATCGCAATGACCCAGAATGGGCCCTTAGAGAAAATTAGAGATATATGTTGAATATGAATCTCCCTTGATAATTAAATATATTTAGCCATTAATAGAAGATATTTTTATTGTATGATCTACAAACTTTTATTTTTAAAAAGCAACATTTCCAAAGAGAAAATGAAAATATCAAAAAGAATCATAAAATATTTCTTCATTATCTCATCTAGACCCAAAAATAAAACATCAAGAATAGAAAGTTCAAAAGAAATTTTATTTGCAAATTTGTGCAAGTTAATTGCCAAATGCACTTATTGATTAAAAAAGAGTAATAAAATCACATATATCAACAATCAATATTCCAATTCGTACTGATGTCTCAAAAGGATAACACAATAGTAAATCTCAAGCAAGTTTGAAGCATGCAAGACCTCCTGGTTCAAAGAATGTAAAACCATGAAAACAAAAAATAAATGAATAAGATAATTTTATTAAGGAGGAAGCTACCAAGACAAATAAAATTCTTGAAAAAACACAAGCATTTAGTGTTTATAAAAATGAAGATCTTTTGATAAATGATGTCATTTTTGGAAAAAGATGGAATAGAAATGAAAGTATGAAATGGTCTTGAACCACAATTTGTTCAAGAATGTTGAAATAGAGTTGACTGGCAAAAATGGAAAGATGCAATACAAGTGGAACTAAATTCTCTTACATTTTCTGGACCAATAATTCTAGTACTTGCAAGTGTGAAACCATTGGGATATAGATAGGTATCTGTGTGAAAAAGAAATGAGAAAAATGAAGTCACAAGATACAAAAGATAACTTACTGCACAAGGCTTTTCTTAAAGGCCTAGAATTGATTATGAGGAAACATATTTCTCTATGTGGGTACAATAACCTTTTTGATGTCCTATTAGTTTAATAGTAAATGAAAGGATTAATATGCGATTAATGAATGTAATCACAACTTATTTATATGACTCACTTGATAACAATATGTTACAAATAACAGAAATCAAAACAGAAGATAGCCAGGATGGATGAGGGACTATGTCCCCTAAACAAGTTACCAATAGTTTAGCAAAAGAACAATAGATGATGTACATATAATAGACAGATATGAAACAATTATGGACATGTCATAGATAGATCTGAAATAGTATGAACAGCTAGATAACAAAGATTGTAACCAATTGATAGTTAACATGTAAAACAGATCTATTGATCTGAAATATTATAAATACGAACAAGGCATAAAAGGGTGGATTATCCCTGCTTTTCGAAAATTACATGTGTAATTAGGAGCTGAAGGCTTGCTCGAAATAGCCTCAACCCATCTCATCTTTCCCAACCTGCAAAATCAACATTAGTTCAAATTAGGGTTTCCTTCATTGAGAGTTAAGAAAAAGAGGAGAGAAAGTTTCACAAAGAAAGAACTTATCTAAGAGTTCGGAAGAGGTGCGTTAGGGTTTTCTCAGGTTTGTTGGCTTTTATATTCAAGGTAAAATTCTGGAGTCCGACCCGCGTATGATCAGGTTAGATACTGGGTCTAATTTTCCTTGCATATAAGTCTTAGACTTAACATTGGTGTTCTCGTTGAGAGCACTAAAAGTCTACATAAAAATCATAATAATATGACCCACTTGATAACAATATCTACATAAAAATATCTAAAGGATTTAAAATGCTAGATAATGTAATGAAAGTTCTCAAGAAATTTATTCATTTAAGATACAAAGATCTTTGTATGGATTAAAACACTCTAGATGCATGTGGTATAATCACATTAGTAAATATTTGTTAAAAGAAAAAATAACCTTATTTGTCCATGTATTTTTTTAAAGAGATTCAAATCTAAATTTGACATAATTGTTGTTTATGTGTAGGGATGCAAGCGGGCGGGTTTTCATAGGTTACTCGACCTGCCCAGCCTGATAAATACCCTATAGGGTAATGCCTTATAGGGTTTGGGATGGGTTTTGGGACAGATGTAAAACCCGTTGGGAACCCGAACCCGTTAATATATATATATATATATTTATATTAAACTTAATCTTTTGATTCTTCTGGCCATCCTGTAATCCTATTCTCGTCCAATCACGTCAAAGGCATCTTTTTTTTATTAAATTATTAAAAGAAACTAAAAAACACTAAATGCTTAGTCCTCACTCTCCAATCTCCTCTCCTCTCCTCTCATTCGCCGCCGTACTCCTCAAAAGTCAGACCTTAGTCCTCCACTCCTCCCAAACCCAGCTTTTATTTTCCTTCTGGAATCACAGTCGTAGCTCAAGGACCATCGGACGTCGCTTTTGCTTGGAACAATAAATAGATCTGCTGTTATTTTCCTTCTCGCAATCATTGCTCGGACCTCGGTAATGCATGACTCTAACTGTTTTGTTTTCTTATATGCGTGTCATATGAATTTATTTATCTTAATTTTGGTGAACTATTCGTGCATTAAAAGAAGATGACTCTCTCTTTCCCAGATCTAGTGAAATTGAATTGTTCTTTTTCGTAGATCCGACAAAATTTTTTCAAACTAATGGAGCCCAAAGATTGTTTGGTTTTCGCAATTCTTAAAATGCAGTTCTTACGATGTAGCTGATTGAAATTTATTTAACAATAATCAATTCTTTTATAAGGAATATATTAGTTTAAAAAAATTATTTATTTTTAATAGGACAAATTAATTTGAAAATTTTGGATCCATTGAACACCATCTATAAGAGCATCCCAACTTACTTTTACAAAATATTTTTTAATAATTTTCTAACTATGTTAGTGTAAATAATACTTTATAAAATTTATCATCAATAAATTATGTAAATATGTAAAACAAGTATAATATATATTATTGATATTTAATTTATTATCATTTAAAAATATAACTAATAAATTTAGTTTTGATAGTTCCGTGCTTATATTGGCCATAAATCATTGGCATTTTCTTCAAAATATTTTAAAGAGCATAACAACAAGAAAACAAAAATAAATAAATTTACCTATGGTGCAAATGGGAAAGGAACGGCTTTAATTTGGGAAAAAGAATTTGGCCTACTTAATGGTGGATGTTATTCTGACGCAATCCAAGTTAGAATTTTACTAAGAAAGATACTTAGGGTTTACAAATTTCGCCAACATCTTAGTCTTTCGGAATATAAGTTTCTAGCAATAGGACAAATTTTATTCTTTTAAAATTTTGAAAAACTGCAAAATGAGTTTGACTTCTTTAATCTTGTTGTTGGAATGAAAACATGACAAGATATAATGCAATGATGATAATGAAGGGGACACAGACACCTAAAGTTCATGAAACAAAGACACACTTTAGTTAATTTAATATGAGATAAAACTCTTGATATTTCCATTGATATATTGTTCTTTATTCCAATTCCATTGATATGATATTTAATATTATCCTTTCATGTAGTTAATTTGAGTATGGATGTGGATGAATATGAGATGAATATGGAGGAAAATGTCAATGATTTTGATCCTGTGGAAAGCCCATCTCTACCATCCAAACCAAGAAAACCAACAATTACATCAGGCTCTCTTGTAGCAAGTAGCGCTAATAGACAAACAACCCAATAAGCGTAAGTTGACTTCTTCCGTATGGTTGAGATGGTGAAGAAAACGATGATGGGGAGGAAGTTGCAATTTGCAACCATTGTTCAAAAAGATTGAAAGCAGTAAGTAAAAATGGCACCAAGCACTTGCATAATCACTTAAAAAAGTGCATTCAAAGAAACAATCATGGACCTTAGATAATATCTCTTGTCAATGGAAAGAAACCGAAGTGAGAGTGACAGTAGTAGCTTGACAATAGGAAACTGGACTCTTAATCAAGAAACTGCTAGGCAGAAACTTGCAAAGGCAATTGTTGTCCATGAGTATCCTATTTCAATAGTTGAGCATGAATATTTTAGAGAGTACATAGAAGTATTCAGCCTCTTATTCAGCATGTGAGTCGTACAACCATAAAGAAAGAAATCTTGAGCATTTATAATGTAGAAAGGGAAATTTTGAAGGTGCAACTGAAAAGGCTTAATTCTCGAGTGGCAATAACAACTAATATGTGGACTTCAAATTACAAAAAGGGATACATGACTGTTACTACACACTTCATTGACAACAACTGGAAACTTCAAAGTCGACTCTTGAAGTAAGTCTCTATACTTGTATATATTCTATCTAATGTATCTGAAAATTAGAATCTCTTTTAATTATTGTTACATTCATATGCAATTTTTTGTATGTTCCAACTCCACATACAAATGAAAATCTTGCTGAGGGATTATTTGATTCATTGATGGCATGAAATGTAGATAGAAAATTATCTATTATCACTATAGATAATTGTTTCAACAAATGATGCAATGATGGCAACTCTGTTATTAAAGTTGCAAAAGGATGATTTGATTCTTCGTGGGAAGATATTGCATATGCGTTGTTGTGTACATATTTTGAACTTAATTGTTAGAGATGGTGTGACTGTCATAGAAAGTACAATAGAGAAGATTCGTAATAATGTCCAATTTTACTCAGCAACTCCATCACGAGTTGAGAAATTTGGGGAAGCTTGCAAGCAGCTAGATGTCTCATACAGTAGAAGGCTTTGTTTGGATTGCAAGACTCGATGGAATTCAACATATAACATGCTTCTTACTGCCATTGGATATAAAGAAGTCTTTTATAGAGTTCAACATTTGGATAGACATTATAAAAGTCTTCCTTCAGATGATGACTGGGAGTTGGCCGAAGAAATATGCAAAAAGTTGGCTATTTTTTATGAGGTATCTAACCTATTTTTAGATACTAATTATCCGACTACAAATTATTATTTTTGGAAAGTATATACAATTAGAAATGCATTGATTGAATGGAAGGATTCTCTTGATTTGAATATTAGTGTCATGGCTAAAAAGAGATTTGAAAAGTTTGAAAAATATTAGGGTGATGTTCATGTCATTATGGCTGTATGTATTGTGTTAGATCCTCGCTTTAAGATGAAGGCGGTGGATTTTGTGTTTCGTAAGGTTTTTGGAGTAAATGCTTCTAAAGAGATACAAAATGTCAAGGACACTGCTTATGAACTAATCCAAGAATATCAAGGTAGATCTAAATCTCGCCAAAGTAAGAGCTCATATGGTAGATCTTCTCCAAATCCTTCAGGAGGTGGCAGTGGCACTAGTGCTCCAACTTCAAGTGATCCTATTATGGAATGTTATTTAGAATATTTGAAAACTACCACTACTGATGTCCAGGTAAAGTGAGAGTTAGACCATTATTTAGAAGAACTTGTGGAGCCTTGGGTGGAAAACTCTAAGTTTGATATTCTTGAATGGTGGAAAGTGAGTGTAACGAAATATCCTACGTTAACAGAGGTAGCTAGAGATATACTAGCTATTCCCGTGTCCACAGTTGCATCTGAATCTGCATTTAGTATCGGCGATCGAGTAATTAGTTCATATAGAAGTCGAATTAAAGCAGATACCATAGAGGCATTGATGTGTACTCAAAGTTAGATAGTTCATAAATCAAGTGGTAAGAGACTAGTAAATTTATTTATTTATTTTTTAAAAAAATGTTTTCACCATATATCTAATGTATTGGAAATATTTTGCTTTTTTTTTTTGTAGTATCAAGACAAATGAAGAAGAAGATGAAAATGAGTAGTGAAATCTATGAGGATTTTAAATTTGTATTGTAATTTGATGAGAGATGCTTTTGCTTTGTCTAATTTTTATTTCGCTTTAAAATTTGTATTGTGATTTGAAATGTTGTGATGAACATTACATTCTCTTTAATTTGGTTTCCTAAGACACTTTTGATTTTCTTCCCATGAAATGGTATTTTATAAAGAGGATTGTATAAGTAATGATAAGAGTTTTCTTCTTAGCTTGTGAAGAAAGAAAATATTGAAAATAGAAAAAGATGAAAAAACCCTATAGGATTTGGGATGGGTACCCTATAGAGTTTGTTTAGCAGGTTTGGGAAATAGGGAGTAAAAGACAATCATTTCCTCGCTTTTATTGAACAAAAGTCAGCTTCCTCGTTTCATAATCACCTTTAATACAAATATTGTAGGCCGTTAGCCACTACCATCACTATTTTCTTATGGATTATATTTTATACTTTTTTTTTTTACTTTTACAATTTTCTTTTAATTTTATTATCGAATTGGGTTTCCACCGGATATTTCATATAATATGAACTCTACCTTATAATCCTATAGGATTTTATTGCATATTCAAACCTCACTCTAGGGTTCTTACTAGATCGGACGGGTCAGGAACCTTACAACGATAGAGTCGGCTGCATCCCTATGATAACTTGATGTAAATAAAAGATCCTTTTCAATCTTGAGGAGATAAAGAAGAAATTATTTGTCCTAAATTACTATATCTTAGCCAATGGTATTGTAGCCTAGTAGTATTTCCTATGGTCTCTCAAGTGAAATGTACCAGGTTCGATTCTTTCCTCCTCATTGTAATTACAAAAAGAAAAAAGAAAAAAATACCTTATCTTAGTGCAATAGGTGCAGTAATGTATCTTGTTATTAAAATAAGGTCCAATATTTTTTTTTTCAGTTAATATGTTAGCAAGATATAATTCTTTACTAACCCATGGACATTGGAATGACATTAAGTATATACTACAATATCTCAAAGAAATTATTGATTTGAGATTATTTTACACATCAAATGAATCTTCATCCCAATTAATTGTTGATACGGATGTAGAATATTTATTTAATTAGTACAAAGGTCGATCACAACAAGGTTATTTATCTACATATGGGAATACAATTATATATTAGCATTCTACAAAGCAAAAATAGTTGCTATTGCTTTAAGTCATACTAAGATAATAGTTATTTATTAAGAAAGTACAAAATTAATCTTGCTAATATCAATAACTAAACATATCTAAGAAGCATGTGGTTGATCTTGGATAAAATAGTGAAATCCCATTAGTAATAAATGAAATAATGCGATGTGATTGATCAGTTAAAGGAATGATATACTAAAGGTGACAAAACAAAAAGAAAAATCTTCACAATTCTTTAATTTTTAAAAGAATGGTGAATTTAATATTCAATAAATTCACTCAATAGAGATTTAGCATATTTATTATTATATTGGAATGCATTGACTCAAAAATTTCTAGTGATATTGTAAACAAAGAGTTGACCAATGTATTCTTTTTTTCGTAACCAAAGGTTTTGACTGATTAGAT
Organism: Combretum micranthum; assembly: GCA_024138025.1. Classification (NCBI taxonomy): domain Eukaryota; kingdom Viridiplantae; phylum Streptophyta; class Magnoliopsida; order Myrtales; family Combretaceae; genus Combretum; species Combretum micranthum. The sequence goes on from JAMXBD010000506.1 coordinate 533,750, forward strand.
TTCCTTGATAAGTTTTTTAATAAGGTAGTAGCTATTTACATTAGTAATATGGACACGAAGGGAAGTGTGTTATAAATAATTTATAGCGTAAATTACACTAGAAAATATCAATATTTAGGTAAATTTATTTAAGATATTAATATGTTTAAATAGCTAAAAAGAGATATCAATGTTTCGTAAAATGTATCAAATGAGGAATCAAAGTTTTGCAAAGTTATATAGGTATCAACTATTAGTTTTCAGTTAAATCTCTATAATTTTCCATCATTGATTAATTATTGATACTTACTTGAGTCACTTGACCAAACGTTGATACATTTTTTTTAATCACTTAAAATATTGATACCTTAAACGAATTTATTCCCTAAACTTTAAAATCTTTTCAACTCCTTAAAATGTTGATACTTAAGTGAACTTACCAAAAAAAATTGATACATTCTAATTTACCCATAATTTATATGCATGTCTATTTAGTTTCTTATGAACTTTGATCTTCTCACCACACTTTTATTTCTTATATCCATTAATCTATCATATTAAATGTGGTAATCTTTTAATTACTTGTAAGTTATCATGACAGACATTGTACATGTGAATAAGAAAATACAATTGTGCAATATTAATCTCTCTACATCTTCTTATTCTTTTAATCATTTTTATAATGAGTGCTTTTCTTATTTTTATATATAACATCATGTACCTTTTTCAATATTATAATATCTTAAAAAAGCAAATATTGAAGGGTTTATTGGTAAAGTTAAATCTATTATAACACCAAAACATGAAAAGCCTAGCATTTAACGATGTAAATAGATAATATATAGCATGAGTTGTAATCATGTTCGAGTATATATATTTAGTAGATGAACAATACCTATATAATGCGTTTCCAACTTTTATGTTTCATTTGCTAGAATTTAGTTTTCTTGCCTAAAATTAAAAATGCAAGGCATATGAATATAAGGACCACTAAAAAAAAAAAGAAAGAAAGAAAGAAAAAGGGTTTAATGAATTTGAGGTTTAATTATTTCTGCAATAAAGATGCTTTTTTAATTTAAAGAGCTACAATTGAAAGAATTTATTAGTAAAATAAGAATTATTAAAAAGAATTTATACTGAAACCAAGTCTTACATATTAATATTATATATTATTAATTTTAAAGTGTTTTTACATTATCTGATGAAATAACACAAAGACCTAACTAATGCCCCTTTAGGACACATGTAGTGGACTTAAGAATTTTTTTTTTTTCCTTTTAACATGAAAGATCAATTAACTCACTTGAACATAAAATATTTAACTGAAATTCAACTCAAACATAAAAGTATTCTACTTTATTACCTTCTTTTCCTTTTTTTTTTCAGTATATTAAAAATTCTACGATCTTGTGATACTTATAACAAAATCGATTCCATTAAAATCAATTTAACTATAATATTAATAGGAATACAATCCGTGATCACACCATAAACTTATTTAGTGTGAGATGCTTTAACTAGAGCCAAACAATCACACATTCAGATTTCATACCCCGAAACAACATTTAGATACCAAAATTCATAATTCAAATTTTGTACAACATGCATAAAAGTCCAATCACGATATACCCACCAATAGACACATGTTATTACGTTACAACCCTAAATTCCCGCCATTCTATTTCCTCTTCATCATGTCGGCACCAGTTTAGTTGGCACCTTGTCTTTGGTAGTGAAAATTGGCGCGAGAGGTTTTACAAATGTTCGAAAAGCGAAAAGACGATTTTGGGTGCCCACTATCGTCCCCACACGACCACGTTCCACCTGTGAACGGATTTATTTTCCGGTATTAGGTAGCCTGGAAATTCTGAAACTTATATCATATGATATGATAAAGCTTTTTCAAGCTCTTTTCCCTCCAAGGGCTTGACAGCTTGGTTTCACAGGGGCGGGAAATTCGCTCGTTTCCCGCCGTTTTGGTTGAATATATTGTTGCTCATGTCGTGTTCTCACCGACCCAAGAATAAGGAAATTTGTTCGGTAAATTTCGATTCAACATTAAGGATTAAACCTAGGTATACGTGTTTAATGAAGCAGCTGGAACTCTTAGTAGGGGTAGTTCCAATATTTGGTAAATATTTATGATAAATTTATGTTCTTCCCAAGTTCTTTTCTCCAACATGTCTTACCCAATCATATACATAAATTTGAATAAGAAATTAATTCATCAGTATAGTTGTTTATTTTATTAGGTTGGGCTACATGTATGAATTTGGACAAATATTTTTTTGTCTCAAACCTGCTATCTCAAATGTGTTATCACTAATCACATGTAAGTACTTAAATAAAACTAGTTAGTTACCCACGCAATGTGTAGATTTCTTAATAACGTTTGTAAATATATAATAAATATTATAATTTATACAGCTATTAATGATTATATAAAATACTATAATATTTAAAAAGTTGTAATAGCATAATATTTTATAAATTGCAATAATACAAAAAAATATATATCGATAAGGCATAATATAATAAGGTAATAACGAATAGATATAATATTAAAAATATATCAATATAAAAAAGTAATATGAAAGGGTAATATTAAGAAGGTATAGTGTAAAAACTTAATCATGACGAGGTACAATATTTCTAAAATGATTAAAATAAAAAAATGGTTATATAAAAAATATATATGATATACATATGTTCATGAAGTGAAACACTAAATCTTTACAGACTTGACACTTTTCAAATGATTGAAGGAAAAAAAGATACAGTAGTTAACTATTATAAATTTTAAAATGGGTAATTCTTTAAATGAAAATGTACAATATTTAGAAACAAAAGGTGCAGTAATAGAAAAGCTTTTGAAACTATATATTACAATAGATGTGGAAAGTATTGTAATACTTCAAGTTATGAAAATGTAGTATGATATGTTAACAGTTACATCACATTAAATCGCATCAGCCAAATATTGTAATAACTTTTATAAAACTTAAAAGTCGCAATCTTTCATTCTAACTTAATTAAAGAAAATGCATGAGTGATAAAAAAAAAAAAATTTGCATATTGAAAAGGTACTAAAGTCAAAAAGAAATTATGCCAAGAGTTGCATCACCTAAATGTTTAATAATTTTCATAAAATTTAAAATTCAAAACCATTCATCTAGCAAAAAAAAAAAAAAAAAAAAAAAAAGGGTAAGAGATGCATAAACAAAAACTTGATCTAGATAAGATTCTAAAAGGTAAAGAAAACATCATAAACCAACCATCGTATGATTTCGATGCTGCTCTTATAGTCATTTTCATCTTATTGGAAAAAAAGAAGAAGAACAATAGTGTCAACATATTAAAATAATCAAAAGGTTTATTTTACAAATCTCAATGGATCATACTTAAGACATATCGCATAAAAAAATGTAAAAATAGGTATTGCAACTATAAAACAACCACATCTTATGAATTGCAAATTATAAAAAGATTTTCAAAATGAAAAAAAATAATAATTAAGATATACTAAATACATAAAACTTTCAAAATTGATAACTTTCTAATTAATTGTGTAAAACTACTACAACATATTATAAATTGTAAATTATAAAAAGATTTCAAAATAAAAAAGAACACTAATAATAATAATAAGATGTACTAAATGCCTAAAACTTTTGCTAATGGCATCGTAACTAGTGGCATGTTTTTGGTCTCTTAAGTGAGAAACCCGAGGTTCGAAGCTCACCTCTCTGTTGTAATGGAAAAAAAAAAGCCTAAAACTTTTAAAATTGATAACTCTCTAATTAATTGTGTAATGGCTTAAGTAATGACATAATATATGTGTTTAAAAAAATAGAGAAAGTGTATAGATAATTTAATGTAAAAATATGATGTTTTATGATATTATGCCAGTTATTAAAACATATTTTCACTGTATAGTTGGTATAAATATTTAGAGTAATAAAATTGATAATTTTACAACTAAGATTTTACATGCAAACTTAAAAAAAAAAAAAGTAATGAAGTATGTGTTATCAAATATTAAGTTCTCAAATTCCAATTATATATATAATGTTAAAATTTGAAATTAAAATACTTACTAAAATAACAAATGTTGTAGATGATTTTTCTGTAATGTATATTGCATAACCTCCCTTTTGATGGAACATAAAAGAAAGAGGAAAAAAAAAAATCAAACATTATAAACGAAAATAGGAGATGAATAAATCATTGCCATTACAATAGATAGCGCATTATGAAATATAGACTAAGAATTCCAATTTGAGAGTAAAGACAAAGGAAAAATATTTGGGAGAAAAAAAAGAGAAATAAAATGGAAGAAAAATTACTTGAGAGAGAGAGAAAGAAAGAGTGAAAGTGGATAAATATAAAAGTAAAGAATAGAAAAACCATAAAGAGATGGAAAAAACTTGTACTATATATAGTAAATTTCTAGTAGTTGTACTTGTTGGAAAACATTCAAAGGATGTTATAAAAATGGATACTAAAACATTAAAACCTTTAGAAATTATATATTATAAATAGATGTTGAAAGAAAAAATGTATTTGACGGTAAACTTCAAAAGAATAGCCCAAAAATTGTAGCTTTAAACCCATTTTTAAAGAGTTAGTAAGGATACACATATTCATATAGCCTTACTCATCAAAGAGGCATTATGTCATTAAGATAATCATAATACCTATTTCATAAGGAATCCTATTTAAAAAAAAAAAATAAACTAAATAGACATCTAATATGCAAAGTTAGCAATAATTATTCAATGCTCTAATTAATTTTTTCTTAAAATACCTTCATTAAATAATAATATTAATAAATAAAAATCCTATTACAACCATATATTATTCTTTAGTAATAACAATTCCAGTGTGACCTTATTTAGTGAATTGAATAGTAAGTAAATATTAGAATTAGAACTTTGTTTTTCAATTTACATGGAATTAATTTAAATTTTCAGTGTCACTAATAAATTATATGTTTTTTTATTTCTTTTTTCCCTACTACTTTTTTATTACATTGTTTTTCTTTAAAAAAAGAAAATCAAAACGGAGGAATCATTAAATGTATTCTACAGGTTCCTAACTTGGACTCGATTTATGCCATCGTTTAATACAATATATGGGTAAAATAATTACCCAATATATTGGGACATTTAAGACTTCTCCTAATTTGATGGTGTTATTGGGCAATTTTGATCTGATGCCTAAGCTGACCTGTTTAATGCTTAGATCGATCAAATTGATTAATGGGTGGACCTCCATGGGTTAGTTTGTCCATGATATCTCAAGTAGATTTCTCATGGCTCTTGATTAGCTTAGACTAGCCTCAATCAACTTGCCATCTTACTCATGTGATTGTCCAACCTACTTAGTCTTTACTAGCCCCATTACTAAGAAATCGAACATGTCTTACTGGCTCAATGACCATCATGATTGTTTGCGATCACCATGAGTACCATGATGGAATCCATTTCCTCAAACAGTCAAGATCTACACCTTTATAAATGCATCCTCTAGAGGCACTAAAGAAGAAGTTTTAAGCACTTAGCAAACACTCTACCAAATTTGGTAATGTATCCACAGCTCTTGTCCCTCTACTATTTTCATTTACATACATCCTTTACCGTCAAAATAATTATATTGGAGAATTTCCTAGTGCCCTCTCTAATCATGTGTTGTTTTGTAGGGCATACTTATAGGCTCAATTCTCAAGAATTTTTATCGGCAATTTGTGTTAAGAGCATTGATTAAACTAATTCGTATTGTAAATGATCTTATCGATTTATTAAGAATGAAAATTTGGGATAAGAAAGATGGAAATTGTCCCAATCAATTTCATCGGAAGTGCAAGTTGCCATAATGCCATAGAGGTTATAATGAAGTTGACTAAACAGATATGACCTTGCACAACTAATTTAACCTATCTATAATAGCTAAGTTACGGTTAAAAATTTTAACCCATTCAATCGATTAGTAGGGAAGGGCCAATCTCCATCGTTTTGACATAAAGAAATCATTGAGTATTAGGTAATGAATGGTTAAAGTAAAATTCGGCATGTCAGTGGAGATACGGTTGGTTTAATAGATCATTAGGAATTGAATTCATAGGTCATCTCTTGATGAGAATGGAAAGAGGATACAGTGACGATGACTGCTATTAGAGGAAGCAGAATGATGATGTTAACTCGTCGGAATTTTTAATTTTCAGTTTACGTGTTTTCATCGTATTTGACAACTAGATTATTTTATTTATTTTATTTTCTGTTTTATTTTTGTATTATGCATATGCTTTTGAAGTTTTGATCGTAGTAACCCCGTAATAAATTGCCACCTTATTGCACATAATGACCAGTAAACCTTATTTTATCTCCTCCTTTGATAATCTACTCGAGTAAGTTGGTTTTAAGTAGGTATTGAAGGTTATTGATGCGAATAGAGGAGCTACTAAGAGACCAGCATATCTAAAGGATTATATTTGAAATCACCGAATGTATTATATAAATAACAAATATAGTTGATACAAGTGATGGTTACAACTGCCAACAAATTAAACAAAAATTAGCAGTAAGCTAATCAATTCATCTCAAAGATATAAACATAGAAAGAGAGAAGTACTGAGGGCGGTCCTTGAATCTGGAACTCTATCTTGAGTTGTAGGAATTGCCGTTTACTCGAATACTAGTATCTCTATCTTTCACCCAACAAGAAATATAGAAAAAAAATCTTTCATTAGCACTCTTTCATTCTTACAAAATTAAATCTACAAACCCTAACTTTCATATACATATACTGTTGAGATTAGAGTTTAAGAATGAGGTTAAAGTGAGCTCGAATACTTTACCTTGTTGAATTCCATGGAGACGAGTTGCTAGATATGTGTCTCAAGCTAAGGTTTGCAAAGTAATTTTCAGATTTGGGAAGTGTCGAGGGGGCAATAGAGTTAGGAGAAAAATACGTGTTGTTACCTATTCCTTAATTTATTTGATTTTCCATCCTATTTACTTTAGTAATCTGTGTGGATTGAAGTTGTATGTTAGGTCGGACAACATTAATAAAATCTTTGTTGAGCCTTATCCTTGGCTTATGATAATAAATCTTATTAGTTATGAGGTGGATTTGAGTACAATTTCTTTAATTTACATATCTACACCTATCATAAAACCTGTACCCCAATAAAATTATTAGATAATATTTGTCACATCTCTTCTTTTAAGTTATATGATATACTAAAAAGAAAGTGAAACAAACATATAAACAATCTAAATTAAAGATAAATATAATGGTAGAAAACTAAGCAATTTTGATCTATTAGTCGTACCATTGGTAAAACATTGTGCATATATAGGAAAGTATGAGCACAAAGTGTTTTTTTTTTCCTCCCACTTTTGAGGGTTTATATACGTATGACAAGTTACAACCTTGGAAGAGGGGCAATTGAACTTGATCCACCTAGAATATACTTACTTTGCTTTTTTTTTTTTTTTTAGTTGTTATGAAAATATTAACAAATTTAAACACTAAAATCATTGGATGATTTTAATATTTTCACAATGTAATGTGAAAATTCAAATATTCCATGGTGGTTCTGATGTAGGATCTATTTTCATTGTTAGAGAACTTGTACATATAGAATACGGTACTAAAAGGATGGCATATTCTACCTACATTGTTCCTACTCATCTTTATTGTAAAAATAACTCATCTTAGTTATTAATCGTCAACAACAACAAAACTATATAAATACTCATCCTCTTAAATTATCATCTTGATAGATCAAACAATAAGGCTCAAAATAAAGAACATATTACCTTCTCTTTCAAAACCGTTGAATTAATATTATATAACTCATTCATCTATTACTCATGCATTTGTGCTCTTAGACATGCTACATGCACATAACTACTTCAACTTAATTTGTTCCCTACATGTGTAATATTGAAAATGTAACTTATATGTTGATTTTAATGTGTTCTTCAACATAAAATGTTTGTACATATATAAATATATAAAACATACTTATTGGTTTGCCCAAACCATGCTTGTGCAATTATATAAAAGCTTGTTAAATTTCATATATGTCATATCCTAAATGAGTTTAGTTGAGAAAATACATTGCTAATTTCCAACCAAAGCTTAACTCAAAATTTTAGAGTATGTGCTCAAGTCAACTTAGTAAAGCTTAATCTAAAGGTAGATCTCAACTCGAAGTGACATTCATTGAGCTCAAATTTGACTTAAATAAGCTTATTTAGTATTGATTTTTTTAAGGAGAAAAATATTTTTAATTGAAAATTTAATAAATATCCAAAGAAAAGTTTTACCTTCTGGTTAACTTTAATTAAACTTACAAATTAGACGAGTTTATATATCATTCAACTTGAAACTAACTTGATAGTTGTGTATATATATAGCCAAAAGGAAAATATAGCATTTCATTAAAGTCAATCAGTGTCTAGAAGATGCTTGATACTATAATTACACAGTTTTTAGTTTAATTTCCGTACAACATGGACTAAGATCGTGATTCCAGTCCAATGGCTTAAATAACGATAAGTAGAATTTGCTTAAACGACAAAGTTTGACATTATATTGCTCCACTCACGTGATTGGATTTGAAGCCGGGATTATATCCCTGAAAAGGCTCCAGTCCAGTGGGCAGATTCCTGTTCTGTTTCAAAACCCTGACATTTCAAACGGCGCTATCTATGGAGAACATTCAGAAATCGTTAACAGTGCAATGGACCGATCAAATTGGTGCGGCGGACCAGTTCAATGCACCATCACGATATTTCTTTTTCCTTTTTTTTTTTTTTCTAAAACCTGCATTTAAATGACCAATCTGCCCTCGGACTTTTCCCCATAATTTGGAGAAAAGAATATTCTTAGGGTTAGATTCTTATTTCCACGTTAACCCAATCGAACTCCAACGCGCTTCTTTGGATTCCCAAATTTTCAATTACAATTGCTATCCTATTACAAATCATTTTTATTAAAAACCAGAGAGGATGGTACCGGTGCTGTAAGTGCTAAAAAAAAAAGAGTAATAATAAGGAGAAGTTAGTGTACCAAAAAAAAAAAAAAAACTAAAGTAGCACATGGATGATGATGATAAATAGTATGTGTGTAGAATATATATATAAAAAAAACCATGTTAATAGTTTTTGACGTGAGTAAAATAATTATCATTTTTAAAATTCACTTAATATTAATAGATAAAATACTAAAATATATATTTTTAGTGTTTGATCTAAATATTTAATTTTAAGGATAAAAGAGTTTAATGAAAACAGAATAAATTAGCATACATCGTATGGGCATCATAAATGTTATAAATGATAATTAATTAATTAAATAAATCAGTTACAAAATTACTTTAAAATACATTTTTGTCTTTTACATTAATATTTATCTTTTATAAAAAATAATTAATATTTTTTAGTAAGACCCCATCAAATAACTTCTTAGAGTTAATAACTTCACTGAAATTTTTAATTTGAAAAAAAAGAAAAGAAAAGAAAAGGAAAAAGCCCGAGTTGAGGAATCAAGCGTGGTGATTCCATTACCAGATATGGCGGCTACAAAGATGAGTGAAAAGAATCAGAATGGGGATATTGTAGAGCGAGTGGTATATGAAATGACAAGTCAGTCCCCAAAAGCCCCATGATTAATGGTATCCCTCTAGGGGCAAGTGGTGGAATCTGAGTTAGTTATAAGTAGCAGCTATGATCAAGTACTCAATAAACGAAAAAACAAATATATATATATATAATTATTATTATTTTCAAACAAGAACCCGACACGTAGACAAGTTGTTGTCATGTGATTATATCATGATTCGAGTCGGTAAAAGAAATACTTAGTAATCAAGCTATGTTAATTACAGGTGGGTCCCTGATTCCGGCACGTGGGATGTCCCTGAGCGTCGGATTAAGAAACCTAATGCACTGTTGAGTGGAAAGCACGCAAAGGGCAATGCTTGAGTACCAGGTGGAATCCTAGGTGGACGGGGAAAGACCAATAAGAAGAAAGGATCTATTCAGACGTGGAGGTTTGATTGGTTGGCCTAACGAGGTCGCCTCTGCAGGATAAAAAGTTTCTGTTTTTATTTTTTTTTTGTTCTTAAGTTTGGCAATGGAATTAATTTATTTTCTTTCGCAAGTTATAGGGAATAGTATTTTGTTTTTACTTAATGTAGAATTCAAGGACAACAACATGAATTGCGATGCAAGGTTTCTTTTTCGAGAGAGTGCGTGACGGTGGACATCCATCCATTTGTCATTCTGCCTTTAACAGCAGAAAAATTAAATTAAAATTAAAAACTTAAAAATTAAAAGAAAAAAAAATTGGGTAGGTGTTCTCACCAAATTTAAATGAATCAAAATACATAAATGGGAATTCGAAATTTCCATTTTTGTTTATGTAAAAGCTTATAAAAAAAAAAAGGAAAGCCATCTCTTTTTGTGATTTTCTGAAGAAATGTGGATTATTTTATGCACGAGCAATCATCAATGAATTAATAGGATAAGCTTTAAATTAAGACAGAAATGACGGAATTTTCTGTCTAGAGACATTTGGAAAAAATAAGATAATTTTGGAGAGTCTCAAGGAATGGTAATTCAATTAATTACCAGTGATATTATTTATCTATATAAATAGATCATATTAAGTTCTATTCCTTTAATTTTACAAGACATTAGGAAAAAATTAAATTAAATTAACCCGTCTTCTATAGTTTAGAGACAAATTTTTGTATAAACAATATGGTGCAATCTTTTTTTTTTCCTCTTTTTATGTTGTATGTTATATATTATGCACAGATATTACACTAGAAAAAGCATTTTAATGGTTTCATTATTTATGTTATGGTATATATATTTTAATTATATTCTTTATCTTATCATCCGCTTAGGATTACTGTTGTCACCACTATTGTTATTGCATCACTACCACCATTATAATTCCACTAACACTTTTGACCCCTCAAAAGTTGTATTACGGTCATGATAATGAATACTAGTGTAGCTATTAATGGTGGATGTGGTCATAATAATGATTGTAGTGATAGTGGTAGCTACAGCTATGAATTGTATTAACAACAATGATAGCGATGGTAACAACAATAGTGATGATGGTGGTTAACAATATGAATAAACCACTATACAAATAAGTTAGATTGCTCAGAGCTACTTAAGTTTGGGTTGATTAGAGTTTAATTTATAAGCAAATGAAGTTCAAACTGAGACTCCTATTTATAATATCAAGGGTCGAGTCCAGGTCTGGACTCATTGGTGTGGGTGCAAATGGATCGTAGGGTTAAACCCTTGCCTTTGGAGACATGTAAGGATAATTATCTTCACAACCTTTGTGAGATAAAATTTACACATTATTCATTGAGTGTCATATACAAGATATTTACTTTCATATAGATGATTTGAAATGCTAACGACCTCATAACCTAATAGTACCACTATCAATCTCTCCAGTAAAATATATTTATAATTTAGTGGTATTACCCATAATCTCTAAAGTAAGACATATCAAGTTTGATTCCTTCTTCTTCCATTGTAGTGACAAAATATATATATTGATGATTTGAAATAAACTATATTTGATAATGAGCCTAATATGAATATATGATAAGGTACCCTTTACTATCTTGCTATTAATCTATTTATAGTACTTCTTTGACAATAAAATAGTTTATAGAAAGTTTTATGGTATTGTCATTAATTTTGACTGGGCTTGTCCTCTCAACTATCAAATGGCTCTCACCATATTTAACCGTGATTAAACTACTAAAATAGTTAATATTTTAATTACTATATTTATTTTAACGGTTAGATAGTTAATTGGACAGTTCCATCGATGAAACCTAGAAGGTTCCATAGTTTATAGGGAATTGTGATTGGTTCCGTCATTATCCAATGGCTCACATTATATCTAACCATGATTGAATCACTAAAATAATTAATATTTTAATTACTAAATTTATTTTAACGATTAAATGATCAGGTGGATGGTTTTGTTAATACAAGCTTCCCATGGTTTATATAGAAGAATGTCTTTAAAAAAGTTTCCCAAAATTAAAAAAAAACACATATCTTTTTTCTTTCTCAAGGAAAAATTCATTATTCTTATTAATATATATATTTTAAAGCGGTTCCTTTTTTCTTGCCTTTAATTTTTATTAATATGGCCCTTATTCTAATTTCTCACTCAATTTTTTCTGGAAGTCTGGGCCAGGAAAAAATAATATCATCTAACTTAGGTACATGCATCATAAAACAAACAACAAGATGGCATTTTAAATCCGTTCCAGTATAATTTTCTCTTTATTTTTTCACCCTAATAAAATAATGATATGTTAAATAATTGAAATATAGCTGGCCCAAAAAAATTTTAAATTACAGATACATGTAAAATTTACAAAAAAAAGTAAATAAATAAAGATACATCGGAAAATTTTCAAAATCTCAAATACGCTAGAAATTACACATAAATTAAAACAAACAAATAAATAAATTGAATAAGGCATAAATTAAAATAAATAAATAAATTGAATTTGGATACAATCCTACAAGATCCATTTGGGTCCCATCCCATTCCTGCTTCACGCTCGCTTTCATTGGTCTCCTGTTCCGATGCGTGATCGCGCGGGCTCCTTTTCTAACAAGAAAATAAGAAGGCAAGCCGAAAAATTAACTATAAATAATTGCAATTTAAACCAAACAATAAATTTGTAGATAAGAGATATAAATGCGAAAGAAACCGATTCGGAAACCGAAAGATAATTTCTATCTTTATTCACTCCAATTTGTCATGTAAGAATGGAAAATAAAACAAAAGCTTATATTTATATTTTATATTTATATATATATTTATGCATTATTATTAAATTAGAACTCCACAAATTTGAGATTTATTTACGTATTTATTATCATTAACTCAAATTATATTCTTTCCCTATAATATTTAAAGGTAAAATATAGATGGAGGTCTACGCACGGCTAATAGTTTCACCTTATTTATTTTTATGGAAACAGTCTATTAACTATTCAATGATTTAATTAATATTTAATTATGATTATACTATTAAAATAATTAATATATCAGTTATTATATTTTTTTAGGAAAAACAGTCTATTAACTATTTAATGATTTAATTAATATTCAAATATGATTATACTATTAAAATAATTAATATATCATTTATTATTTATATATATATTTTATTCCACATAACAAAACTATAGAAATTTCTGTAATTTGAATTCTATTTTCTTTTTATAATTCGACAGTACCCTTTTAATCAAATTTTGTTTATGACAATAGTATCAAATAGTACTATAAATTACTGAAGGGGTTCGAATAGTTTTCATAAACTTCTAAGTTATAATTTACTACTTATATACTACTCTTAAAAATATAAAAATAAAAAACTCTCGCTATGTCAAAAGATTTTTTTTTTCCCCTTCAAATTACCTTTCCGTCATTATAGAACTACAACTTAATAATAATTACTACATAAGAATTTAAGAAAAAGTTATGTAATTTGAAAAGTTTCCGAAACGGTAAAAGTTTTATTACCTCTTCGTCTGAATAAATAACAGTGAAAAGGGTATAATTGCAATTAGACTCCGTTTTATGCTTAGTATTTAAGTCTTGGAAAATCCGTTATCAGTAATTCAGTATGCTTATAAACCAAAGTCGGAGGCGTGCTTTGTGATTCAGAAAAAAAAGCATACCCCCCAGAATACAAACCAAACCAGTAACACATACTCTCTCTCTCTCTCTCTATCTCTCTATCCGCTCTTTCTCTCTCTACCCGTTCTTTCATTTGACCCCATACAACTCAATACAAACACCGGTCTTAGAAATCAAAGAAACAACCTCAGAGACTTACCAAATTTGCCACTTTTAGCTCCTGTACAAAGCTGTATAGAAATTGAAACCACCATAACGTAATATAATTTTCCAAGTTTTTCTCGAATCTCCTCTTTGTTGTGTTTTTTTATTTCATAAGAGAGAATTCGTGGTCGGTTGTTGAAAAAACGGATATGACGATTCTAGATGAATTCGAGAAACTTATCTACCGAATGGACATACCCAGGTTTTTGCTTCTTTCTCATCTTGTTTTTCCCTTATTCACATGTCCGTACACATTCCTGGATGTTTCACCAACTATTTTTCACGTTACTAGTTTGATTCTTTTTCAGTGGCAATTTCATGGCTTTGTCTTAGTTTCCGTGGAATTCAAACAAGAATCGTATTTTCAAGATCTATTTTTTCTTTTTTTTTTTTGAAATTTTCTTCCTAGGAAAAAATTTTTTTCTATTTCCTCCTCCTAATTTTTCTTGCAATTTCATCATTTTAACGAATTTTTATAATTTAGGAATACCAAGCATTTAATTCTGTATAATTGTTATTGTTGGTTTTTTTTTTTTCCATTTGAAAATTGAGTTATTATGTGTAGTGACCTTTCATTGTATTCTATCGCCAGGGTCGTTATTGACAATGGCGTTTGCTCTACTTCCACTGTTGTAAAGGTAATTCTTCTACGTAACTTATTTTTCTAAAAATTTCAAGCATTCAAAACCCAATTTTTATTTTGTTCTGTTTTTGTCCATTTCTTTGGAAATTTGACTTGGTCTATAACTTAGGTTTGATTTTTTCTTTTTTCCTACCTTGTGTTATCGCAGGTTGATAGTGCTAGAAAAAGTGGAATTTTATTAGAAGCCGTGCAAGTTCTTACAGATCTAAACCTTTCCATTAAAAAAGCTTACATTTCATCCGATGGAAGATGGTTCATGGATGGTAAGTGCTCTCCGTTTTGTTTTCTGATTCACGATCCAACTTTTAATTCACAATACCGCGGAGAAACTCGAAACGGAGGATTTTGTCAGAAATAGCTGTATCGTGCTGCATTTTCTAGCGTGTCATTTTGTCCGTCACCAATTGGGTTTTCTTTTCTTTTGTTTTTGGTACTAAAATTGACAAATTACTAATTAGTTGGAAATAGTAAGTAGTTCGTACAATTATTTATTTTGTTTGCTGTGGGCTATAATTATCCAGAACGTGAAAGTTAATGCTGTCGGTTAGCTACTTTTAAATTTTAATTACCATAATTGAATTGGTTCAATAGTCTGTTTGACCTTTCTATTCTTGGGTTTTTTCTTGTGTTGCTTCAGTTTTTCATGTGACTGATCAAAACGGAAACAAATTAACCGAAGACAGCGATATTAGTTGCATTGAACAGGTGAAAAATTAGCCCCTTCAGTTCTCATTAATTTGGTTTCTTTTTAATTGGTGCGATCTGCGTAACGACTTCGATTTAAGGATCTTAAGTTCATGGTTCCGTTTAATTTTATGTTGCAGTCACTTGGTAATATCCAATGTGGACAAACAAGTGAGCGGACCGGTCTAACAGCTCTTGAATTAACCGGGACAGACCGTGTCGGTCTTCTATCCGAAGTGTTTGCTGTACTAGCTGATCTGCAATGCAGTGTTGTGGAGTCGAAGGTTTGGACTCACAATGGGGAATTGCATCGCTTATATACTTGAAGGATTGTAATTCAGGGTCCCCAATCGAGGACTCAAAGCAGATAGATCGGATTGAGGAGTTGTTGAGACATGTCCTCAAAGGAGACAACGACATTAAAAGCGCAAAAACATCTGTTTCCATGGCGGTAACACACACTGAGAGGAGGCTGCATCAGATGATGTTCGCCGACCGGGATTATGAAAGGGAACCCTCCCTGCAAAGCAGCGCGGATTCCCCTGTTGTGACTGTACAGAATTGGGTGGAAAGAGGGTATTCGGTGCTGAACATTCAGTGCAAGGATAGAGCAAAGTTGTTGTTTGACGTTGTGTGCACTTTGACAGACATGGAATATGTTGTTTTCCATGGGACAATTAAGACTTCAGTGGACAAGGCATCCATGGTGCGTAGAATCTCAAGCAAAGTATCTTACAAGAATTTGACAATGATATGTTTGATTATGAATTAACAGACACCTGTTTTCAATGTTCTTTCAGGAATTTTACATTAGGCATGCCGATGGAACACCGATAAACTTGGAAGCTGAAAAGCAACGTGTAATTCAGTGCATCCAAGCTGCAGTGGAAAGAAGAGCATCCAAGGTACTGTCAAGATTTTCCTTTTATGTCTTTGAATTCTATCACTATTAATTTGCTGCTCATTATTCATATTGCTAAATTTGATATATCTAAGTTTATGTTCCTACAGGGCGTGAGATTGGAACTATGCACGGCTGATAGGCAAGGCCTTCTTGCAGATGTTACTCGAACATTCCGTGAAAACAGCCTCAATGTTACAAGAGCGGAGATTTCCACCACCATGAACACGGCGCGAAATATATTCTACGTAACCGATGTGCTGGGGAATCCAGCAGATCCCAAAATTATTGAAGAAGTAAGGCATAAAATTGGGTTGACTGAGCTGAAGGTCAAGGAACTGCCCTTACTCCATAATCCAAAAGAAGATAGAGATGAGGAAACAGTTGGGGTAGCTGGGGCTGTTTTGTTGTCACTTGGAAGTTTGGTGAGGTGGAATCTGTACCATTTGGGGTTAATTAAGTCATATTCATAAACGGATCATAAGCAGGAATCCTGTGGATAATGACGCGGCATATAAGATTGGTGAAGTGGAATTTGTGTCATTTGGAGAATAACGCCTTTTATCTCCAAAACGAACATATCAGAAATAGATTAGATACTAAATATTGGTTGGATCTTGTATAGTTGGTGGATCTTATGTGTGGTGTATAAGAAAGAAAAGAAGGTCTATGTAAATAGTAGAAATTTGGAAAATTGGTTGGTTGAGTAGTTGTTAGGAGTTGGGTAGGGTTTGGTTTGGTGATGGGTCGATTAGAGGAGGAAAAGAACATATAATGTTGGCCTCTTTCATACTACTATATTGAAGGTGGCTAAACTTAGGTGGGGATTTGAATTTGAAAAGGAAAAAAAAAAAAAAAGGTGAAAGGTTGAAAGATACATGTGGGGATGTTTGTGCAAAGTGGTAGTGGTCTCTTTGTATATAGCTGGCATAGATATAAGGACATAGATAGGTTAAGAAATTGTTTTAATACAGCACACAGTTTGTACATATAAATCTTTAGTTTGTACATATTAATGGTTGACCTTATTCTTCCCCAGTGTCTCTCTACTTGATTTTTATTATTAATATTTTTTAAGTACATACATACCTGATAGGTAACAGGTATCTATTAAGGGAAAAAAATGTTTTTAATATTTTTAACATGTTTTATTAACGAGACCCATGTGGATCATTTATTTTAAAGTAGCCAAGTGGAGAAACTATCAATCAAATAAAATTTGGATAAGAGTTTCTTTAATTTATTTCCTCAGTGCTTATCGAAGCAAGAAAAGTGGGTTTAATTTAAATTGTAATCGCATATGTTATTTTTGGATAATTGTCTTAATAAAAACTTCTTAGATATTATTGTAATAATTCAATGCGATAAATTAGTCTATTTAAAAAATATAGAAAATAGCCTCTTATCACACTTATTGGTATTTATGATTTTTCGATATTTTTATATACTTAATTAACTTTCAGGTTTTCCTTTCAATAGATTTTTTAACAATGTCCTCAAAGCCTTTTTTCCCCCCCTCTCTTTTGCTAATATACAACTTTATCAATAAATATTGGACAAAAGGTTCTAAAAGTGGTTATTTTTGCTCTTTTGCTTTATCAATTTCGAAAATTGTAAAAGGAAAAAGAAAAAGGTATCGTTGAATATTTTAAGAACATTAGTAGTCAGAGAAATATACATATATATGTCAATATATATAAGCTCTTCAGGTCATGTGCGGCCAGAAGAAAGGGTAAATAATATCAAAATAATCAAGGACGGTGGTCCAAATAATGGACTTTTTAAAAATAAAAGTTATATGCGGCCCCAAAAGAAAAAAAAGGAGAAAAATAAAAGTGATAATTGTGAATTTTAGAATGCTGGGCGTTTAATTTTCTATTTTCTGTAGAGTTGATATGACCTAAACCTTAATAGGGCCGGGTCAGCTGACTCAACGGTGTGCTGTCCTAGGAACTAGGACGTAAGAATTAAGAATCTCTGTGTGGACAACAACGTAGGGCGGCAAAAGTCCCGGCTTGCCCCGTTTCTTGGTACAAGAAAATTAAAAAAAAAAAAAAAATACCGTTCTTAGTTTTCGTCTCCTTAGTTTGAAGGACATCTCGAGTTCCCATTACAAAGTATGAGCTGTCTTTGAACTTTTCTTTTCGAAAATCCACAGTGGCATGTCTTTTCTTTTATCCCCTCCATTTATATTTTAACAATTTTTACGGGAATGAAGAATTGTACTATTTCTTATAAAAAGATTAATGTTTGTTTATACCAACTAGATTATTGTAATATAACTTCTATTTTCACTCATTCAAGGTGTATCACCATTTTTATGTTTTCTATATATTGTTATGTTATTCAAATTCCATGTTATCAAGAAATTAACTATATATTTAATAATAGAATCTTGATAAGATGATATTATTAATTCTAAATTAGATTTTTAATGTTAAAATTGAAGACAAGGTCCCCAGGATAAACACAAAGGTAAGCATTGGCTTTTGTTGTCGAGTATCAATTACAACAATCGCTCTATACCATGTTTTGGGTTGCATGACCATAACCCAATTTAGTAACTACGTTTGGAAATGTTTTATCGACAGACTTAAATCTCGTTAGACAAATTTCTTACTAGTGTCGACAGTAGTGATGTAACAAATCAAGGGGTTCACAAAATGATTCAAGATTGAATTAAATTTGAATTTAAGTTACTCACTAACTATCAGGTGAACTCAAGTCAAGTATAAGTACTTATGAATTTAAATATTGATATTATTTTAACTAGAATAAAGTAATTTTTTAATGAATGAACCTTAATGAGTTTAATCACGTCGAGTTTAAGAAGTTCAAGTTTGAGAAGTACCACTTTGAATAGATTTGAACATAAAATTTTGAGCTCAATTGAACTCGAGCAAGCTGGAGTTTTGAAATTTTAAGTCGAAGCTAAGTTTAAACTCAACTATATCATCTTGTTTTAACTCGTTTTAAGCCTATTCTAAACTAACGATATTCTCAGTAGAAACTTAGAAATTCTCTAATATTTTGAAGGCTTAAGGCTCAACTCGTTTAATATTTATTGATTTCAAGCTTGGGCCAAACTTTTAATTGAGCCTAACGAGCTCTTATTGAGCCTAAAATTCAAATTGGTGCTTAACTCATTTAGATAGCTTTATTTTTCAATTTTCTCAAACTTAAAAATAATATATAAGAGTTGTTAAATATATATATATATATATGCAGATATATTAAATAAAATTTAGTTTTTTTATTATATATTTATGTATAGTATGTCATAAATATAAAACTAGTGAATCTGCTAATGAGTTTGTTTACGAGCTTGTTAATGAGCCTATTTACGAGTCCACACGCAAGCTTAAATCAAAATTTTAAGCTCGACCCATTTAAATAAGTGAGTTTCATTTTAAATCAGGTTTTGCTTGTTTACTAATCGAGATTGAGTCAAATGAGCTATATTGACATCGAGTAGCTGATAACAACTCAGCTCGTTTGAAGCCCTAAAAGCAACAATCTCACTAAAGGGTATGGTGAATGTTAAATTTGGTATCTGGAATTTGTACAAACAATCAATTTAACACCTAAACTTTTTATGACTATTTATGCTACATTCTTAACAAAGTTTTCATTGTTATAGATGTAGAAAACACAACATATTATTAAATTTTTAATAATATTTTTAACCTTCTGCTACTCATAGATTACTTCTTCCATATTTAGAAATATAGCAAACAATGTTAGTCAAATAGCAAGATTAGCCATAGAAACTTTTATTAAATATTAAATTGACTACTTCAAAATTGAGGTACCAAATAGTATTGCTTAAAGGTTTGATACTAAATTTCACATTTTCTTTAAGGGATGATATTAAATTTTAGTTTTTTTTTTTCTTTTAGGTCATAATAATTTTCTTCGTTTAATTAGGTTGCTATAGCTTATTCATGTCATATATCTTAATTCTCTTTGTTTATTTATTTTTTAAAAAGCCAAAGTTATAGTTATTTAATCTATCGGGCCTAAATTAGTAAGCGTGCGTATTGTTATAGGTATACACAAGTACATATTTTATAGAAACAATATTATAATTATTATTTATTATGAAATTAAACTTTTTGGAACGTTTTAATAAGCCGTCAAACTATTATACAAATATTAAAACTTTACCTTCATTTTTATCCTTTCCGTATCCGAACATGAACAATAAATTTTCTGCCATCTTTCTTTAGATTTTCTCTCTTTTTCCCTCCCAAATTTTAACCCTTGCTATTTTTTATAAATAAGCATTGCATTAAACTAGGTATAGTGAACTAATTTAAATTAGGTTTGACGAAGTTGGTGTCTACCTTCTAGGGAGGATCTAGACTCTAACGAAGATGAGACTTTCAGCACAGACGTGTCTAACATTAACAAGAACACTCAAGCAGAATGTGACGAGTATTCAGCCACGAGGTTTGAAAAAGAAATTACTTCAATAATAATAAAAAAAGAAAAAAGCTAAAGTAGACAAGATTATTAAGTTGTTTTACAAGGCGAATAGTTCATCTCATGCACATATTTGACAATTGGAATATTAAATAAATTGTAGAAATACTCCTATATTTATGGAAATATTACAAACGCATTTAATTCAGAAAATGTTACTTTAATTTAAGAACCCACTAATATATATAATTACATACATACATATATATATATATATATATCTATTGCAAATTCATTATTAAGTTTGCTGATGTAGATCAGAACTAATGAATACTCAAAATAAATCCCTGTAAATCCAGAACCTGACTTGACGACCATTAACTACTCTTGACTTTTAAAAGGAGTATTGGTTGTGATGATTATTAGGTAATTTAGGTTGGTTTCTTCTAGAAATTAAGATAGGAAAGCGTCCAGAAGCTGTCCCTAAGGAAAGATCTTATAATAGGAATGCTAATTCTACGAGAAACTCAATTCAAACTGGAATTAAGCGAAAGCTTTATTAAGTTGACTATTCTATTAAGAAGAAATTAGCAATGGTCGAATAGATTGCATTTACAATGGTCTAGATCCTTGATTCTCATCATTAGCAATGTATTGTAATCAGTTCAAACGGGTTGCTCTCATGAATAACAATGTTTGGAATAAATTACTGGACCTAATTTTAAGAATCAATAGGACAAGAGGATGGTGTTGATATGCCCTTCAAATGCTATTCTATTTCCATCTTATGTTAAACTTTTTACGTTAGAGTGCATAAGAGCATCCATATCTGAGATGTTTTACACGGATTCTTAGGTAAACGACTTCACTTTTTGAAGTCTTTAAGGATGTGAAGGTTCTTCAACTTTTAGAATTTTGTCAAGAATTCTAAAAACGAGTTCCTTTAAAATATTTTTTTATTATTATTTTATAAAAGTAAATGGGACCCATGATAGTATTAAAAAAAGTAATGAAACTTATGTAAAGAATCTTACAGATGAAAGACCTGTTTGGATGTTAATGTAGCACTTTAAGGACCTTGTAAAGGATCTCATGAATATAGATGCTATAAAAAACAATATACAAAATCTTGTTCACCCATTATAGATTAAAAAAGAAAAAGAAAAAGGAAAAGGAAAAGAAAAGTATGGTTTGGAATGAAGAATACCATGCTAGGAAAAATATTCAAAATAATATTAATACACCATGTGATAAGATGAATGATAGTAATAGTAGACATATACTAATATTATTATGATAAATCATAGTAATAGTGTATTATTTTTAACAAACTATTTATATATCAAAACTTTATTAATAATTATACAATATTGATTGATTCACATAGTATTAATACTATTGAAGCTTTTACAATGTTGATATCTTATATGTTGGGTGAATGTCGCATTTGGTACCTAAATTTTGTTAATTTGTGCAATTAATTACCTGAAGTTTAAAACTACTAATTTATTATATAAAACTTTGTCCATTTTTGCAATTAACAACCTGAATTTTATCAAATTTTACAATTAGTTATCTAAATTTTACTTATTTTTATAATTAACTACATAATCTTGGTAATATGAATAAATGCAGAAAGTTTGTAGGTAGTAAATTAACACTTTTAAATTTCAAATAGTTAATTGTATGAATTGATAAAGTTCAGATATCAAATGTGACATTTACCGTTATATGTTTTTACCCTTAATGATGAAAAATCAAGCTTTTTGAAAAGTTTTAGTCATTTTAACAAGAGATGGATTGATCTCCTCGTCGAAATTTCATCGCATACAATTTTCAAGCATTATTTTCGCGATTATTTTAATTCACTATTTGTAATCGTTATATATTGTTAAAATAGTTTTAATTGAAAGATTACAGCTACCGGTGCTTTTTTAGTAATAAGTGATACTAGAAAGAGAAGATTGATGACCACATAAAACATTAGGGAAGATTAATAACCGATAACTAAAGATTAATTCAATTAGAATAAGTTGAAGATCACTTAAGCCTACTTGGCAGTTGACAAGGTAAAATCTTCACAGCTGGAGGAATCCTGTGTAGCCGATATTGCACGATAGATCTAGGTATCAATCCGAAAATTGAACTATAAATCTTCCCCCCGATCATGTGGGAAATGGCAAAAATGACTAATATAGCTTCTCACATAAATGAGCGTAATAAACAAATTGGAAGGGTGACAGTAAGGAGGCAATGCGGGTGCGGTAATTATGATCTTGATTAATTAGCAGAGGCGATATATCAATGGACATGCCACTTGTTTTGCTCAAGACAGGTGAAGAAAGGAAAATAAATTCATTGTACAATTAAAGAATAATTAAAAAAAATGTCATTAGACAAGAAGTTATAGGTAGACTTGATAAGGGTTGGACCCGGCCCAAGCCACCATCGGTAGATTTATAACCATAAACCATCTTATGAAGATGAATAGTGATTCAACTATGACCCACTCGATCCAAGAATCTGAAGTGAGTTTCTGACTGAAATCCATGAATTCAATAGGTTTGACTCAATTCGCAACCACTCATAATAAGGAAAAAAAAAAATTAAAAGGCACACATACAAGTAAATTATGCAAAAAGTAAACTATATCCAATTAAATGGTTGAAATTTATTTCTATGTGCTATAACTAACAACATACATAATAAATCTATCTTAAAAGCATGTCTTTCTTGTTTTATCATTATTAAAAGCATGTTTAGTTTGGTTTATAAAGACTTCTACCTCATTTTTTAATATTAACGGTCTAGTTTTGTCTTAATCGTCTTTATAGTCTCTTAATTTTTTATTCCCACGTTGCTAAGGCTATAAATAAAGATGAATTTAGTTGTGCATAAATAAATGTCATGTTTGGTACATAACGATTATTTAGAATGGAATGAATTAGAATCAAAGAAATTCAATAGAGTGAATAAGAAAATGAAAAATTATTCCTATGTTTGTATATACCATGGAATGGAATGAAATAGAATAAAATGTTTATTTACAAAAAAAAATAAATAAATAAAACTACCCTTATTTATAGATATGGGTAATAAATATGTAGTGATAAAAAAGTGATTGAAATAGCTTTATTGATGAAAGTGGAAGAGAATCGCGATTCCGTTAAATCAATGGCGGAATTGAATCCCTCTTAAAACTAAAACCGCCGATTCCTAAGATCCACGATCCGACTTTTTAGAACGCTTTCTAACATAGGAATGGGGATGGAATCTAAAATCACAATTCCAAATTGATTCATTCCCGTATGCCAAACGTGACATAATGTTCTGTTGATTCCTGAATTTAGACTAAGGGTTTCTAAAGCATAACTTGACCTGTTTAGGATGTGGGCTAGTCTAATAGCCCACAAGCCGACCTCCAAGTCTTATTCAGTTGTCCATAATACTCTATGTATTTGACATTATCCACTTGAATCCTTCTTGGCCTTTTCCTCACAAGGCTCTATAGTCTCCTTCACAAGTGCAGTGTGGGCACCACAGTTATCTAACCAAAATCCTCATACAAGTTCAGAGAATCAGTCACCTCAACAACATCCAAGTTGCTTGACTAGCCACAAGCTCTTACCAACGACCAGATCTTGGATGATTTCTAGCTTGGACTAAGTAAAAGACTCAGGCCATAAGGGGGAGAGATTGTAGGTTAGGACTCGTTCGCCTTAAATGAATTTGGCAGGAGGCAAATTAGCTTTGCTAGCAGCCAAATTCTTTACCATGTTCATAAAAGTTCCCAAAACGTTTTGACATCTAGTCATTAAAGCTAACTTTTGTAGATATTACATTTCAATTTTCATTTTGAAATGATTTGAAAAGTTATGCAGACTCAATACTAAAACTCTTATTATTGAAAGATTGGACGAGATTTCTGTCCAAATAGGATGAAGCAATTCCTCCTCTTTACAATTATAATAATTGATTAACTATATTTGAATATCTAATTTGGTGCCCTAGCATCCAAAGTGAAACATTTAAAGACCCCATAAAAGTTGAACGATTTTAAACAAGATATGTGAAACTTCTATGGTTTTATCATAGAAATACTGGACCAATAATTCTTACCATTAAATTGATTATAAAAAAATAATGTAAAACAAATATTAAGGGTTTAATTGTGGTTGAAATAAATCTGTCGTTCAATGATGGACCGGTTTCCTTAAAATGATATAGAAAATGTAGAAATTTCCTAAAATGTGAAATTAAATTTCACACTTCTTGTTCCGAAAAAGTTTCTAAAGATTGCCATTTGATGCAATAGTTATTGATATCTTTTATAAAAGGCAGATAAAATTTGCTTGATATAACTTCTTTTGTACCCGAGATATTAATTTGCAAAACTGAGAGTCAAATTACTGGTTCGAGAAGGTACAACAAGTCCTTATTCATTTATATGATGAAATAAGTAATTTTTTTTTATTTGAGAGGAAAATTTGAACTTATTTCATTCTATTTAATTATCAGAATTTACTATTAAGTTATAAGGTTATTATAAAATAAAAAGAAAAATTCTATGGTTTCATTATTAAATTTTAACAAGATTGGCCATGTTGATTATTTAGTGGTATAAATTCATGAACGCACAATTAATATTTAAATATTATATTTATTTTGATGGCAGAACGAATGATTAGCAATCTAATCATGGAAAATAACCTTCCAAAAAAATATTCTAAACAATCACAATTTGTGGTGAAATTATCATAATTAGTTAAGAAATGATATTACAGCCGTTGAAAAGTTATCCCTGCAAACATATGATTCGATATTCATTGTGGTTGTAAAGCGTAAATAGAGTTGGTTAAACGAAGGTTTTCAAAGTTTGAATGCCTACACTTCAAACATATATTAACCAATCACGTTAATATACTGAACGTACATTGCCAAGCAAAGCAAGCGTAAGAAACAAGAATTGAGAGTGGTTGAACCATCAAAACTTCATCTCCACGGTTTCTCGCTCTTGTAGGGATACCGAACATTAGACCATGACACATTGCATCCAAATTCAATCATTTGGTTCCTTTTTTCCATATTTTATTATTTACTTTCACATGTAACGGGGTTAAGATTTAATGATCAAACAATAATCCAAATGAGCTAATTGTTTTGTAGTCAATGATATTATATCGGCTTCCAAGTAAAATGATCCGGGTTTGAATTTATTTTTCTATTGTAATGGCTAAAAAAAAAATAAAAGAAAAATTAAAAAAATGCGAGTAACTCTTTGAATCACTAACTTTCAATATCTTTCTTATTGGCTATCTTTTAGGTGTATAATTCTAAAACTCTCGAAATATTAATCTCTTAACTTTACTCTAATGCTAATTTATTAGAGCAGGAGCTGAAATTTTTTATTATAGATCACATTATAATTATAAGCCATATAATAAGTAAAGAGATAATAAGAGACAATAAAAACTTATCCCTCATCTGTAATAATATTTCATAGATAATTAGCTATGAAAATAGACAAAAACAAAAAGAGCAGATCAATTACTTGAAACACCAATCAAAAGCTAACCATTAGCACATGACATAAATTAAGATAACCAATCTGTCACCGTGCTTGTTTCCCAACGTTAATTTTGTTCCCCAGCAGTTAGGCCAACCTCCCACGAGGGGATAAAACGCGTTGGAAATTTTCGATTTGTGGTTGGTTTGTTTCCACAGACGATAAAGCCGCATTAATTTTCTTACTAAGTAATGTTAATTTTGAGCAAAACTCAGCAGCCAAGATCAATTTTACCCAGTTGTCCCTAAGCAATTGGCCCCAGAGACAATACTAACCTTAATCTTCATACCTTGTGGGCAACCTACGGTGATTTACCATTGTTTAGACAACGGCCGGTGACAAAATCTTAACCCTAACTATGTCAGCTTACGATGTTTGGGACCCAATGTGTATAGCCGTTTTAACTTTTAGTGTTATATTATATTGTTAGTTTGAACTTTTAAAGCAAGGTCGGTAAGGAACTAAGGATGTAGTGGCTAACAGCTAAGGGACTTTTTGACTTAAAAGTGTGTTAAAAATGGAGGACTGCTCACATTCCAACATTCCCATGCTTCCAGTGGTAGACGGAGACACAGAGTCCATTTGGAGCGGACAATACGCCGGTTTACACGGAAGAAAGGAAATAATAATTCGTTTGGGGTTGCATATACATGCGGAGAATGAGTAGTTTTTTGGGATAATTATTTTTATGCCTGATTAATGTTGCCTATTGTAATGATTAAGTTTGAATTTGTGCTTGATTTAAAATTTCAATACCTAAAGTTCGTCTCTAGATTAATCAACCTTCAAATTTTATGTTCGAATTTGTATTAGAAGTGGTATTACACAAATTTGAACTTGACTTAATTAAATTTGTTTAAAATCGTTCATTTAAAAAAAATCATTTCTATTTAAAAAACATTACTAATATTCAAATCATACTTGAATTCTTTAACAATTATACTCAACTCAAACCTGGGGTTGTTTGGATTGTCTGTTTTTCATCTGTATTTGTATCTTTTTTAAAATGATATGTGCAAAATATATCCGATTTGTATCTAAATTTTATCTATATTTGTTCTATTTAGTCTTTTGATGAGAACTGTCAACTTTTTTTATTATATCTATTTCTTGATAAATAATTTGTTAGAAAAAAGTTTGAAAAAATGCCTGTATCTGCCCAAAAAAAGCCAAAACAAACAGACCCCTAATTAGGTTTGTTTTTATGGATTGATTAAAATATTATAAAACTCAAGCTTGACTTGACAAATTACTCAAGTAATTTAGTTCGAGCTTAATTTAATTATTTTCAAATTAAACTCATGAAATGAACTCGACTAGAATTTGAGCTAAACTGGTATAGTTCATAAACCGGTTTGATTAGTCTATAATAATTATGTATACGAAAAATATCTTAACTTTGGTAAAGAGAAGAGAGTAAAACAATAAACTCATCTAAATCCTTTCCTAAAATATACTTATTTTGATTCTTTTGTAACCCCATAAATAAAGTTAAGATATTTTTCGTATTATTCTAGTTATTTTTGTATCTTATTTTTGTTTTTAAGTAAATTGTTTGTCAAAAGCCAAATACAAATGAAAAATATACATTTTTACTCATAAACAGATCAAACAGACCAAATAAAGATCAAACACAGATTAAATATATATAAGATACAGATGCATATCAATACAGATATGACACAGATAAAAATTAAACAATCCAAACAAACCCAAAACCAATGGGCTCTTTCACAACTTACCCTGTCAATATTAGCTCGTTCACTTTATATGAATTACTAGTCATTCCCTCTTCCTTCTACTTAAAATAATGAATAGCAATTTATGTCCCCGCACCTATAAATTGTCATTCAATAGTTTCTTTTTAACTTTGTCATAAATGCCACGCTTGTGTCTTAAAAATATCACCCATATAATTATTCTCTTTCTATAATAAAGACAATGGGTATTATACATAATTAACCTTTTTATTCCAATAATTACTTATTTTATTTTTATACCAAGTGAACATTGTAATACCTATTATAAACTGTAAAAATTTCTTATTGGGAAAGGGAAGAATTCTAGAAGACCATCAAACTAAGTAAAATATTTCACCCTCAACCTTTTAAATTAATAAACATAGATATTATAGTAGTTAGTCACATGATTATAAACATAGAAACTATATATTTTAACAATACAAGTAATTGTAATTACAAGCCTATATACAATAGTGAATTATAGTTAGTAAGCCATAGGTTAGGAATTAAATATTGAGTTTTTTCACAAATTATGGTTTTAAAGTTGAATCATAAGAAGGGTTAAAGTATTTGAAAAATGGAAGTTTTGTTAGTATATGAATAAGATTCAAAAGTACAGTTTGGAGATTTTAATAATGTAATCAAGATTCTAGATTAAAAAATGAATTAAGTTGGAAGTTGGATTGGGAAACTTATTCAAAGAAGTTTGATATCAAAACTTTAGAAGGTAATCTTAGAATGAATGTAAGTTTGAGGTGATGGTTGATTGCTTGGTTGACCATACGCATAGTTAACCACATATGTTGTCACACCTTAAAACTTATCGGGAATGACAAGTCATTATATGTTCTAAAAACACATCAAACCATATTGGACTATCTTTGTTGGTTTGGCCAATTTTTCATTTTAAAATCATCCATTAATTTTTGAAAATTCTTATTAGCTATTTAATTAATTTGATCAAAGTATTTCTTTTTTTTTTTTAAAATGTGGGCTTATTTTTATAAGCACAGTTTAATCAAAAGTTCTCATAAGGGAGTAATTGTAAAAGTGTCTACAACCATAAGCTTAAAAGAAGCAAAAGCCTAAATCCAAAACAAAGTCTAAACAAAATATAGTCTAGAGATAAAATGTAAAGGTGGAAATATAATCGATGTGGTCATGTGCTTGTCATGTGGATTTATGCTATACATGGCCTCAAAGATAGTAATTTAGAGATGATATTTATAGGAATGGATCCAAGAAAATAATGTTGAGATACAAGTGTGAGGTTGGAAAATTTGTACATGGGAAAAATGTGAGCTATGTGAATGATTTATAAATAATTATACCCATTACATAATATATCTTTAGGATTTTGACTTTATATGATGTTGAGTTTATTAGGGTGTTTGTTCACAAGATCTATTTGTAAAATTTCTCCCCATTGAAAGATCCTTCTCTCCTTACCAAGTGATATAAGAGCTAATGGTTTAACCGGAACACTCCCATGGTTGCCCTACCCATGTAGAAATTGGAAAGAGGAGCTATGCAATGATGACTCATGCGGAGCCCGTTATTTAAGGTGAGCAAGTAATAAGTCATTCATAAAGTGTTAAAATCTTGATGAGATCGAGATATTCTGCTGGGATACAAGTGTGAAGTAAAAAAATTCCATATTGGAAAAATATGGATATGCAAAGGGTTTAAAAGAGGGAAAAACAAGTTAAAGTAATACTTTACGATTTTTGTTATACATAGCATCAAGTCTATTAGTGTATTCACTCACAAGATTCATTAGTAGAATTTTTCCTATTGAAGGTTTATCCTCTTCTTAAAAAATCATGATGATGAATAGACAATCCCAATGTCTCTAATATATAAGTGACAAACAAGGCATCGAACGCATCAACCTTATAGCTTAAGCAACTGAGATCATTTTTTTCTAGATTGCTTATTTCATCATTGAGAGCAAAAATTACACAGTAAAATACTATTTCACTAGTCTTTGGAAAAGCTTCCCAAATGATGATGAACAATTAAATATTTATAGGCTTTTAGGCTTAACAATAACCTTCATCTTAGTGGTTGATGGATGTGATGTGATGGACCTTGCTCAATTTAAGCTATCCTAATGTGCTTGCTATAGCCTAAAGGATAATAGCTATCATTATAAGTGCATAAGCTTACCTAAAAAATGTTAGAGGACAATGAACTAGTCCAACAATATTGATTCAAGATCCTGCCAACTTAAATCTCTTTAAGTCATCACAACATGTAGTCTAAACTCCTTAAACTATGTCACCCAACTTAAGGAGTTAAACCAATATTAATAATACTCTTAGCAAATTATTTGAATTGAAATAACCTAATGAAAAATCTAAAGGAAAAATCCAAAAATTAATTAAAAGGACATTGGGGATTTTAAGGTGAAAATTTTCAAGATTACCATTTTGCACTAGCATTTAATCTCAACAATATCAAATTAAATAGTAGGTTGTTCTTCCCTGTAGATAATATGAAAGTACTTAGAACTCTTTGACGGTTTAGTGTAACTATCAGATAACGTAAATGTACATAATGCAATATATACATCACATAACCTAATGATCCACTCACCTTACTTACCTCTCCATTTTACTTACTTGAACCTCACAGGTAAGAACACTCCATTAAGCTCTTAAACCTTCCTTAAACCTAAGTAAAATCCTTAGTTCTTCTAAGGAATCTATTAATATAATCTTTATATCTTGCTTGTATTATGAATTATAGCCTTAGAAGGACACAAAGAGATGCTTTAGCTTACATGAAGGAAGAAGGTAAGTTCTTTAAGCTTTTCTTATATCAAGTTCAATCATTAAAGGGACTAATATAAAGCTTATTTTCCTTTATATATCTAGTTAAAAGTAGGAGGATAAACCCCCTTTAGTGGTCTTGAGTGTGGTACAAGTTTCATTGAGTGGTGATACCTAAGCCCAAGTTGAGTGAGATGAAAATCCCCAACTAAATGAGTGTTTGTCTTAGATAATTCTTAGATTAGTAGAAAAAAATAGCTTCTTACACAATATATGTTTTGACGTGAAAATGAATGTTTAAGTGATGCTTCAAGTGATGTAATTCTAAGAGGAATAGGACTTGATGTTGACTCATGGGATTTGTGTTTGTCACTAATGTAATCACTTGATTTAGGATGTTTAAGTGTTGATTAATGCATGTTTGATTTGAAAATTAAAGTTTAATGTATTGAGATTAGATCACGTAGTGAATTGTGACACTTTGAGGCTTAATAGAGTATGTTTCACTTGACTTAGTGTTAATTATGAGATATTTCATTATTAAATAATTTTTTTAACATTAGCAAAAGTTTCACAAATCATGAGTCATATTGATTTGTAATTCGATTACAATATTAAATTAATTTTGCCTCAAATTTTTGGAATTTATATGTATAAAACAGACTATATGGTAGAGATTCATACACCACCCATTAAAGGTGAGTGGATAACCTTGTTATATAGAGTAAACACTGTATCCTTCTCAATCAATAGTGTTGGGTAGGCAATGACGATCATAGGGTAAGTTTCAGTATAAATTTTTCAAAATCTACTCTCATGGAGTATGGTATAGGTACGAGATCTTCAATATATATATGTATGCATGTGGTAGGATTTTTAGGGTATCTAAGATATACCTTATAAAAAATTAACAAAGATTTTTAGATAAAAAACTGTAGACTATATATATATATATGTACACATATCTTGTACCAATAAATATTTTAGAAAACTAAAGGAAAAAAAGAAAGCCCAAACATATAAGATAAAAACCTTGAACAACTAAACTTACACTCCACTTTTCCAGTTCTTTCCCTCTTTGTAGGTTCCATAGTTATATATACACAGACACATATGTTGCATAAACTAAAATAGTAAAGTAGGATAAAAGAAGGCTTTGCCATGGGATTTCCAAATGTTTTATCATCAGTGTATAAGTTTTACATATGGAAGAATATTTAATATTACATGTATAACTTTTTTTACTATCATATAAACATGAAATTTACGGAAAGAAGAGAAAAATTCGTGGGTTTCGAAAACACCTTATACTCTAAAGATATGACGTGTGCAAATTTTAGGATGATTCCAGGATATGACAAAGTAGATTTAGGGTTTAAAATTTTGAAATCCATATCATACGAGGTTGGGTATCATACAAGTGAGATCTTATACCTTATTCACTGTGAACTCGTTCACCCTATTATCCATTTTGCACATGCTCACTATTGCTTATCGCATTAGGAAAAGATATTTTCGGAGATGCAAACTTTGTTTGACGAGACGTAAATAACATATTTTAGAAATGTGCAAATATATAGTAGTTATTAACATTTGGATAAGTTCACTTTAGGTATTAATATTTTGAGTGATTAAAAAGATGATAAAAATTTAGATCCAATTTAGTTAAGATATTAATGTTTCAAGTGGTTAATAGGGGAGTCATGTAAGGCATTTATAATTAACTACTAATGAAAATTTAGAAAATTAATTGAAACTATTCTAACATTGATACCTCAAATAAAATTTATGAAATGTTGATATCATCTAACATAATTTACCTTTTTACAAATTCACACATAGTTTTTAAAATCAATAGTTAAAAAAAAAAAAAAAGCATCTTGTGATGATGTTCACGTTATTTTTTCGTTTGTGAAGGTAAGCTAATGAGTCCCCAATGAAGATGTGTTTAGAATAAGCGAATCACATTTAGGGGGGAAAACCGAAAGAATGAATGAAGAATATATGAACTATGCTCTTCCTTAGAATACATGTAAAATAAATTGGTAAAAAATATATATGTATATAAGTATAATAAAACCTTTTATAATAAATCAGGTGATTCACTTTGAATGAAAAATTATAATAACAAAGACCTAGTTTGACAGTGTAATTGAAAATGATAAATGGTGTTAAAAATTAGTTTTCACCTTTGTTGTTCTTTTTTCAGTCTATGTTACCAACTTTGATAATATCCACAATATCCATGATAGGTCTTCAGGTCTTTAGAAGGTAATTTTTTTTTTTTTTTTAATGTTCCAACTTACAATTCCATTAACCATTTGGAAAGAAAAACGAAACCAAATATTCTTTCAAATTTTCCATATTCATATTTTATTACATGTAATGCCACAAGTGAAAAAATATTTAATGGATAATACACACCATGTGTATATACACGTGGTGTATAACTATTAATTATATATTAACATATGAATGAGGTAAATGATAATTTTCAAAATAATTACCACCCATACGATAAATCATTAATAGTTACACACCACATATTCATTACGTGATATGTCAAATCCTTTCTCACCATGAGCTCATTATATTATACTCTACTAGAGTTATTTCAAAATCTAACCAACAAGTTTGGCTACTAGACTTATTCCAAAATCTTACTAAGAAATCAATGTTAGGTTTCCATAAGGTATTAAGATTTATAAATATCAAATCTTTTGCAGCGGAATTCAAAAGAAAAACCTAATCCAGTTCCATGTGTTTTGATTAGAACAAAATAAAAAAAAATAGTTCAAATTTGTACCTAACCTTGAAGCTAGAAATCAATTAGCAGATCAAATCTATAGGTATTGCAAGTTCGCAAACCTCTCTATGATATCCACACGAATGAACACTTCTTCAAAGGATCCTTCACATGCTAGCGTTACCTAAAACACTTCTAGATCTGATCAGGAAAATTTTACTCACAACTCTCGTATTTCTCTCTTTTAGGGTTTACAAAATTTCTCTAAAGGTCTAATATTGACAACACATGTTGTTGTCCTTAAAAGAAACCTCTTGTGTCTTATTTATAATAATGTCAATACCAATAATGACATTAATACCCATAATCTTATTAGTGATAAATTAATTAAATTAATTTATTAACATAAGAATTCTTAGTCTAATTTGGAATTATTATTGTTCTCAACAAATTATATTTATTATTCTTAAAAAATTAATATTAATAATAAATAAATTTATTATTCCCGCTAGACTTATTTAAATTTAGTACAAAATCCTTTTTGTTCATTTTTTTGTGTGTAACCCTGTAGGCTCCTTAATATTGGTCATTGAGTTAAAACCATTTTGTTAACAAAACATAAGTGGTCTCTAGCAAGACATTATGTTTGCCCAAATTAACTGAATATCGGTGATCTGATTTTTACTCGATTCATAACTTATGTCATTATTCTTTCGTCACATGATATCTAGATTGAACATAAGGCATAGATAGTACCATCCTTATATCCTTCAATCTTATCATTTTCTTATATCGTTCAATCTTATCATTTTTCGGTCTCCAAGTGAACTGAAAAAATAAATGAAATTGATTACACTATCAATTCATTTGAGCACGACCATGCATTTCTCAATTTTACTTATTAAGGGGCCTAGAAATATCTCTTTATAAGGAGAGGGACAAATCACATCTTGACCATTCAACTTTCTCTACACGATTATATTGCTCTCAATCTCAACCTTTATAATTATCTGGTTAAAGACAACGTTTGATTGAGTCGAATTATAATGTTCCTCGTGTTGAAATCTATGACAATTTTAAGTCTAAGGATATGTTAACATTGTTATTGTGAGAATCATTTATGACACTAATCTATGTAGTGATTTTATAGTGGGTCAATCTAGTACATAGTCCTCTAATAAGTGGTTATGAGTTTGATTTGTATCCCATATAAATAGACATTTCATGACTATCAAACAAAAACTCATACTAGATTTAATTATTATCATTCCACAATAATAAGCATCTAGGGATATTTAGAATAATTAAATTATTATGGTTCCTATTATAAAGTAAACATGCAAACAATATAATAGAAATGCCTCTGCATCAATATATATATATGTATACATATATGTATGTATAAAATGACAATATTTAAATGATTGGCCTAGAGCACAAAACTAACAATTAGGCTACTAAATTTATTCTAGGATCAAACTAGATTTCTTAGGCATGAATGTCCCTCTCACCATATATAATTGTTCTACGTATACATATATTAATTATTTTTAAAACTACCCATTTCTACTATCATACATGTCAAACTGTTATTGATATTTACACATTAGATCTCCCACCTAATAAAATCTTTTCAACTTTTAACAAGCTATAAATTCATATAGAAGTTAGAACATGTCTTTCTTTGTAAAGTTTGCCTTCGGAAGTTAGAAGGGAATTTTTTGAAGCTTTATTCTCTGCTTTCTTGCCCCTACAATTTCAAATAGTTGACGCTGACAAACATCACTCACTAATAACTAAAAAAATGTTCTCTCTTGTCATGCCATCTTCGTATAATTATAATAAAAGCATAAGAAGAATGGAAAAATATTTACTGCCTCGGGAATGATATCCTATCTATCCTAGCAAATAGATAGTTGATATGTGCTAAGTAAATTTGAAAAATAAAATTTTCCTAAAATAAAACAAACATATATTATTATTTTATATACACGTGACAATTATTTATTAGTTAAGACATGATGATGATAACATTCTTGGCCATCAAATTTTCATGCAAGTAGAATTGGTATGGTTTAAGCCTACTATTCCTTTAAAGTTCTAAACAACAGTCAACATTAAATAGACAAGTATAAGTGTATTAAAATAAAAGGGCTTAAATATGATACATATTTGAATAAAATTATTATAAAAAATAGAAAACTCTTTTTTTTTTTTTTACATCCTAATTTGTCGAAATTTAGTTTTTTTTCTATCTAAAGTAAAGAACATTATGTATTATATAGAAAAAAACTACCAAAACTTCAGAAAATTTACTAATTTATTGGATTCAATCTTTAGGTATACTTTATGTCATGCCCCAATAGGGTCTAAAGCACCAACAATTCTGCCACGTATAACACTTAAGCATTATACATAAATGCTATTCTTAATTATGTGAGTTTCTAACCAATTTAAAATTAAAAAAATATCCTTATTTAAGTTTATAAACAACAGTAAATAATTGCTCAATAATACATAAAAAATTTCATAACATAGATATTAAACTCTCCTATTAACAATACAACAATATCCTATGCATCTAACATCCAGCTCATCCAATCGCTCACCAGGATTCAATCATAGCCTAAGTAATCAAAGTATTCATTTCAACATCATCATCATTGCTTGAAAAACAAAGGATTGAGTTGAAGCTCAGTATAACACAACATAAGCACACACAATATGATCACATGCACTTAGTCTAATGCGATACGATAACCAACCATTTAAATCTTTTTAGTTAAGATGGAACAAAACAGCAGTAGAGCACTCACACTCTAGCAACATGACGGGGAACCTGAGATTTCTGAGTAGCAGTAATTACTTAGGAATTGATGTAAACCGCTTGAATACCTATATCTCCTATCTCTATCAAAGCAATAGCCTCGTTTAAGGGTCACAGCCGTTACAATCTCTACCTATCTCAGTCCGTTATATTGTTCAATTTAACGGAGCTCATGATCCTAAATTGTACAAGTGTAACTTCTCATTGATATAGATAGACGTTATCCCGCTACCGTTTCACTATCAGCTACTCATTAAACCATCCTCAATGGCCTAAGCGCCTAATTACTATACTAGCAATGCGTAGCAATGTTGTGGTCCTCGAACCATGTCTAGAAATGACCAAACACAAACAATTAATGATTTATTAAGCCATCTTTAAGTATCAATTCATTTAGGATGCCTATTCTAAGCAAGCACCAAGTAAGTCACTAGTAAGAAATCTTGCCATAAATAGATAACAGGTGATCCAAATAATAAGAATCTTGACTGTGTTACGGATGTAGCGCTGTCTTGAAAGCAAATATGGTACAACCGAGGTGCAAATCGCTAACCGCCGACCTCTCCCTAAGGTTAACACAGTTTGCTTCAATCACGTGCACTCACAGTAGAAGCTTCGAACAATTAGATTTTCAATTGCCTAAAACAATAAAAAGAAGGAACAAATGGATTTGTAATTTTTTGTCTCTTAGGTTAGTCCATTTTGAGAGTAAAAACAATAACTACATATATTCATTCAAGAGTAATAACTGAAAATTAACCATTTTAGAATTGATTTAAATTTTGTCAGTTTTAGAAGAATAAATTTTCCATTTTAAATATAATGAGAATTTCGGTTTCAAGAATAATAGTTTTTTGATTATGGAATTTAAAAATAGATTTCAGTTAAGGAACGTTTGAGATATAATTTACTGATATGCCATCATGGCTTGTATTGATTAAGTAAGTTATTACCTAAAATCCTTTTTACCCCTCCTTACTTGTTTTATGACATTGTGACACATATTTGTTAATATTTTTGTTTTTAAATTACTTACTCTTATTATATTATTAATTTGTGTGCTGCTTTATTTATTCCAAAAATTTTCCTATTGTATTTGTTGAATACTGTTATTATTGCTATTGATTATTTTTATTCTATATATTTTATTCCAATATAATTATTATTGTTTATTAGTATTATCATTTTTATTTATTTGTAAGAAATTTTAGGTATTTCACTTTTTGAAAGTCAATTGAAAGAATTTATAGACAATCTTTGAGATGTATTGTACTAAAACTAATCTCTAGCATCTTTATAGATCATATTGTCTTTACAGAACAAATGCCTTTCTCTATTAAATTACCTTCATACAATACTAAATTTATTAGTAATCCATGGTTCTTTTGATAGGGATATAACACTTACAAATTACAAATACTACCTATTTTATTAATTTGCTTATTGCTTATGAGGTGAAATATTGGCAAACAATAAGCTATGGTGTTTATCTTAACAAACTCTAATTATTCCATCTTCAGACATTCAAGTGAGTATTTACTGTACGTGGGACCTCTATGTCCACTTAAATGAGATACTCTTTAATGTCATGTCCCATGTTGATGGGGTTATCTTGTCCTTTGCATGAACAAATCCGATGGCATAAGAATCCGATGTAAGTGGAATCACTTGTGTCGTCTATTCCTCAGCTTTCTTTAGCACAAAAACATAGAAATGGGTGCTTAAGAGAACCTTGAGGTAAATTCAACTCATACGCAACCTACCTAATCATACACTCCAAAATCTGGAAATTCCAAAATATCTTCGGAAAAGTTTGTAAGACAAGTTATTTGCCACCGTAGCCAAGTGGTAACGTTGAATAATCTTAGCACATAAGTAGGATCCCCAGTTGCCAATGTCCTATTTGTCCTATAGTTAGACGACAATTCTTTTTTTTTTTTTTTTTTTTGAAGTGGAGCTTCAGCAGGATAAGCTTTGAATATCATTTCTAGTTCCAAGATCATTATCTATAGTATTAGTTGAATTCAGATCCAAACATAAATAGGATTTGGATGTGGTTCCATTCTATATGAAATTTAAAACGTTGACATCTTAGCATTAGCGTGATAACTATGTTAAAATAATATTTGGCTCACCATATTATTTAAACTCAAACCTTAGACATAAATAGAGTTTTAGCTAGTTCCGTTGCATAAAAAGCTTCTTTAGCATTAGTATGATAACTATGTCAACCCAATATCTAGTCATTGTAAATTTTACACCATCCTAATGTGAGATGCTATAAAAAACCCAAATCACTAAAGTTGTTGTGAATCTTATTTCAGTGAGAAATTTAACTTAAATTAAAGATATAATTTAATATGAGCGTAAATATTAATAATCTTGCATATCTTGGTATAAATGAATGATCAGACCTTAGTTCAATGATTTGTAAATTTAAGAGGCATGATATAAGTATTGCAACCCTTTGAATAATACTAACAAAGAATCTTGGCATGGTGAAAAACACTAAGAAAAATATTTTTAATGAGTTCAAAACTTTTCAAACCAACCAAAGAGAAGATATAAAACTCTCAAGATACGAAACTAATTTCATAAAAGTTAGTTGTTTAATTACAATCAAACCTAATCATAGGCTCTCAAAAAAATCATTGAAATGAACTAAGAAAATAAATATTACAAAATACACTGAAGGCAATCTATAAAATGGAAATAACTAAATTTGGGATGTGACACGTATAAATCCAAGTCAAGAGTGATTGACTTTTCCTCGGTCAACCAACCTAGTCCAAAGATGGGTAGGTTGCCACTGCTGAGTCTGGGTCAACACGAGTTGATTAGTTTCCTCAGTTGATTTGCCTAGTTCTGGTCCAAAACAATCTTCCAAGCATGCTAAAATGACATTGATTGGTTTAACATTTGGTTTTGAAACGATATCCAAGACATTCTTAATTTCATTTGACTTTATGACAAAATTTATGGAATTATTCTTGAAGATTGGGTTTCAATAATCGGTCTTCACAAAACATATAATTAAGTTGCTGAATTTGTGGTCTCTTGATTCTGATCAATTTCGATGTATGGTCCATCATCATGATTACCTTTCTTGGAATGATAAAGAGAATTCATGTTTTAAGCAAATGCCATTAAGATAAAAATACCCTTTCCAATATCTGCCCAGAAACATCCTAATAGACCAAAAATGATAGATTTAGGGAATACCGTAAAGTTTGAGTACTGCATTTATATGAATATCAAAGCTAGATCTCTCATAAAAACGAAAGCATTTAATCTAGAGATCAGTCACCACCATTAACTCTAAACACCCGTGGTAAATAGGTGATCCAGTATTAAACTTGAATGCTACATCCTCTCAAGACTCTCTAAGGATAAGGATAGGTATAGAGCTATGGTCAAATATTTAATTTGTTGAAATGATAGTGCCTCTCTTTTCTTTAATATTCATTATTAGATTATTGCATATGAAATTGAGACAAATAGGTGTTAAAGCATATCATTAAGGCATTGTATCTTTATTATATAATTACTAATTAATTTAGGGTTAATTGCAAAAACATGACTTTTGTTTTAATCAATTTACGAAATCATAATCCATGTTAATTTTTTTAACAAATAGATATTCGAGTTTTATACAAAAGTTTCATTATAATTAATTACTATTAGAGGGATATGTGTTAGAGTATTATTAGTATAAAAAAATTAATTTAATAAAAAATATCACTAAATAACTAAAATATTAAAAATTATTTTAAAAATGAAAAAATTGAAAAAAATGTAAAATTAATTTTTGTGACCAATAAAATATTTACATGTGTTATTCTAAAATTATTAAATAATATTATCATTTTTGTATGAAATCCGGATTACCTATTTGTCATAAAAAATAACACAAGTCATATTTTTATAAATTGATCAAAATACTGATAATTTTTTGTAAATACCCATTAATTTATTTGAAATTCCATATATATGAGCCATATTATTCCTTTTTTAAGTGATAAAGTCGCGCTCGATTGCAAGTTTATATTGCTTAATGGTAACCTCTTCGTTTTGAACACGATTGTGAGTTTTTCTTTCTTTCTTTAATTACTTATTTATTTATTTTTCTTTTTGGGCCAAGAATAAGATTATAAGATTTCAAAATTTAAACTACAGTACCAGTATAAAATTAGCTTTTTGGGTTAATTCATAATCTATTTTGACCCATTTAACTGCAAAAATCTCAAACCAAATAAAGGGAAACCTAATTTATCTATACAATATGATTAAATACACGTTTATGCAAAAATAAATAAATGAATAAAATAAAAAGAAAAAACTGACTTGATCATATTGCGATAGAAAATAAGTTTTAGGATATTTAGGTTGTAATTTTCGTATTCCAAAATTCGAATATGACATAATCATAACTTTTATGGTTTTCAAACAATGTTGCTATGTTTTTGTCCGTTAATGTAGGCTAATGAATCTATGAAGAAAATCAGTAAGATATATATGTATGTGTGAATTATATGCATTTCCCTTGAAATGCAAATAAGTTGTTTTCAGAAAACTATGAGTACATCAAATCGAAAAATTAATAAAACCTAGATCAACGGTATAATGGTAAATGATTATTAGTGTTTAATTTTATGTTTCATTTTAAAGTTTGTCTAGTCACTTTAAAAATTTAAACATTATCTCTAACAAAACCAAAAATAGAAACTGGAGGCTGTCTCATGTTTCCATTCCTCTCACAAATATGGTTTATTATTATTTTTTTTTCTCAAATTTTCCATAGCTATATATTCGATTGCCATGCAATGCTACATGCTCATTATAATATATAATCTTCTAGATTTATTCCGGAATCTAAGCAAGAAATTAGGCTACTGGATTTGTTCCAGGGGATCTAATAAATTAGGAAACTAGATTTATTCCAGAATCAAACTAGACATATGAATGTCCTCTCTGGAAGTATAAACTCAAATATCAGACAATGAATCCACAAAACATGTATTTCTCTGTAAAGTTTGCGCCTGGAACTATGGAGCAAAATTCCTTTGAAGCTTTATTCTCTGCTTTCTTGCCTCTTGCTGTTTTATTTAGACATATATAGTTGACGTTGACTAATTAAATTCTGTCACTAGTCATTAAATAATTTTTCAGTGCCATCTATACATAATCTAGAAAGTAGAAACTATAAGTGAGTCATGTGAGTGGCTATGAGCCTACAATTCCTCCCAACAGTAGTCAAAATTAGGCTTTTTTTTATAATTTTTTATATAAAATATGCAAATATGTCTAGTAATATAGCTCTCCATATTGCAATAATTATAGGGTGTGTTTTTGTTTTGGCCGAAATTAAAGGGTGTGTTTGTTTTGTCGAAAATGTTTATTTATTAAAAAATTTAATAATTTCAATCATTTATATAGTCATTTATAAATGTTAAAAAACGTTAATAATTCAATAAGTACATGATAATAGGAGACAATAGTAGAGGACTTTAAATTGCTCTTTTATTTGTTGTAGTTAACATCCACAAAAAAAGTATGAATGGATTATAGAAAATATAATTTCCTATTCATAAATTTAGATTTCATTTTCCATATATTTATAAATATTATATATCCTGGTATCTATCGCCAGCAACTGTTTGCCCTCGACTATTATTTGCTGCCAAAATAAGCCATGAATAATCATAACTTCTTGACATTATATCTAAAGATCAAAAAATGATATTTGCACGTTGTTGTTGTTGTTCTTGTTATACAAATAAGTGATCTAAGTTACATAACTCGTGTTTTGATATTTTGTCAATTAATTAATTTGAGTTTTATTTTTTTTATAAATAAATGACCTGTGTTTTGTACTTTTACAAATAAATTACCGAGTCTTAATTTTTTACAAATACATAACATATCTTTTGTCTCTTTATGTTAATAATAAATTAGGAATATGTGGCTTTTTTTCAATTGTACATATATGTCCAATGGATTTAACAACCAATGAAAATAAAACCATATGTCTCTAATATATTATTAACAAAGTGAGAAAATACAAGTTATATACTTTTCCAAATCGAAACTTAGGTTCCTTATTTGCAAAGTACAAAATATAGGTCATATATTTATCAAAAATAATAAGTCACTAGATTGCCAAAATATCAAAACGCAAGTTTTGTATTTATCAAATTTAAAATGCAGATAACTTATTTGTAAAAGTGTTAAAACACGAATTATATTTTTGTAATTAAATCTTATTATTATTACTACTAGGAATAGTGCTAATATCATCTCCCTTAAGCTTGTGAGCTGAAAGGTTTACAAACATTAGCTGTCTTTGTTCTTTGCATGAACAGATACAACCATATAGAAAATTCCAATCCACATGCACTTAAGCGCATAATCCCAAAAAGAATTACCATTTGCATTTGCACAATTGCACTTTGTTTCTTTACCCCACAGGGAAATAAAATAAAATAAAACCCACACCCAAGATTCTTGTGCAATATACACATATACATATATGTAATTATAGGCATGAGAGATCTATATTTCATCAACAAAACAAATAACTTTGTATTGGTATTTCTTACATATATGCTGATTTTGGCTTTTGATCCACTTCATTCTTTTCCTCTATTTTTTAATCGAATATTTTTAAATTTCAAGGTGAGGTTAAGATTTCATAGTAGGAGAGTGGTTTGCGAACCTAATAATTTGAAATGTGAGTTGTTAGTTTCGTTATTATGATTTGTTTGAATTGTTATATTTTTATCTATATCATATATGTATCAAATCTGCATCTCATCTTATCTGTATCATATATGTTTGATCAATTTATGAGTAAAACTATCAGATTTTCATTAGTATTTATTTCTTGACAAACAT
Source organism: Combretum micranthum (assembly GCA_024138025.1). Taxonomy (NCBI): domain Eukaryota; kingdom Viridiplantae; phylum Streptophyta; class Magnoliopsida; order Myrtales; family Combretaceae; genus Combretum; species Combretum micranthum. The sequence goes on from JAMXBD010000506.1 coordinate 576,854, forward strand.
CTATTAAAAAATAACAAAAATGTGATGTTGAAATGTTTAAAATATGATAAAACAATAATTACTTTTATTAAATGAAATATTTAAATGTATAATAAGACTCACAAAGAGAATTCATTCGCTGCAATACAATAAAAATCAAATAAGTCAATGATTCTTATTCAATTATTATAATTTCACTTATAAGGTTGTGATATAATATGAGGAAATTCTATGGTCACGTCAACTATCCAACGGTTCACACCATACTCAACCGTGATCAAATCACTAAAATAGCTAATATTCTAATTATTATATTTATTTTAACAATTAGATGGTTGACTGATCTGTTCCTTCGATGGATCGTAGAAGCTCCAAAAATGACAAGAACATAAATAATTTTTTTGTTTTTTACTTAGTGTACTATTAATGTAAAAGCTATAAAGACACAAAACAATATAAGAAAACTTAATCCTTAAGCACAAAAGAGTGGTGGATTATGCTGATTGATTTTACAATAAAGTCTGGAGCCATTATTTTGGCGCAAATAGTGAAGAATAATCTGCCTAAACAAAAAAGGCAAAAAATGCTTTGAGATCACTAGTATATTTATTGTTTACTCTCAGCACTTTGCTCATGCCTTTTTAGCAAGAAATGAGAATCTCCTTGCTGTCCGTCCATGTCCTTTTTACAAAATCCTTGTCGTGTTCACATGGACTTTTCTATTTACTTTCATGGGAAATAATGCATCTCAATAATATGAACCTTGCGAAGAATTTCCCACTCACAGTCAGAGTCAGGTGTATATTAAAGCTATTTTGTGAAAAGGTAAATCCTAAGCCGACATTACACGCGACGGCCAGTATGATATGACCATGTTAAGTTACTTCTCCACCAATTTATATTGGTTTGTATGGGGCTGGCGAGAGAAAAATCAAATTTGCTCCATAGACCATTGTTTTAAACCTTTATATATAGAGAGAGACAGAGACAAACACACACATCCCCACTGATTTAAAGGTCGGTTTGTAATATAAAGAAACCCACTACAAATATACATTATTACACTTGGACCAAGCTAAATATATCTAAAGTTCTTATGTCTAGAAGACAAAAGGAAAACCATCCAAAAGGTTGGCTTGAGTCCAGCTAATACCTATACTCTTTCAGCTAATTAATTAATTAATTTTTAAGGGTTAATTATAAAAACATTACTTATGTTTTATCTATTTGAAAAACACTTTACTTGTGTGTGTGTATGTTTCTAACAAATAGATTATGGCTGTAAGTGAGTCGAGACAACTCGCAAGCTACTTGAGTTCAATACAGTAAATACTTAAATTCGACTCGTTTATAATATGATCGAGCTTGATTTTGAGCTACTTAAGTAGTTATCAAGCTCGAATTCAAGTTTTAAAATACTCGACTCGAGCTTAAATGAGTATCAAATAGAGGCGGGTTGAGTTCGAGTTTATTGAATATTAAATACTCTTTATAGTTAAATCAATATTTAAAAAAATAATCAAGCTTAATTGAGTAGACGTCGAGTTTATTGAGTATTAAATCAAGTCGAGTTTGAGCTTGAAAATTAAAGCTCGATCGAGTTCAAATTCAAGTTTTGAGTATTTTATTTGAGTTGAGTTCGAGTATGGTACTGTATCGACTCGACTCGTTTACAACTTTAAAATAGATGTCTCAATTTTTATTTAAAAATGTTAATGTTATTCAATACTATTAATAGAACACGTGCCAATATTTTGCTGGTCAAAAGCAACAGTTTTATGAAAACATAAAACTACAATAAGAGGAAACAAAATTAGAAATCACAAATGAACAACTCATATTTCTAAGATAGTAATGATGGATAACGAGGATACAAGATCAAATGCTCCGCCTTGCAATGCAAGAGTGACCGAAGTAGGGAAGATATTGGGCGGTCAAAGAACTTCTAAGCAAATAGCAATGGTTTACACAATTTTTACATTTTCTTATTTAATGTCTAGCATTTTTTAATAATTTTTTATTTTCTTGGCTATAAAATTTTTTATTTAATTTATTTAACTTTATTCAGTAATTCTTTTTAATCAATTAATCCTTTTAGATTAGTAAAGTATTAACAAAGGTTCCTCAAATGATATTAAATAATATCAAAAATTTTGAATTAGACATACATCGCCTATTTATAAAGAAAAAAATTTACATAGAACACGTACTTGTATATGGGTCAAAATACATATAAAGTTTATGTAATTAATCCACTAATTTATAAAAAACATGTTTTCTTTTGAACTAAATGCATGATAGCCAATTTCAATTTTATATCGGATTTACACAAGATTGGTAAACTTGTGAAACCATATTAAGAGGTCGACCTAATTACTAAGTCCAAAGTAATTCTTAACTATACCATGTTTGAAATATCCCAAAATTTCATTATAAGGTTAATAATAATGATGATGATGATGATAACAATTTGGATGGTTAATTTAATTTATTTTTTAATAAAATATTTAATTACAGACAATAAAATTTTTGAAATAACTAAAGTTTAAATTCATACTTAATGCATGTTAAATTTGATTGTTATATGTGTGGTTGTGTTAGCATGAATTGTGGTGTTTGAAATAATTGTATGTGTTAGGAAGTAATAACTAGATAATAACCTATGGTAAATATATTTAGGTTGATAGTTTATTCATGTTAGCAATTATTATGTTAATGCTAATTATTATTGTAGTAAATAACACATGATGAATTAAGCTTGTTTTAAACCAAAACTTTAGTCTATAAACTTAGTAGATTTTTTGCCTTATTAAACTCAAATTAAGCCCAAAATCAAAGCTTAATTAAGGCCCAAAGCCCTTAGAAAATCTGTCTCAAAAGTCAATTATTATTAGATAAATATCAAACTTTATTTTTACATTTTGGACTTCCAAAACAGACCTAAAAAGAGAAAAATTCGTAACTCTTACAAGGTAATATTTTCCAACACCTAAACCAAGATTTTTGCACCTAACACACCAAGAATCCATCCTCAACCATCATATATACATTAAGGTAAGTTTATATGATGTATAGGATGCATTATTTCTCTCTTAATCCATGAAATTTCTGTCAAATATAATGCATATTGGATATATTTGTGTGTTGTTATATTGTGATGTTGAGATAGCTTAGGATTTGTTTATGGAAGTGTAATGATGATGTTAAGTTGTAGTATGATGAGAAGTTAGTATTGTTGAGTTATATTGACGAGTGGATTCATGATGAAGTAGTGAATGTAAAGAAAGAATGAAATTATAAGGCTAAGTGTGTTTTAATGGTTGAGAAGGAGTTTTGTGTTTCAATGATGTTAGAAGGGAGTTTGTGTGTATTTGATTATATAGGATTCTTATACCATGTATTAGGAAAGTTATATTATGGTTTGGAAGAAGTTGAAAGAGTTAAATGTAAAAATTTCGTATTTGAAAAACGGAGAAAATAAGCAACATGAACTGCAGTGTACGCCGCCTTAAACACCACAAGCGTACCTGCCGGCTTAAAAAATTTAGCTACTAATCATTAGAAAGGTAGCCTGAATGTCTCCAACTTCGACCCCAACATCGCTGGCGTTGAGGTCTACACGGCCGATGCATTGCTGGCATAATGATCCAAAATTTTGTACATAATGCATTTTTTTAATGATGGCTTCAGCACCACCAGCGTAAAACCCCTACACCGCCGGCGTTGAGTCTTATACTACCGGTGTAAATTGCCAGCGTGGGTCCTGCAAATTTCAATTTTTCTCACCTTCCTCCAACATCTTCCAATACATAATATATGACTTTTTTATTAAGGATTTGCATTGTATGATGTTAAATTTTCTTTTGGACTTGATCCTAAATTTATGGATTAACATTTAAAACGAAGTAAGTAGAACTTCAATAAGAATAGGTGATAATATATATATATATATATATATAACACTAAATTTATGGATTAACATTTAAAATGAAGTAAATAGAACTTCAATAAGAATAGGTGATATATATATATATATATAACACTTCATATTAATTAATAATAAAACAATTATCAATGAATGAGTGAATTGATAACTTAAATTTTATTTAAGATAATTTCTTTAGACAAATGTTTATTCTTGAGTATATCTATCACTTGATTTGTGACTAGATACCTACTTCAGTTCAGGTATGTAGTGATTTGTGTGGAACTTGTCACGACCCTAAGAGGGGCCTAGTTGGATTAACCTAAAGTTGTTATATCAATTATGCATCTAGGATATAAGAATCTTTTTGTAAGTCAGAGATTTGCAAAACTCTACTTATTATTTGTTATACAAGTTTTAATTGTATAAAAACATTTTGATATCTAAGGAAATATGGATTCTCAAAGTCTACCAAAACCACAAAGAATCAGTATCCCCCACCAAATAGTAAAATAGGATAGATAAACTACATATTACAAAGCTTTAAACTATTATAGAATCAATCTAATGCTTTGTCTAAGTTTATCTTACACAATTACAAAATCTCTAACTTATACACTATGCTTATAACTTACATTCTAATATCATCCTCTTATCTTTCAGGACTTCATTGAAGGAGATCTCTTCACACATTTCTATCCCATTTTCGACTTCAATTATTCCTACACAAAACTATAAGTGCATGAGCTAAACTATAGCTCAGTGAATAATAAGACCAAACAACACATCAAACAAATTTCAATCAAGTTTTATTAATAAACATGTGCAATACAATACTCAACCATATGATATGCACAGTTTGGATGATTGGAATCCAAACCAATGGAGATTTACAGCTTCTCTTGAGGGTCAAGCACTAGTTCAAGTCTTTCATGCCTAGAAGGAACTGAGAACTAAGGAAGGAGGATTTCCTTTTCAAGCTCCTTGTTATTTACACACACACACACACACACACACACACACACATATATATTTAACATAACCTCAACTTCACCTTAAAAAGAACTAAGGAAGGAGGATTTCCTTTTCAAACCTTTGTTATTTACATTATATTATTAACATAACATCAACTTCATCCTAGAACCTTAGAAACTCCATTAAGCTCTAGCTCCTCCAAGGCCACTACCCATAAAGGTGATGTCCTTCTGGTGCCTTTTTAGTTCCTGGAGTATTGACAACCCTATGGCATCCAATTGAAGAAATAGTTCCACTGACATAGCTTAGGACTACCATATGATCAAGATGGTAGCATGTGACATGAACACCATGTTACTGCAAGTGTGTTATTATGCAATGCATGTGAATTTAATTAAATGCTCCAATAGTATTAAGTCCATTTATTAGGGTGACCAATTAATTAAAACACCGATCAACAACAACCACCTAATCATTACAAATAATGTGCGATCACTTTTATCCTAGTAATTTATCAATCAAAGTGATCACCAGACAAAAATGAATACCCAATCCCCACAGATAGCCAATTATGTTTTTTTATTATTATAGGTACAACTATATTACAAGCATAGGCAAGGCAATGAGGTCATAGTTACCCACCTGACATCCAAGTTAAGTCATAGCAAATTCCTGGGAAAACCAAATTAATCCATTTCTTCTAAGAAAAGAAAACAATAAACACTCATTGCTTTCTTAATATATACATTCTATCAAATTTTAGTATTTGAACTCTTTTTTAGTTAATTATTTTATACTTGATTGAAATATAGACTTATATTAAAAACTTGTTTTAGCAAACACATATTTGAAGCAACATATTCCCTTTATTATTTAAAGGCTAACAAATTACAATTATATGTAAACCATTTACAAGATTTTAACTCTATTTTAACTTAACTTATTTAAACTGGCTAAACTTAACCTATCTAATTCATTTTAGTTTATCAAAGTGCTTTAGGTCAAGTTAAGCTTAAATTTGTTAACCAACTTATTTTATATCTAAGATTCATATTAACTTAAGTCTATATTAATTTAATCTTAGCGAAGTTGGTTAGGCTCATTTAATCTAGTTCATTTTATTTCATTTAGATTTATTAAGCCAAAATGATCTTAGATTATTAACTAAGTTTATTTAGATTTGGATATGTTGCAGTTTGAAACAGATAATTTTAAGCTTTGATGATTTTAGAATTTCAAAAAACTTAAAGCAACAAAGTTATAAAGCTCTTTTTAAGCTTTCCATAGCATTTTGAATTACCTCAATCCCAGTTTGAATGAGAAAGTTATGATCAATTTAAGTTAAATTGACAAGGAAAAGAAAAACAAGAGAAGTCTGGATCCATATAAGGCGTAGGGAGGGTGGTGGCAACCATTACACACTTTGCTATGCCCCGTACTAAAGGGCATATGAACCAAGCAAAGGGACAACGACTTCTATGCCCCTTGCTATGTCCCATACCAAGGGGGGTGTCAATCTAGACATGAGAACAGAGGCTACTACCCCTTTGTCACGCCCCATACCAAGGGCATATGAACCTAAATCACGTCTCCTATTTCTTTTAGTTCATTTTTGCTACTTGTTTCTATCACACTTCAAGTAAAACATCATATAAACAACATACAAGTTCAAAGCCACAACTTACAACATCTATGTACATATCATTACATCTTATTTCCTCAAATCATTTCATTAATTTCGTTGTTTTTGGTATGCATAAACATACTTATGTTTTGTCCTATAAGTCCATACATCATTTATTTACTAGTTTTATCTCATACCCAGCTCTCATCTTACTCTATTAATCATGTCCGTGCATAGACAACAATCCAAAAACAAAGAAGATAAATAACTTTTATTTTTGACAACTTGGACTACTTGGTCTTCACTACTACTACTTTTCCTTAATTGTTATAGCTTCTTTATGCTAAATCCCCATCTTCTATCTTGTCTTCTATTCTTATTTCATCTATAAACTTTTTGAATTTGATGGTTTGAGAGAAAAGAGAGAGGATGAAGATGAAGAAAAGGAAAGAAAAACGTATGAGAAAATAAAGAGAAGAAAAATGGCAGATTTTGAAATTAAAAAGGAGAAAAGAGATTAAGTATTGAAGATTTTCAAGGATATTTATAAGTAAGAGTTCTGATTTAAGCTTTTCAATTATTATTTTAAGTATTAAAAACAATTGAAAGGAAATTTTAGAATACATAGAAGTAAAATCAATAGCTTGAATTGGAAATCTAGTTTAGAATTAAATTTTGTAAAAACTTGATATTTAGTTTGAGTTCGGACTTAGAAATTGATATTTTATTGATATTTTTAAATAGACAGATGAATTCAAAACTTATAGAGATTTAGCAAATGGAAGTTAAACTAAAATTCATGGGTTTAGGAATTTGTAAAACATTTAAATTACATGTTTCAAGTTTTAGGGAATTGAAATTTGAGAAAAATGAGTTTAAATGAATGATTGGGAAGAATTTGAACAATTTAATTCATTGAAAAAGGTTATTGAGGCAAATAGATGATTTAAAAGAGTATTTAAAATGAAAGAAGTTCAATTTGAAATTTACAAAAAATAATAAAATTTGGTTTGTTAGAAAAGATGGTTAAAGCAAATAAGCTAAATGAAGAGAATGCTTGAAATCTCAAGTTTTAGTTAATCTATTTATTAATTTGATTATGTCACTCTATCTAATATTTATCCTATGATTTACTTTACTTGATTTAATTGATTTATCTAAATTCAATTAAATTAAGCTCTAATTCATGTTTTGTTATTCTTGTCATTCTTAAAGAAATTGCAATTCATTTGTCAAATATTCATATTTATTAAGCTTATCGATTGTAGGTATTATGGTTTCATCGTTTTGTTCTTTTATCACATTTACTTGATATTTCTTACTATTTTCATTTTTATGAACGTATTGAGATTTATTGTTGTTTAGGTTTAGTATCACTCCTTTCATGAACATTTATTATTCATCATTTGTTTTGTTAATTTGATAATTTAATAATTTTCAATCTTTCGTTAACTCTGTATGACTAATATTCCGTACAATATAGTATATATAAAATAGTAAGACTTAGTTTAGCAATTTCAACCTTCACTTACTCGATTTTTATAGAAGACTCAGACTCAACAAAGACAATAAACCACTAACAACATGATTATTGGACTTGACTCAACTTATCTTTAGAACTAAGATGACTAATAATGACACTACCAACTCACACAATACGACAAACTCAATAATTGAAGATTGTAGATTTGCTTTTCCATGCTTATTAATATATATATGACAATGTGCATATGAAACATATAGTATTCATATTCTTTTAATATTAAAGATATCATGTTTTATAATTTTCATTAACGTGATCATCTTAACAAGATTAAAATCAAGATGTCTCGGTTTTACTTTTTACTTATACATATCAAATTTATCATTATATTGTTAAAGTTGAAATTAGGATATCTCATTATGTCATTGAGTTTTTATCAATTATTGATTATGAAAAATTGCATTTTCAAGTTTTGTTATTAACATCTCTAACTTCTAGACAACAATCAAAATATTCATGTTTTTAATATCCTTAAATCGTAAAAAATTGTGAGTGATCCTTGCAACTTTTCTTAAAACCCTTTTAAAATTTCGCATTATTTACTTAATGATTTTCATATTCAAGTTGTATAAATTTGGGTGACTACTACTTATTAGCATAGATATTTTAAAATGAACTAATAAAAGATGGCTTAATTAATTATTTAAGTGTGTTTTTTGTTGTTTAATATTGTCCGGAAAGTGACAACCTTATATGGCAATGCCAAACGGTAGTTAGGTACTTTGGCCATTGTAGTGGCTTAGCAAGTAGCTGATAGGATAAATGACAGCGAGACAACATTTATTCTATATCTGAGAGAAGTTATAATAAGTGGACTAATATAACGGGCTCTATTATATCTTATTTATATTGGATTAGTATGGACAAAGATGAGTAACAATTACGACCCTTAACAATGCTAGTTTCTTAGAATTTCTTCTAGAAGATATAAGTATTTTGGATGTATATATCAATCGCCCGAGTAGTTCTTCTATGCAAGACCTCTGGATTTCACAACGTATTATGGAGTGTGAGTGCTTCATTATTGTTTTACTACACCTAAAATAAATATCTAAATTGTTGATTGTTGCATTTGTATTAAAATAAGTGCTTGTTGTCATATCGTGTATTCTTATGTCACTGTTGTATTGGACTTTCTCTCCTTCCTTTTTTTTTTTTAATTAAGTTATGAAGATGATTTGATTTGAATGTTATGGATACATGATCTATTGGGTTGGACGTTGGTGAGAGATTAGGCGAGCAAGACGTTTAGATATGTTGCATATTGTTTTTTTTTTTACCTTTTTCTAATTGCATAATATTTGTAGTGCGAGATTTTTAGTGTATTAATAAGAGATTATTTCTAATGAATTGGTTATATAATTTTATTAGATACTGTTATTAAAACTTAATTAAGGATTTCCTCATCCAAAATTTGATGAAAATCCATTTAGTTGAAGTTAGCATTTGCATATAATACTTAAGTGTTTATATATATATATATATATATATATATATATGATGCACTGATATGGCTGTGCTAGAATGACTTATCGTTAGCCAAAGTGCCAAACTCAAAAAAACAGAGATAAAAAAATGGAGGCACTAAGTTTTTAGGGTAAAAATTTGCAAATCTCTTTTTTTCAAATCCTTTTGTTCCATTAATGCTCTTTAAGTCTTCATGATGAATGCTTCTCATGAAAGAGTTACACTTGGAGTGGCTATTTTCCATATATAAAATCGTTACAATCTTGCTAATTTGTTGGAGACTAGCGTTCTATCTGTAGACATGATATATTAATCGCAAATTCGTACTGAGTGTAAACATATACTATCATGGATAGTCTTTCCAATAATTAAAATTTCAACTCAACTTGAATGCACTCGAACTAGTTCTAGTAAAATAATTTAAAATTAAATTTAAGTAGCCTGCAACTTGAATTATTCACTAAAACCAACTGCTTCTTAATAGAAAAATGAAAAATAATAATAGATGTCAAATACTGCAAATAGATAATTGAAAAAGTTGTATATTATATTAGTTTATCAACATATAAAATTTTTGGGTTTTATATAAAATACAAATCTTATATGAGTTGGGTTTTTTTTCTTTTTTTTTTTACACATTAAAAAATCATAAATATATACATCTATTTATACATACAACTTATTCGACCTATGTTTCTATAGTTAACTTATCATCGGTATTGAAAAATTAAATGGATGCGATTGTAGCTATGTTAAACTTTATTTTCATTGCGCTATTTTCGAGCCATCTTAATTGAAGTCGAAATAATGAAATCCCACCACTTGTAGGATTTGTGCAAAAAAATGTCTAACAACTAATGTGTTGAAATTAGGAGACAATCCATGAAAATCAATGGTTTATCAATCATGTAAATTAGATGGGAAAAAATGTCTATATGTTGAATCAGTTGACTTCTGCTTGTGCTTCTTTTCTAGCGGCAGTTGCGGATTTTGGTTTTTCTTTGTGTTGCACTCCCAAAAATCAAATCACATCTAATTTTCTGAAGAAAGCAATGGTGTTATTTTCGAGATATATATATATATATATTATGATTTTTTTTTTTTTATTTAAAGACCTTGTTTTATAGGATGCTCGACACATAGCAAGAACTCATGGCAACATTTAGAAAGACGGAGAATAAAAAATTTGCTAAGTTGAAAACAAGGATGGATTACAATCTAATGAAGGATACATATATTCATTCTTAATCTTAATAAAGATTGTTAGGTTCCAACACATGATCACTCGATCCACCACGGCGTGAGATTATTTCGAAAAAATTGACAATATTGTCTTTTAAGTATTTTTCTTTTTTTTTTCCTTTTAATTTCTTGATGTAAACCTCTTTTGGAATTGGAAAAAAAAAATTGGATGTTTGAAATTATCCCAGTAAGATATGAACGTGTCCTTACGATTAGTGGTTAAATACTATACTCCCCCTTCCGAAGTTACTTTTGCATTATCTATTTCTTGGTGTCCATGAATGTCTCGTAGCTGAAAAAGTTGCGATTAGTAAGGTATTATTTGATCGGGAAATTTACATAATGACAAATTGAATTCATGATGGTGTTTGAGTGAAGCCCACACACCACAGGTTGAAGCCCATCTGAAGTAGCTGAACAACAATCTAAGCCCAATAAGAATGCCTGCCGTAGCGTAATTTACATAATGGCAAAGATTCGGAAACTGAATTTTTGATAATGTCTAAATGTTCTCCATCCTTCTAGTGTTTTTTTTTTCTTTTTTGCCTTTCTAATTCTTTTCATTGGATTACGTTTCTCTAGTTATAATTTGTATTCTTATTTCAGTTATGAATTAGGCTTAATTGTTTGAAATATTGGATTGATGGATCGATGATATTATTATATAAATATATGAATATTTATGAATTCTTGATTTCTATCATCTACTATGTTGTTTTATAATATATTGAATGCATGCTAAAGTGGGTTAAAATCTCTAAAAGGTAAAATTAATTCAATTAATTTTGTGATAAAATAACTTTGGATTACAAGTAAAGAGAAGGGACTATGCATCATAGTTGGTTAAGGCTTAGGATATAATAAAATTATTTAACCAACCAAACTCATATTAGAATAGAAAGATTTATCTAATTAATTATGATAATTTACACTTTATGAGGAGGTGATTACTATGCTTTTAATCCTTTAGTAAAAGCAAAGTCAAAGGAGATAAATCTAAAGGAACCAAAATCCAATAATCAAATGTAATATATTTTTATATGATGATCATTAACATAATATATGTTCATTTATTTATTTATTGACTTAGGTGTTTTTGTTCTCATATGTTAAGTTAATAATTAGGAGTAGCTTTAAATTTTATGAATTAGTTTATTTTGTTTTACATAAATGTAAGTAAAACTAACTTAATTGGGATTCAGCGCCATTCCCTATGGTTCAACTTCATCTTGCCAATCTAATTATTGTATACACAAGTTAGTGCACATATTAGTATGAACGACAACGCATGCTTTTGTTTTTGAAATAGTGATCTACTTATCCTATAGTGAGTGGTGGTTGTCCAACTATAATAGAAAATGTTATTAGAAAACGACAAAAATGTTATTAGTCACTTTCTACCACTACTTATAACTACAAAATACTAGAACATATAATATCTTAAGATTATTACAATAATATACAGAATATTCCAGAATATAAATTACTGGGTATTAAAAATATTGAAAAATCTTTTCTACAAAAGAAACATAACCAAAGTTTTCAGCTCCCATCCCCCCCTTCAAAAATGGGTAGTGACTACCTTCTGCTTCTTCTTGTTTTTTTTTTTTTCTTAAAAAAGAAAAACTTTTCTTATAATGCTATAGTTGTAAATATATGTTGACAAAGGAAACATAGGCCTTATTTATTTTCCTTTGGGCCAAACAGACTCTGTTCAAACTTCTGTTTGTTTCCAGCTTATGTAATGCATAATGATCTATATGAAAAATTGAATGTGAAAGCTGGGAAAAAAAGGGATTAAGTGTCAAATTAAGAATTTTTTTCATAACACAATATCTCAAATTAAGTCTATGATCATGAATATATAAATAATATATATATAATAATAAAGAAAAACAATCCATAAACTGTCTAAAAATACGTGAAAATTTGAAAAAAAAAAAACAACATAAGATTAAGTGTCATTAAGGTGCTACATCGAAGATGTTGTCATTTGCGTGCACATGGAGCTCATGGTGTTTTTTTTTTTTTTTTTTTTTTTTGGCCCAAGGAGCTTCATGGTGTTAGTCATCACCATAATAGTTAATTTTCATATTATCTCTAAAGCTAAAAAGATAACTTCCATCATGAAATAATCTTTAAAAAAATGCAAAAAGCCTCCTAGGTAATTGAGGTATTGAACTTAGCCTACTTAGGCATGTGGGTAATATTGTAATCGTTTTATTATTTGATCTTAAAAACATGGATAAATAAAATGCCTTAAAATGTACTATAATCATATTGGATTAATTTTAAAACCTATCATGCTCGACTATATACGCAATAGCATGAAAATTTAAAATAGTTGGTATTATGTTTTATAATATAATAATATATAACTCATCTTTGGTCCTTAATTATTAGTTTTCAAATATACAATATCAGGTTGACCTATAATATAAGTCATCCAATTTAAAATAGAAACTAATAATTTAAATAACTACAAAAAAGAAAAGCATAAATCCGTCCAAAAATTAATTATTATTGCTTGATACTAAAAATAAACGAAAAATTATGCAGTCTTCATTTAATTAATAGTCATAAACACAGTAATAAATTTTCTTATTTTTAATTAATTAAAACCAACAAATAATAATATAAGAGAGATTAATAAAATTGCTATATAAGACGACATAATAAAAATGAGGAGTGGAATAAATTTTTTAACTTAATATAAAGAAAAGATAAATACAATTATAATGCATGATCCAATTATCTCTTTCCCTATTTATTTTTATGTATATTTAGGCTAAAAATAAATAAATATATAAATAACACAAAGCCAAATGTGAATACGACTTGCAAACACAAATATATCATCCTGTATTTCTCGAAGCGTTTCGGCCTAACGAAACATTTCTAGCCATATAGATATAGCTAGGTCTAGTCGAAAGCAGGAGCTATTTCTTTGCTTTGACCAAGGTAGGGCAGCTTCCGCGATCTAGTCCGTCGTGGTCCAATGCAAGTATGATGGGCCCAGCGCAACAAGCATAAGAGTTGCATCAATGTTGTCGTCTCATATCTCATGAAGATTTTCATATTTAATTTTATATTATATTTATTTTTATTATTCTAAACTTATCTACCATAGATATAATAGGTAATAATAATTAGATTTACTAGATTTTCTTTTTAGATGACTGAATAATAGCCGATACACTAAATTTAGATTGTAAGGCTTATATTTGACTTTATTTTATTATGAATAGTTCTTTTGTTATGGTTTGAATAAAGAAAACTCTTTTTTAAAGGTGTGATTCCTTTTTTTTTTTTTTCAAAGGTGGTGTGATTCCAACAAAAATTTCATTGGTGGTATGAAGCTGCAAACAAATTCCAAGTAGTGGAATCAATTAGATGGTCATAGAGCAAAATAACTTTTGTTTGGGATTTTCACAGTGGATGACACATATTTCGAAGTGAGCATGTTCTATGGCGCTAGAAACATCAGCTTTGGAGAAGAGTAAATAATTAGAGGAATTAAATTAATACTATTCAATTGGTTGATGGTAACACATTTTTAGATTACATTATTTCATTTTGCTGTTTGTGGGGAGTTCTTGGCATTCTTTATTATAATCTTTGTTTAATTTAATTTTTTGATTAATATTTTTATAATCCTTATATTGTATTCTTTTCATTAACTGTTTTGCTTCCATATCTTGCATCAAAGTGTGGTATCCCAACCTCCTAGCTGGCTTTGCCCAGGACTATGATTCTTATCACGCAATATACCATGTGTATTTACTATCTTGCATGTAGTATCATTTTCCTTTCTAGTAAGATTTTTTTCTTATTCTCTCTATTGTTTATTGCTCACTCTATCTATCTTTTAGGTTTCACTCTAACTTATGTTTTGGTGTGTTTGTTCAAGGTGGATGGTGATAATGGCTTTATTCAAGTAAATCCAGACTTTAAAGCATGTGAGACATCAAAATTATGAGGGTAAATGATATTCTTTTTAATCTCTTTATTTACTTGTAATTATAGTATTGTATAAATTTGTTACATTTTATTGTGAATCTGTTATTTTTCTCATTGATTTGGTATAAAACTTGTTATTTCAACTAAAACTAGTTACAATTTCTAACTATTATTATTACTTTTGTCTACATTTATTGTACAAGTACTATGCAATGAAATATGTCATCCATGTTGGCTATTTGATGTTTCACTTATGTCTTATAATATTTTCCCCTCATGAGAAAAAGGGACCTTACCCTCAAGGACCAAATAAGGATATAAGGTAGAAAACTTGTTGAAACTTTCCCAAGCAAATCTTCTAGTGCTAATTTTGTCTCCTACACCAGTACTTGAGACCCCCATCTATCATTCCTCAAAATCCTCCAAGACCTTAAAATAGCCATGGAAAAAAAAATTAGCGGGATACTTTTGTGGGTAATTCCAAGGTAAGAATAATAATATGTCCTATGGCTTCCTTAAGAAGGAAAACATGAAAGAAATTGCATATCTTTGTTGTTGTTGGCAAGTCCAACTGATCGGTTATGGATCCGATTGCTCCGAATATAAGAAATGAATTATAGTAGTGTTTGGCCATCTTATAATAATGCCTTTAACTGAGTGAACTTTGTTTTTTAAGGCGTTAATTTTACAAACATTGAATCACCAAGGCTAAATTGAATGTTGGATCGATACTAATCACAAATTTCTTCATTATTTATTGAGGTTTAGCTTGATTTATGCATAAAGAAGAAAGAAATTCATCTCTACCTCAATAGCCTCTAATTTACTATTTCCTTTGGCATATGTCAGGATAATAGAAGGTGAATGCCCATAAAAAATTCAATTAGAGTACTTTTAACAAACCATCATGATATAAATTGTTATAGGTAGATTTAGCCTAAAGCAAGAACTTCACACAATTTGTAAGTTGATCCATGACATAACATTTAAGATATTGTGGAACAACATAGTTTAATACCTCAAGTTGCCCGTGTCTTTGAGTGTGATAAGCACTATTATAAGTGAGTTTGGTGTCACTCAATCTAAATTACTCCATTTAAAAATGGTTGAGAAATATTGGATCTCTATCATAAATAATAGATAGAAAAAATCCATGTAAAGAAATCACAATAATAAATAACTCTACTACTTTAGTTGTAAAATGAGTGTCCAAAATACCTAGATGACAATACTTAGACAATTGATCTAATTGATCTACAATTACTAGGATTATTATGAAGCATCTAGACTTAAGAAGATGTAATAAGGTCCATTGAAAGATCTTCCCAAATGGTCTCATGTATTGGCAATGGTGCAGGTAGACCATATAGTGATCTAATAGTATATGTATCTTGCTGACATATAGAACATCTAAAAACATAATTTTCAACAAAATGTTTCACTTCCTCGTAAAAAATTGTGAGCCTATACATTTGTAGGTCTTTAATACCCTAAAATGTCCACTTAATGGTGAATCATAAAACTCTTGTAAAACGAGTAAAATAATATGAGAAGTAGACACAAAAAATATGATAATTATAATATAATAACTCATCATGCCACTATAATTGTCATTTTAACTTCTATCCTTGTTGCATTTTGAGAATAAGGTCACAAAATTTATGATTCTTTCCATACTCTTTCTTCAATTGGTCATCGTCTACTACCGACGTAAATAATGCCAAAAGGATACACCTAATGTTGCCTTGATAATGCATCAACAAATGAATTTTCTTTACTCGACTTATATACTATTGTATAATCATATCCCAAGAGTTTAACTAAATACTTTTATTATTCAAGTGTTTGTATTACATGCTTTAACAATTCCTTGAGACTTCTATGATTTATAGGTATAAGAAAATGGGAACCCAACCAGTATTGATGTCATTTTCTTAAAGGTTCAAACAAAGCATGTAGATCTTTAATATTTGTAGAAGCTTTGGATGGATGAGAAAGAAAAGTTTTGCTAAAATAAGTAATAGGCTCTACTCTCGCAACAATGTTACACCTATCCACAAAATTGATACATCTGTTTTAACTAAAAAAATTCTAGTAAAATTTGGTAAAGATACAATTGGTATAGAGACAAGAGCATTCTATAGTTGTTGAAATGCTTCAGTAGTCACTTGTGTCCAATAAAATTGATCCTTCTCCAAAAGCTTTGTTAAAGGAGATGCAATATAATCATATCCTTTGATAAATCAATGATAATACCTAGATGAGCCAAGAAAAGCCCTAATCTATTTGATTAATGTAAGTTATAGCTATTGAGAAACACCTTCAATTTTAAAAGGGTATGGACTAACTTCACCTTACAACACCACATGGCCAAAATACTCAATGGTATATACTTTAAACATACATTTTGACTTATTTAAAAAGAAGGTATTATTAGCTCATATGTTAGAATACTACTACCAAATGTTTTACATGTAATTCCATACTTGTACTATTAACTAAGATTTCATTAAAAAAAAAAAAAATACCATGACAAACTTACATAAATGTTTAAAAATTTCATTCATATTTAATAGAAGTGTTATTAGTGCATTACGCAATCAAAAGGGCATGATTAAAAATCCATAATGGCCCTCATGAGTTCTAAATGTTGCTTGCTGAATTCCTCCTCATACATATTTAATGGTAACCAAGACATAAGTCCAGCTTAGAAAAAACAATAGTATATCCTAATTCATCCAACAATTTGTCTATTGTTGGAATAAGAAATTCATCTTTTATAGTAACTTGGTTTAATACTTGTAGTCAATACAAAAGTGACATGTCACATCTTTTGTTTTTACTAATAAAACGAGCAAAGAAGAAGGACTCATACAATTGTAAGTTGTAACTTGTTTTTCAATCTATTTTTGAAAATGAGGATATCTATGTGACTTAATATTTTTTGGTGCAACACCTGGTTGCAAATGTATTCAATATTGAATCGATCTTGTTGGTGGTAAGGAAGATGTTGTCTCGATAAAATTAGAGAATTTTCCCAACACTTCATCCAATGAATTATTGTTACCTTGTTGGTGGTACTTAATGATTGCAACATCTCTATCTAAGTGTCAAGTTGAAAGCAAGAGATCATCCCATCAACAAGAAACAATCTTGTAAGTTGAGATATGAGATTTGGTTCACATGTGAATTTTGGGCTCCCATTAAAGTAATGGAATGTCCTTGATGTAAGAAAGTGATAGGCAATTGATTATAATGAATTACCATTGATTCAAAATCCTTAAGTCAATATATACCCAAAACAAAAGCTCATTGAATAAGTAGAACAAAAAATATTAATTAAAATTGAAATCTTTGGATATTTAATAAGACATTAGTACATTGACCTTAAGCCTATTCCCAATCATTACATGAAATGTGGGTGCTGGTGTTATAGCAAGGCTAAGATATTTTGCTATTTTTATCTGAGTCAATAAGCATTAACATATTATTACTCTTGCAAATCTTCCCTAGAAAACACAATGCTTTGGGGACTAAATCTCCAAACAAAGTATAGAAACTAATTGCATTAGCCCTTCAATGTGGCTTAGTTCAAGTAATTTTTCTTATTCTCTTGTATTATATTAAGTCATTGTTGTATTAATGTCAAGAAATATAAGAAATTTGGTTTTACACTTGTGCTTCTATGAAAATTTTCATCATAATTGAAATAAGCCTTTTTTTCCCTTTCTTTCTTGCATTTCTTTTGAGGACTATTATCTTATTTGTATTGTGTTTGAAATATGTAAGTTTAAAGTGTTTGAGGTGAAAGTGTTTGGGTTTGAAAAATTTGGTGGCTGTGTTTATGGTTTCTAGAATTTGACTGTAAAAGGCTATTTTTTTTAGGTATAATTATGAAGAATATGATAAAAAAAATATTGGAATTGATCATTTAATTTGTCACCATGCACTTGAGCTAGCCAAATTGCATAAATTGCATCCATAATATCTATTGGCTTATTTGTCTTTTTAAGGCAGATTTATGTCTATAAATGAAACAACTTATCAAGAAACAATTAGATAACCTAGTAGTACGATTCGAAAGAGTTTCAAATTTAGATGATCTACTACTTATGGTGTTTGAGCCAATTTAGATAGCATGCCCTGAATTTCCTCATATGTAGATGGATTAAATCTTGAAGAAACAATGCATTTAAAAAAATTAAAGATTTTAGGAACTCAATTGTTGATTGGCATGGTTCCACTTATTACCATTCCAAAACTTGTTCCTCCAAAGCAAACGATGCGAAGTTAATTCTCTGTTCCACTTTGATCTCTTGGAAATTAAAAAATTATTCCGCCTTAGAGCTCCATCCCAACACATTAGCTTCAAAAATTTGGGTATTTCCAATTTATTTCCCCTAAAAAATATTATCAAAGACACCTGGCAGTTGAGAACATGATGAGTCTATCACATTGATAGCTCCATTATCTAAAATAATATTTAGGTTTTAATTCAATTCAAGTCTCTCAATTTTGGAATGCAATTGACCTCAATTATCTTAAACTAAAGTTAAAGTAGACTTGAAAATCTTGAATTATAGAATCTTAAGTTTCAGCTTTTGTAAAATAATATTTTACTCTAACTCGTGTTTTGGTGTATTTGTGTGAGGTTAATGGTGATAATGGCTTTATTCGAGTCAAGCCAGACACCAAAATTTATAAGAGACTAGATTTATGAGGGTGAATGATCTCCTTTTTCCCTCTTTGTTTACTTGTATTTTTAGTACTTGCAGATATTTGTTAAATTTTCTTGTTAAATCTATTATTTTTCTTATATTTAGAGACATAGAATGGGATTTGTTATTTTAACCAAAACTAGTTACAACTATTATGTATTACTTTTGATTACATCTGCCGTACAAAGTACTATGTAACAAAAGATGTGGTTTATACCGATGACTTTGTAACCCAGTGACATTTGATCCAGGTTTTTATCTTTGAGATACCGAATTCGATTATCTGCATTAGTGTTGTAATAGCTTTATATGATCGTATTATAATAACTCTTATAGTCCAAAAAAAAAAAAAAAAAAAGATGTGGTCTATGTTGGTTGTTTGTATTGTAATAATAAAATTCTAAAAACTATAAATAAGGTTGAGCTCTCCGGTATAAGTAATGTGAAGATTTTATATTCTATCTTTTCCTACATCCCATCAATGAAAAAAAATCAAAAGAGTAGACACTACTTTAATTAGAAGACTAAAACACTCTTAAAAAAATAATTAATCTTCTTGGATTTAGGCATGTTTTTACACTTATTTAATTTTATTCACCATGTCCTAATTTGATACATGAAATTTTAGATGTATTTGTACGTATAAATTTATTGATTTTTCCAACAGTTTGATGTTTCGCCTGGATCTTGTAACAGCCTTGCATGTTTCAATTGTGTGTAAGAATATGCAGCAAACCGATCATACGTTTAGCTTATGTTTATCTGCTTGCGTTTTTGCTTGTGGTTTAGAAATGGAAAAGGTATCTCTTAATATTTATTAATCACTATATCAACTTATCATTATCTGAATTATGATTGGTTAGGCTTTCGAAATATTTAAGAATTCTGCTGCATTTATCGTTTTCTTTTCCTTTTTTTTTTTTCTACTTCCAAGTGTTGATGGTTTTCAGGTTTTTTTTTCCTTCCCAGGATTCAAATGCTCATTATTTAATAGGAAAAAGTCAGGGCGGACAAAAACACACCATAAGAGTAATAATAAATATGATTATTATCGACCCAAAAAAAATCATTATTAATGGATTTTAATATGATTATTATCTCCGTCCTTAGTTACGCAGAACTCAAATAAATACGCCAGGATCAATAAAAATATATTCATAATCGCCGGCGGTCAGCACTTGAAACAATTTTTGATATCGATTTTTAATTTCCCTCTCTACGGTGTAGGAAGGATTCATTTGAATTGTCTGTTTTTTATCAGTATTTATATTAATATTTATATTATATTTATTTTATATCAGTATTTGATATTTTTATCAATTTATAATTAAAAATATTTTTTTTTATTTTTTAATAAATAATCTATTTAAAAATGATGAAAAGATGAAACTAAAACTATAGAAAGAAATGGAAACAAACAGATCTATGCCCATGGTATGAAAACACAATTCAGGACCAAGTTCATCCGGTATAATATTATATGCAAAATTGATTTTAAAATATTTTTCTCAATTATTTAATTAATTAAAGAGTGAAACGCAATTTGAGTTAGGCTGATTACCGACCAGCAAATTTGAATATTATTTTTACAAATATAATATGCGCAACATGTCCTATTTCCTCTGCAAGTTTCGTATTAAATAACAAAGGAAAAGCACGCATGATAGAGAAAAATATAAATAATTAAAATGCATGAAAGCTAATGCATGCACATTGGGCTTATCACCAAATATGTATTTAATCATAAAAATATTCAAACTACGAGCAATTATATAGCAATATTGATCTTATCTTCAATTATATTTTATTATGTAAATTGTTTTCTGTCGCCTAGTTTATGAAAAGATACCTTTATTGGTCAAATATAAATCTCTAACCAAATGAATTTAATACAGTTGGCCAATGTTTGCGGCTCTTCATGAAATTATCACTAATTATGACAGTTACATCTTTTCTCATATTTGACTATTATATATATGTCTATATATATTTTTTAAGGGAGTAGATAAATATGGGTTTTTGAAATGACTTTATTTGGCAATAAATAATTAAATAATAGCTTAGTGGCAAAAGAACAAGATGTGAATTGTTAGTTGGATTCCAAAGCAAATAAATAAACTTTTCAATTTTGTGCATTTAGTATTTTAAGAAAAGGAAAAAATGTTATCAAATATTTCTGGTTCACTCAATAACTTAAACAAAGACACACTAGTTTTTCATGTACTCAAAATTAATTTGGCAAGATGTGATCATTTTCTCTTTCAAAATTTTCTTGAGCTACAATAATTAATGAAATATTTGTAAAATATTAATTAATCTTAGAAAATATGTATATACAAAGAAAATTGGTCATCTGACCAAGTAGGGTTGTGGAAAAACAATTGAATTATGAACCAAACTAGATTGTATCATAATGAATTTTTTTCCCTCAAATGGTATGAAGATTAAACAATTCATACTCCAAACCAAACTGTATGGTTCAAATCAAATTGAACTAGTTAAAAAAACACAAAATTTTTTTTTAAAACTATTTTATTAAAAATAATTATTTTTTAAATTTGTTTTTAGATATATATAATTAATGAGAATGAAACTCGATTAGTCATATCATGTTTCGATAGTTGTAGTATATCTATAAATAAAATAAATTTTAGGATTTTGTAGTGGGGTGGATCTGATCATAGTGGTTACCTACGTGCAGTGTGCGTCTTGCACTACACATAGCCTCAAAGAAATGATATGGAAGCACATGCAAGGAATGGCTAAGAGTGAGATAGTAGGAAGGAAGAGCATGCAATCTCAAGGAGCTTTGAAATGATTCAAACATCAATCATAAGAAATCAAAATTTGATAAAGTCAATGGAATCCAATTGGATTTACGTATAGATTTAACTTGCCAAATTTTTCAAATTTCCCAAATTAGCCAAAACTGAAAACCTAAATATTGAAAATTCAGAAGCAATTCAAATGCCAGATTAAATTATAATTTCGTAACGATTCTTTAAATGAAAAAGGTCTATAAGAAAATCAAAACAATGTTGTTAGAAACCTTGATTTTGCAAAATTATGATTTTACCCTCAACCAAAAAATTACGCATATTAAAATTTTAAAATTTGTGAATAAATTAGACTTGATTGATATATTTAAATTATTATTAGCCCCAAGAGGTCAATCAAAAGCCCTAGACTATCTAAAATTAGTTAAACGTCTTACATAGGTAAGATCTAAATGCACCGGACCGTGCTATTTGGCAAAAACCCTAAAAGGGGACATTTTTCCCCTTTGTTTAAAACCCTAAATCTGCCATTTCCTTTTCCATATAAATATTCCTTTCTTTTTCTGTCTCCTTCCCTTTCATGAAGCCCTCCTAAAACCTAAGGTAAAGTTTTCTAAAACCCTAACTCCTTCTTAGTGTTAAATGAATAAGATTAGCAAAAGTGTAGCACTAATTAGCTTGTATGGTGTCTCTACATGAGAAAAATGAAGAGGATGAAGTAGTAATAGAAGAGGAAAGAGATTCACTATCCCAACAAAATTCGTGTCAAGATAATTATGAAATCTCAAGATATCATAATGTGAGTATTTTAGTGTTTTAAGCATGAAAACTAACTTCGGTATGTTGGTTCATGACATGGTTGCGAGAAATTGGATGTTGGAGTAATTTTAGAGTTTAGAATCGTCATTTGGAAGTAAGGTAATGTCTGAGACTAATT